>RWGY01000009.1:8147622-8396077 GCA_007726485.1 Eragrostis curvula | reverse complement strand
TGCCGAGGTTGCAAAAGCGCGTGCAAGTGCCACCAAAGTGGTTTGTTGCCATTTTTCATCTGACGGAAAACTGCTTGCTACTGGTGGTCATGATAAAAAGGTGTGATCAAACTATATTCACCTGTTTTTAAAAAAATCTTATATCACTAACCTGCTGTTCTTCTTTGCAGGTTGTTTTGTGGTTTACAGAGCCTGGTCTAAAGCCTAAATCTTATCTAGAAGAGCACTCATTTCTGATCACTGATGTTAGATTTAGCCCAAGCATGTCACGACTTGCTACCTCCTCCTTTGATAAAACTGTGCGTGTTTGGGATGCTGACAATGTATGCTCCTCAATACTTTACCCTTTTTTATTCTCCAATGGCTACTGTTTTGCGGGGACAAAACATTGGAAGATGTTCCACAGCTCAAAATTCATGATCTAACCTTTAACAACATGGAATTCGTAACTGATTATCTATGTGCAGACTGACTATTCACTTCGTACATTCACCGGCCATTCAGCATCTGTTATGTCATTGGATTTCCATCCGAATAAAGAAGATATGATTTGCTCCTGTGATAGTGATGGGGAAGTGCGCAGCTGGAGCATAAACAATGGTAGCTGTCTGACCTGTGTTAAGGCGTTTAAGGTATGTAGTTACCTTCTATGTTTCATGGGATGTCCTGCTTGAACCTTCAAGTTCTGATCTGCTCAGGTTCGATCGTATTGTCATTCCAGGGAGGTGCTACCCAAATGAGATTTCAACCTCGCAGGGACAATACTTAGCAGCTGCCTCGGAGAAGGCTATCTACATACTTGGACGGGGAGACGCAGCATGTTTGTAGAAGCCCTTTAAAGGTTGGTTATATGAAGGATCATAATAAAATAGATTGAAGGTTAATTTGCAATCCACATAGCTATTTTTGTGATGCTGTGTCATTAGCTTCTGGGCATATGTGGCCATATGAGATTCTCATTCTTGGAAGTTTGGTGGTACATGCTTTTAGATGAATATAGGTTCAGTTTGGAACACTAGTGAATCTTCAAAAGTTCCATAGGCTTGGTACAATAATCTTTGTCTAGTAACATACAATAGTTTTGTGCTGAACGACGGTAGATTCAGGTAGGATCTATTTTGCTTTTGGCGAAGATTGAGTATTAACTAATGTTTGTTCTTTTTGCAGGGCCACAATAAGACTATTCAGTCAGTTTGTTGGGATTCTGCGGGTGACTTTCTGGCTTCGGTCAGCGAAGACTCCGTCAGAATATGGTCGTTTAAGTCTGGGCATGATGGTGAATTTGTGCACGAGTTGAATTGCAGTGGTAACAAATTCCAGTCATGTGTTTTCCACCCAACTTATCCATCACTGCTAGTTATTGGCTGTTATGAGGCAAGTTTCTCTTATCAGGCTTAAGTTAATCGTTTTTAGTACATTTATAGCCTTTCTTTAGATGGTTATAATGTTTTTGTGTTATTTGGCTCGTGCAGTCTTTAGAACTTTGGGATATAAGGGAGAAGAATGCAATGACCTTCAACAATGCGCATGATGGTTTAATTGCTGCCCTAGCAGCATCGAGCGCAACAGGGAAAATTGCCTCAGTAAGTCATGATAAATTTGTCAAGCTCTGGAAATGACTTGTATGATAGCGACCGTTATCCGTGTCGACTTCTACATTCTGTTTGTTAGATGATATAGAAACCAGGCAGTTTTCTGCCTCAGATGACCACAGGATGAAAAGGTAGCTAACAGGATTTCTTGAGCCACTTGGACTCAAGAACTAACCATGTTTCGGTTGTGTGGTTGTCTTTGTTGTATGCTGAAATACAACATGCTACTGAAGCTTGTAGTTGTAACTCATAGAAATGTTGGTTGCGCTGCTGTACCCCTTGAAGACCGTTGAAGATGTTTCATTTGTATCAAACAAATTGCAAACTCTGTGTTTACATGTGGCTGTGATGCATTTCTTGTTTATTCGCATTTTCCTAATCTTGAAACAATGTTCAAATAGTCCATGATTGACCAAAGTTTCTGGAGCACGTGTTTATTGTGAATATTACCTTTTGGAAACAGGGATCCAAAGTATTGTAACTTTAGTTTCGGTTGCTTAAAATTCCTATCGCAATATTTGGAAGGGTCATAAATATATTCCCTCCATTCCTTTATATATGACGTTGGTTAGCTCGAATTTGAACAGAGGTAGTAGAAATTTATTTGTCACGTTAGACCAAGAATTGCAATTAGTTGCACTTGGCCGTTAACATTAGCCGACCTTCTGCTGCTGTCGGCTCTCACCCGACACAACACAACGCATGCAGGTAGTGCTGCCAAATTTAGTCAATCTAGCTTAATCGAATTTTTTACAGAGGAGTATTTAATTGGGAAACCACAAACACTCGAACAGGGGTCTAGTTATGCCTGGCAAGGTATATAAGTCGCATGCAATGTGGAGTTAGCTGTCTGATAGGGGAGGTTAGAGATCTCTAGTCGCGCGTGACATACCTCCGGTGCATGCACGCGTGACATACTTTTCTGCGGCTTCGGGCGCCAGAAATCTTATAACTGTCGTGACTAGAGGCGAGGGACAGTTACGGAGTATTGCAAGCTCTAGACAACATACGGAGTATATAACTGTCGTAGACATTACAAGACTTTGGGCTCGTTCGGTTTCTCCCGGAACGGCCCGGAACGCGGGTCGTTCCGGCCGGCTCAGTCCGTCTATGTTTGAATCCGGTCCAGGCCAGGAAAGGCTGTTCGGTTTCGTTTTGGCTGGAATGAAACATGGGTCGGAATGGCCATTTCAGCCCTCTTTCCGCTCGGAACGGATCCATATCATCGACCCTGCGGAACAAATCCATCTTGGAGCATGGAATGAGTGACACAGCTGGAACCACTCGTTCCTGCCCCGGAACAAATCAGTGCAAGGAATTGTTCCTACAAAACCGAACGAGCCCTTCAGGGGACGAAGTCGGAAGGAAACATTGTCTTTAGCCCCAGGCCCCTCTTGCAGTTTTTATTTTATTTTATTTTAAAAACCTGACCTCTTGCAGTTTTTGGTACCTTGGGACGTTTTTTTAGAGAAAAGAACGTCGTGACATAACAATGCCCATGACGCTTTGACTGCGGCCCTTGCAGCGTCACGTGAAACAAGTACTCCCTCCGTCCCACATCAACTCTTCGTCTTATTCAAAAAAATTATTTAAATATAAAAACAAATATATCATGATTAAAATATATTCAATGATAAAATAAATTGTAAAAAAATAAATAAATTTGCACAAAAAAATTGAATAAAACGAGCAGTCAAAAAAGTCAACAGCGACAACTATTTTAGGACAGAGGGAGTAGAGCCGAAATGTAACGACTGTGAAGTCTGCGCCGACTTTTATCGACATTCTGCTGATCCGATGAAACAAGTGGTCATATTTGTTGTATCGTGACAACTGGAGGTCTTTGTTGCAACTCCTTACAGAAATGTCCACTGGCCTGTTTTACCTCTTTACAATGTGTCGTTTGAACAGAATAAGTTGGCTTTTCGTAGCTCAAATCCTTGAATATTAACAATGTTCAAACCGGATAAGGTCATGATTAATGGTGGCACAATAATGTGCCAAGCAAAACTAACTGTGCATTATGGCACAGTATAACAGCTCAAATATTCAAGGTATTATCCCTGCACCTCGCAAGGCAAAACGCAGAATAAGAGGAACCAGCGATTCCTGGAACTGGACACAAGCTGGCCTACATACAATTCAATCACATATATCTGCTACTATGATATATAGACAATGAACATTAAAAGAAAAAAGAAACTGAAACTAGCAAAATATTTCTGAGGATGCCTAAGACTGGAACAGGAGAGCCCAGAAGTTCCTGGTGCTTAGCAGTTAACAGCGTCGCTTATGGGATACCTCAATCATGTCATTATCCTCCAGATCAAGGTCCTTGGGTGTACTTGCTGGGTCAATTCTTTCACCATCAAATGCGAAAGCCAGATCAGATGGGTTGAGTTTAGCCTTCTTGGCGTATGCCTTGAAGAGCTTGTCGAATTTGTCATCCTGAAGCAGATACATATAAAAAACATAGTTTAGGAGACTATGTCAACAGGAAATCAAATGAAAGGTAAAAATGGCAGGACCCCTACGCTCATACACGAATTGCACTGCTTCTAATATATACTTGCAGAATGAAGGTTCAGCAACCGAACTACCGAAGTGGAAGGAACATCGACTAAATATGTCATTTGTTGTATGAAACTCAATGTCCATTAGGTGGAACCTAGAATTCACAAAACTTTCCTGGTGTTGAAGAACTTGAATTATATACAAAAAAAAAAAATTAGGATTGGATACTCTAACTGCGGTTCATAGTCCATGCAAGGGGAAGAAAAAAAGATACTAACCTTGTATATACGGAACTGCTGTTGCCCATCCTTATCCTGAACTGATATGATGATCTTTTCCCTCGCTTTCTCTGCTTGTGGTTCAGGTGCGTCGTCTAGAATTATTTTTTCAGGTTCCTTGGCCCCAACTTCTTTCTTGGCAGTTTCTTCCAATTTACGCAATATATCTTCAGCTGATTCAGCTGCAAATGTTGCAAACTCTTGTTTCTTTAATCTGCATATTACAAATGTTTACTCAAGCTATAGAATTTCATGTACAATAAGAATGTCGCAGGAATAATTAGAAAAAATCATAAATGGAGGATTCATTCTCAGTCCCTATGCTATGCAGTGCTACAAAAACATGGGAGTCTTATCCTTTCTGAAAGAAAATTCAGTGTTCAATGGACGATAAGGCTGACAGTCACCGTTAACATTAGGTTGTAGCCTATTATTCTCCATGAAAAATTCTGAAAAACAACACACTTCAAAGCCTTATATAGGAAAATGCTTGCTGTATGACACATGCAAGAATGCTCGCGAATTTTTTATGGTCACTCTTGTAATGAAAACAGAAATGTATATTGTTCATGAATCTTAATGGGCATAAGAACCTTCATGGATCGTAATGGGCATAGGAACCTAAGGCTTATTATCTGTGGGTGGTTTGGGAGGGGGGTGTCGCACCTTAAGCAAGTCATATCCTGTGGAATATATTACATGGTTTCCAAGGATGATGACGGAAAAAATAAGCAATTTATTCCCCTTCCAATGTCTGTTAACGAACAGTGAATGAAACATTTGACAAAGCAAACTGCTGGGCTGCCTTTTCAAATTAGGAGAACTTTCAAGTACTACACTGAGTATATAAATAAGACTACACGTGCTGGAATAGGTAATCCACCAGGTATACATATAATGCACCACAAGAGCACACACAAGTCAGTTGTCAGAGTCAGCATTTTTAGCCCAGACCCCTACCTGACAAACTTATTCCACATCCAGTAAGCCACCCATTACGAAGCAGGCACACCATGCTGTTATTCAGCACAAATGCTTGGGTGGGACGCTCGAATTCAGAACAATGCACCCAAACGAAACTAAAGCATACAGATAGCTGTATTGCCCATAGCTTCTCTAAAGATCCTCCAAGCGTATTCAGAGACCAGCTATGTACACACCACTCCACTATACCTTTCAACCAAACCTCGATATCTCACTACTAGCACCACGCCAGTAATTACCAATGGTATTGGGACGAACAGTTGGCCTTGCTAAGAAGCAGCAAGGCACAGTTGGAAGAAAAGCAGTTATACCTCAGTTCCCTTAATGCACTATTCTCCTCTGTCACAGGCCTCGACGCTGGCTTCGGCAGCGGCGGCGGTGGCGCCAACCAATCCTCTTCCTCAATGTCCACCACCTTGGCCTTCTCCGCACCCGCGGCTCCCTTCTCGTCCGCCTTATCCCCTTCCTAACGGACACGAACCAGCATCAAAACATCAGCACGCCACACCAAAAAAACAGCCCCCCTCAAATCGGAACCGAACTCGCGCGCACTCACGGCGGCGTCCACCTTGGCGCGCTTGTTGCAGTGCTTGAAGATGTCCGCCTTCTCCAGGTCGCTGTCTGCAAAAACCAGAGCCGACAAAGCACAGCTAAGCAAATCCCGTTCCCCGACCCTAAACCCTAGCCGATGGAGGCGGCGGCGCGGCGCGGCGCTCTTACCATCGAAGCGGAAGGTCATGGCCGGCTGCACGCGCTTATAGTCGAACAGCGGCTCCAGCTCCTCGCCGGCCGCCGTGGCCTCCTCCTCCGCCTGCACTAACAGTCACATTCATCAACGCGCAGGAACAAAAAATCGAGCTCGAATCGAATCGAATCCAGCGGAAGAATAGATGGAATTCGTCGCCGGGTGCAGAGGGGATCGGAGGCGACGTACCGTCGTCATCGGGCCGCGCTAATTGGGGAATTCCGCCGCTGGATTTGGGAGATTTGGTGTGCGGGGACGAACTGGCTCGGTTTGGTTTGAGTTTAGGAGGGAGGTGGGAGAGCACGAGAGCAGGGATGGCAATGGGTGCCATTACCCGCGACCCGATGGATATTACCCGCGATCTGATGGATTTTCCTCCTATTAGGAGGAGGATTTGGTCGAAAAATTATATTCATGGATGTACTAATGGGTGAAAAGGCTTACCCATCGGATAGACCTGGTAAGGATACGGTTCCGCAGAACCCGAACCCGCCACCCGTAGATACCCGGTCCATGACTTGATGATTTAGTTTGAACTTCTGATCATGTACTAGACTGATGGTAGTATTTGATGTTAAGTGATGAATGATGGTGCTGCTGAATTGCTAAATATACTTGTGCTGTTTTTCTATCATGTTACTTTTAGAATTAATCTTGATATACATATTGAATGATGTTATGCTGCTGAAATTTCAAGATGGTATGTCATCTCCATCGCTCTCATCCGCAAGATCCGGTCACATTCCCTCGTCTCCCTCGAGCGCGCGGCGGGGTATGTAGCTCCTGTTGCAGCTCTGAAAGTTGCCTAGAGGGGGGGGAGGGGGGGGTGAATAGGCAACGCTAAAAACTTCTGCAAATTAGAACTTAAGCAAATCGTCAGAACTACCGGATACTCCGGTACCGGAATATCCGGTACTGTGTCGGACAATCCGGAACAGGGGATAATCTTGCGAAAATTGAAAAGTATGAAGTTTCTAGCAAATCTACTTGAATCAAAAGACTTGTATAGATGCTATCAAGTAAATCTATACAACAATTGCGGAAGGAAACAAGTAGATAAGTAGATCGAGGCAATATAGCAATATATAAGCAATATGGATAAGAACAAGTATGAACAACGAGAACAATCAAAAGATAGACAAATTGACACACGATTTTCTCCCGAAGTTCAGGCACAAACACAGTGCCCTACGTCTCCGTTGAGGAGTCCACAAAGGACCGGGTTGCTCTCAACCCTAAACCTCGCTCAAATGGTCACCAAGACCGATTTGAGTATTCCACTAGCAAATCCCTTGCGGGAATGGGTAATACAAACTTCCCGGAGCTTCACCACACGAATTGGGAGCTCCCGGGCAACCTCTAGCCGTCTAGGAGCACAAAGCTCCAAGAGTAACAAATGAAACCAAGTGAGATGATGCCACAAGAAGCTCAAGAGTGGGATTGCTTGCTCTCAACACAAATCTCTTGTTCTCATACACTCCCTTGAGTGTATCACACAAATCTTTAGCTTGGGAATGAGTAGAGAGTGAGAGGATGAAGCTTGGGTGTTGTTCTTTCAGTGGAGACGGAGAGGAATGGCCGTTGGAGGTGTATGGGTATTTATAGGTGCGGCTAAAAATTAAACCATTGCGCTGCAGGTTAGGTCCTACCGGATACTCCAACACAGTGTCGGACACTCCGGTGGGAAGCAACTGTAACTGGGTTTCAGCAGGGCCGGATACTCCGGCAGTGGGTCGGATATTCCGGTGGGAAGCAACTGTAACTGAGTTACAGGGGCCGGATACTCCGGCAGTGTGCCGGAACTTCCGGTGGGAAGCATCTGTAACTGAAAATTTGGTAAATCTCTCAAGCTGAAAACTGGTTGGTTTTGGTTCATGCAAAAGCTCTTGTGACATCAAAATACACATGATTACCATCCCTCTTGATAGTACGGCATTCCTAGACTCAATGAAAATACAAAAGAGATTAATCTTGTCCATTGAGCACTTGATGCCGTTCTTATCAACACATGAAGGGATTGTAACTTTGAAATCATTTTGATTCTCCATTGTGAGACCTAGCTGAACATTTTCTCATTGCAAACATTAGTCCTTTTGATCGTTTTGACGTCAATCACACAAAACACATGATTAGGGGCCTAGATGCACTTTCAAGCTCGCGGTGTGGGGCGAGGCGGGGGACGCCGGCGAGATCCGGCGAGCTGCTCGCGGCAAGTGGAGACGCGGGGGACGCCGGCAAGCTTCAAGCAACGGCGACCCCGGCCTCTAATCCCTCCTCTGCTTGATTGAGACCCCGGGCCGGCTTCCGCATTTGAATCCCCCGAAATTCGTCACAGCCTGCTCGACGGACAACGGGATAGGCAAGTTCCAGGCGAGCTCGGCCATGGAAGCAGACGTCGAGGCGGATGCGACGCGTGGTCCAGGCAGGACTCCGGTCGTCGGAGCGCACCTGGAAAGCCGAGGAGACGAGGCCAGCCTGAGCTGCGAGGCAAACGGAGCAGTCCCCGGTGGCAAGCCGTCTTGGGGAGGGAAGCGGCGGCCGTGACGGGGAGAGTGCGCCTGGAACGAGGCGGTTGTCGTCGCGTGATTTATGAGGGGCAAAGCCGTCTTTTAACTTGTCTGCTATTTTCACCTTGAGTTGCTAGGAATGCTTACTTTCAGGACCGGAAGGAGTATCCTTTGGATGGCAGCCCCTTGATTTGCTAGACCAAGTGTGATCTTGTGTGAAATCATGTTCGGACACGACATCTTAGTTCATTTAGTTTAGAGTGAATTGCACAAAACTATAACTATTTGTGTGAAGGTTTCAGAAAACTATAACGTTTGGAACTTATTTCAGATAACTACAACTATTTTGACCATGGGTTTCATAAAACTACAACTTTTGTGTCCGGTCTCACATGTCAGCCTCACAGGTGGCGGTGTTCTCAATCTAAGATTGACATGTGGGGCCAGAAGCAAAAGTTGACTTTTTGGAAACACATGATCAAAATAGTTGTAGTTCTCTGAAATAAGTTCCAAAAATTATAGTAGTTTTCTAAAACCTTCACACAAATAGTTGTAGTTTTATGCAATTCACTCTTTAGTTTACTTTTAGTCATCTCTTTATCAGAAGAGACAAACAATTTCCGTTCGAAGGTAGTATTCTATTTTTTTTTTTCATATATTCGATTATCAAGTAGTACAAAGCAGTTGTGTAGAGCTAATGACATTTAAAGCCGTAAAATGGAAAAATATGTCTTCGTTCATTTTTCGAGTCCACGCCACTCCATCAAGCAACGTCGTTCTCTTTACTTTCTTGAAGCGACTGCTTCACGAATCCGGAACTCATCAGTGTTTCCCCCTTGGCTCGACATGCCGCTTGTCCAACACTAGTTATGGAGACATACACAAAGATGCAACAAATCAACCGATCCTATTTCAGTCAGACCTGTTGTACACAACATCTCATTGCATCCGAGCTCTTGGCTTCTTCTTCCGCGGAATGCCTGCCTCACCGTACTAACTTTGTACCCACATACTGCATGTAAGATGTAACAGCTCACAGCAGTTGAAACCACCTGAACATCCGTAGCACTCCGCGGCCAAATTAAAATCACATGACCGCAATTTCAACACACTATCTAGATTCTAGTTCATTCAAGTGATCAGTTCATCCGTCCAGGTTCGTGACGGGTCCCTTGAACCAGTGCCTGGCGCTGAAGAGCCAGGACGAGAGCACGATGAAGAAGAGTCCGCCGACGGCGACGGGCGTGTAGTTGAGCGTGTCCTTGGTGACCGGGTACGTGACCGGCAGCGAGAAGAGCACGGTGATGGTGGCCACCCAGAGCACGGCGACGGAGCCGACGAGCACGCCGTAGCGGCCCAGGTTGAAGGGCCCCGGGACGAAGTGCTTGCGCGCCAGCGTCACCCGGAACAGGATCGGCAGCGCGTACGAGATGTAGAGCCCGATCGTTGCGATCGAAACCATCGCCTGGAACGCCACCAGGCTGCCCAGAGACTGCAGATACATTTTGGAGCAAGCAGGGCGTGACGTGCATTTCGTCAGTTTTGTGAAATGTGAAACGTCAGTAGAATGTTTTGAATATTAAAATTACCGTCAAGGCCATGCAGAAGGCAATGAAAGCTGAGAGCCAGACGGCATTGATCGGTACTTCTTGCTTGTTCACCTTGTGCCAGACGGATGAGAAGGGCATCGCGCCATCTCTCGAGAACGCATAAGCCATCCTGACAGAAAGAACAAGAACAGAGTTAGCGATGACTGCCAACATTCAGAATTCAGAAGAGCCAGGCAGATGATCAGTCACCTCGAGTTGCTGGTCACCGAGCTCATGCCACAGAAGTATATGGCGACAGCAACGATCCCCAAGCAGACGATCCCGCCGACGCCGTTCCCGTACCGGCTTTTGAAGGCGAGATAGAACACCTCAGCGATTGCGTATCCTCCCGCATCATTGTCAGGGCTCAAAAGGTAGGGTATGTCCTTCACTGCAAATGTGATGCCAAGTATGTAGCCCCAGCCTACCAGTATGGATATCCCGATCGCACTGATGATACCAATAGGGCCGTTCCTGTCAGCATTTTTCGTTTCTTCAGTCTGCATGAGCAAAGAACCAAACCATCAAACCAATGCCATTGTTAGTGGTTACTCTGTAAAACGAGTGATGTTGCTACATGTTTTCTGTCAGTGTACCATATGCGCAGAGGCATCGTATCCTGTCAGCGTGTACTGGCTCATCAGGAGCCCCAGAACAAAAATGTAGAAGTTGCTGTGGATCCCGGCATTGTTTTCAGTGTTGAAATGGGTGAACACAAACTTCGCGCTGGCCCTCTCGGTAGCAACGGTTGGCACTGCGATCATCAGTACAAACACACCTGCAGACAACAAAAGATATTCAGATTCCACGCAGCTGGCATCTTAGCCGCCGTAAACAAAGTGGACGATGCCTTGTGTTTGTGCGAATTTTTAAGTGATGGAAGGGAGGTCACCTAACATATTCCATGCAGCAGCGAACTGCCCCAAGAAAGAGAGCCAGGTGATGGAGAGGCTGTTGATGACGGCGTGGCTCAGCAGGATGGCGGCGTGGAAGGCGATGACGACGTACTTGGACGCCACGTACCCTCCGCCATTGTTGCCGCCGGTGCTGAGCAGGATGATCACCTGGATCAGCTGCGCTAGGGAGAAGTCCACGCTGGTGGTGACCGCCCACTGCACAACACACAGGAAGCTGCTCAATTAGCACAGCCGGTTCAGACAGAAACTGACGTAAAACAGCTGCTGCAAAGCAGCGAGGCAAACAGGCTGGTTTATGAAAAGGATTGGGTACCTGTCCGACAATGTTGAACCTGAAAATCACAGAAACAAAAAAGAAAAGGCAGAGGATTAGAGGCTTCAAAATAACTACAGTCGATCAAGATCAAACAGGAAGCTTTCGGTCAAAAAGATGAAACAGGAAGCGACATTGCGTCAGCATCATGACGGGAACTTATCAGCTTCACAATTTTCAGAGCGAGCATGAATGAATGCGTGACCAATAATTGATATCTATCACGAATTGACCCATGCCTGTGTTGTATAGGATTGTGTTTCTTGCTAAAGGTCCTTGTCTGAATTAGACCCTATAGCAACCGGATACTGAATTTGACAGAATCACTAAGAATCCTCAAAGCCAATGCAACACTTAATGCTGCAAACTGCTAGTGATGTGCACCCTTGACCCACACAATATATATACAATCAAAAATTTATTTGGAGTAAACGTCAGGGAGGCCATTTTTCGCTAAGAAGGAAGAATAAGTCTACTACCAAATTCCGCAGTGATGTAGCGCTTACAAGAAGTTATGAATCAGATTCTTTAAGCAATTAGTAGTGTGCAAGTTTAGTCTCCCACAGGAGTAGTACATGATAGCGTTCTTGCTTGAAAAGTCATAGCACGCACATTGACCGATGGCCATGGTTGATGGCACACGATTCTAAAGAAACTAAGATTCCATTGTACTGTACTAGTATAAAGAGAAAAAGAATCTGTTTTCATCCGGGCCACGCCACTATAATCAACATGACTGACTACAGTGCAACGCACAGGTTTGCTTGCGATCCTAACAACTCTTCCGTCTTCATCTGATGAAAGAATCCGATTATTTTATCACGCAACTGAAAATAAAAGAGATGCCAAGTTGTCGTTCACAGCCTCCTCACACTGATGCCATGTGTACGACACCAGAACGAAGCATAGAAAAGAAACAATTGTTATCTATCCGATTCCTAACACGAGTTCACACCCTGTTCACATGAGGACGCTCCCCTGCTCGCTGTGTCTCGATCGTCACTCCCAAACAACAGAGATAAACAAAGGCAGAACAGAAACGAGGCGGCCGTTCCAAGAAGACGAAGAACACGGGACGATCGATGCGGCAAGAGTGAATATAGGAGGGAGCGACGGCAACAGCAACATACCATCCGGTGATCCATGATGCGAAGGGCGCCCAGCACCTGCCGGAGAGCCTGGCGCTCCAGTAGTAGAGCCCCCCGGAGGTGGGGAAGGAGGAGCAGATCTCGGCCATGGAGAGTCCCACGGTCATGGTGAAGGCGCCGGCGACGAACCAGCCGTAGGTGATGGTTGCCGGGCCGCCGAAGGTGAGCCCCGTGTTGTAGAGCGTGGTCACCCCCGTCAGCACCGAGATGATGGAGAAGGAGAAGGCGAAGTTCGACAGCACCCTGTGTGTCACCCACCCCGATCATCAGACGGAATTCAGGTGAACCGGACACATGAAAGATCGAAAGCAAGGATGAACCGATGATGGAAGAGGATGGGGCTTACGAGAGGTCGCGCTTGAGCTCCTGCTTGTACCCGAGCTCGCGGAGCCGGGCGAGGCCGGTGTCGTCGGAGCCGCCGGCGACGTCGACGGACACCGCCGTTCTGGCGCCGTCGTCGGATGGGGACTTGTTCCACGTCATGGCGTAAGTGTTCTTGGAGTCGGAGGAGGAGGCGGTGGCGAGGCAAGACAGAGGACGGCAGAGTAGGAGAAGAGGAGGGGCACGGGTACTTGAAGGAATGGAATGGAGGCGGGGCGGAGGAGGAAGTGAGAAGTACGGCGGGCGTGGGCGGGATGATGCGGGTGCAGTCAACTCGAAAGTGGCGGTGGGGTCCCGGGAAATGTGGGACGGGTTCGTTAGCTTCCGCGAGCGACACAGAATCTGCCAACTAGGACCCGCGGATCCTGGTCTCTTGGGAAAAAAAAAAAGATGATTCCATTTCCATGGATGTACTGTATAAAAAGAGTGCGGGAAATCTAGTGAATCCGTGCAGGGGAACAGAGATCGCTCTCTGTGATTGAATGATGATGATGTTTGCTTGCCAAGAGCGAGACTGATCCGTAACAAGATTCCGAATTGACAGCCTGATTTCCGGGCAAGGCCGTGCTATGCCACACCGTGAACGGTACTACGTACCCACACTAGTCGCATGCATGGTAAAAGTGTGGCGTGAGGTGTGCAACTGCAAAATCAGTTTCTGCTTCTCACGTTAGCGGTGGCACGTCTTAGTTCAAAAAAACAAAACTCTGTTTCTCACGGTTTTTGGGACGGCTCGTGCATGTGAGTCACGCTGCACGCATTCCAAACCTAATCCGATTCCTGCAGAAGTACTTTACCCTCCTCGCAAAAAAAAAAGAGTATCCTTTACCCAACAAGAATCAGGAGATGAGATAAACAAAGCACTAGGATGTCGAGTCCCTGTAAAACAAACTAATCCTTAAGCAGGGAGTGTGTGCCTTTGTGTTGTGTGCGTCTCTGCCTTCGCAGCCGGAGTCAAAGGGCGTGCAACAATTCTTGCATGTGCTCAACTGCTCTTATATACTAGGTGTCAATACAAGTAGGATATTCATACTGCGCTTTTATATAGGTGTATAACAATATGGTTCGGGATTTCGATGTGAGCTCGCACGCTTCACATGCTCGTCCCCATAGTTGAGGAATCTTCTGCCAATGCGATCGGGTTCAGTCAGATACAGTAACTATTTTCATGCCGGTGGCAACATGTGGGCCGCAGAGATCTACGTCGTGCAACATGCGATCGGGTTCAGATAACTAGTCTGCTCATCCTTAGAGCAACTCCAGCAGAAGCCCCTAAATCAGAGCCCCTACATGCTATCTAGGGGCCGGTCCCTACATCTGAGTCCCTACATTTTGCCACCAACTCCAGCAGAAGCCCCTAAATCTGAGTCCCTACATTCTTTTTCTTCTTTTTGTACTCATTTCACATATATTTCTCATATTCGGCAGGATAACATTTCAAATTTAAATATTTCTAACAAATACAAATAACATATGTTTAAATTCAAGAATACAAATTTGACAATTCAAATTCAAATTTCAATTTCCAAACATAAATAAGGTGTACAAATGAAATTGAAACAAGATAACATCTAGGATGAACCATGAAGCGCCCACAAGTGATCCACAAGATCATCATGAAGTTGCTCATGCGCACTCTTATCCTCAATCTGTGAATGGATCGCTAGGAACTCCTCCAATACAAGTGGATCGCGATGTTGATAGTCCTCTGGACGCAACTCCGGAATGGCCGCATGCTGCTCATAATCGAAATCCTCCTCCTCGCCACGCTCGTCCTCAATGATCATGTTATGCAAAGCTACACATGTTTGCATTATGTACCACAAGGTCTCTTTATTCCACATTCTTGCAGGACCCCTCACCATTGCAAAGCGAGATTGTAGAACACCAAAGGCTCTTTCAACATCCTTTCTCACCGATTCTTGAACTTTTGTAAAGCGTATTTTCTTGTTTCCTTGTGGACTAGAGAAAGACTTCACAAATGTTGCCCATGAGGGATAGATCCCATCGGCAAGATAGTAGCCCATAGTGTACTTATGGCCATTCACCATGTACTCCACAGGTGGTGATGTGCCTGAGGTAAGCCTCTGAAATAGTGGAGATCTCCACAACACATTGATATCATTTAAAGAACCAGGCAAGCCAAAAAAAGAATGCCAAATCCGACAGCATTCAATGATTCTATAATGGTGCTTTCTGCCATCCTCACACAATCATCTAGTGCATCAGCTGGAATACCATATGTAAGCATGCGGAGAGCTGCAAGTACCTTTTGCAAGGATGTAGCACCAAGCACTCCGACAGCATTTGGCCGTTGACGGAAATAGTCATCATGAGACTCCACAGCAGCCACTATGCGCATGAATAGCGATGTGGACATCCTATGCCGCCTCTTGAAAAACTTCTCACTATACACCGGATCACTCCCAAAGTAGTCAGCCATTAATCGATCATGACCACTAGTAATGTTCCTCCGCACGTTTTGCCGACCCGGGAGCGAACCACAAAATTTCTTCCTTTTCTTCTCAGATTGCTCTATGTCATCAACCATACAAGCAATGAAGAAAAGGTCGTCATCTTCGGACTCCCCACCATTCTCTTCCTCTTCCTCTTCCTCTTCCCAAAATTTGGCAACAAGATCTTCATCGGAACTATCCCCCTACAAATTGCAAGTTCAATTCTATGTTAACAACATGTTGGAGCAGCATTTGGACGTTCTAATCGATCACATACAGGAAATTAACAAAAAATTTGAGAGAAAATTTACCTTGTCAGCCATCTTGGTCACGGGCGAGGCTCGAAGCAGAGAGAGGAAGGCAGCGGGGGTCGCGTCGTCGTCGTCAGTGGAGGCAGCGCGCCGTCGAGGGGAGGCAGCGCGGGGCAGTGCGTCAGGTTGACGCGGCGCGCCGTCGAGGGGAGCCGGCGCCGCGGGTCGGCGAGTCGGGTCGTCGGGGCGAGGCTAGTTGCGGGGCTCGTTGGGCGCGGGGTGGGCACCGGAGGCGGCGCGAGGCTCGTCGGGCGCGGGGCGGCCACAGGAGGCGGCGAGAACCTCGTCGGCAGCCAATGGCGACGCGGGGCTCGCTGGTCGCCCCCAACCCGGAAACGCCTCAAAAGGCGCGGATGACGCCGGAGGAGCGTAGATCTGGTGCCAGGTTGTCGAATCCAGGTGGCGAGGCGCTTGATTTCGTCGTCGGCAGGGGCGGATTGGCGGCGGCGACAAGAGGAGACCGAGCGGGACGAGGGAGGAAGGAGGAAGACGAGCGCGCGCGTTTCTGTTGGTGGGCCCCACGCATGTAGCGACCCAAGAGGGAGTCGCCGGATCTGGGGGCTTTGGACGAGATTCTAGGGGCCCAATAGGTGTAGAGACTCATCTAGGGGCCCTGCTGGAGTTGTGTTTTTGAGCCAAAGCCCCTAGATCCCATGTAGGGGCTCATCTAGGAGCCCTGCTGGAGTTGCTCTTAGCCGCCAGTAGTTCCATTTGTCACCCGTGGCATCACCGACTAATAAAACCATCCAAAGATGCTGATCCATCATGTGGCTATCTGCGTATCTACGTAACGCGACCCCCGGAACAGGCCCTGCTCTACGATTTGATAACGTTTTTCCAGGTCAACAAGGGTTCCGTAGGACGGTAGAAGGATCACCGTCGCCGTCTGAATTATTGGCATTCAGGAATGATGCCAGCAGAGGAGAAATGGTGACGGCGACGGGAAGCCGTACGTGCACCAGCCAGAACGGGGAGGTCGGCGCGCTCAGGGGACGAAGAAGGAAGACACGACTTTGTGTGTCGTCCGTTGTCAGCCGGCGCGCGCGTGCGGTGGGTCGGCGTGTTCGGTACGCGGCCGGGCACGCACACGTTTGTCTCGCAGGGCAAGTGATGCCGTGAGGGTGAGGCCATCCTCTTTCTAATTATAGGTAGCGCTTCGACGAACTTTATATAGGCAAGATATATAAAAAATAATCAGATAAAGTCGAGATGCATGACACGCACGCATGCTGGTCAATTGCAACGTGATCTTTGTTGACAATATTTATAGAGAAATTCTATGGTGCTTGGAGTTAATTGTGACCATTCGTTTGGTCAGATCTAACGGTTAAAAATAGAGAGGAACTTAGTAAAAGGAACTTTAAGTCGTGTACCGGTACCAAAAATCGGTGGGCCAGGAACTAGTATTTTCTTTTTAAGAAAATTAGATAAAGGCTAGTTTAGTACTTTCATCTATTGAATATCAATTGCCATGGCCCGATCTGACAAACATCGAGACTACGGAGTATTGTGATGACGACGGGGACGCCAAACGCCGGCGAGGACGGCGGCCTCCGCTGCAGCCAAAACAATCCCGTGTACTAGTTCTCTTCTCTGTATCCATTATTTGTGAATCAAAGCCCAGGCCGGGTCTAGCAAAGGGCAGCGATAAGGGAAGGCCGCAAGACTCTGCAGCGAATCTGGTGGGTGGACGGACGCACCTAGCGTCGACGGCGGCGGCGAACTGCTGTGGATGGGAAGGTGCGGCAACCGTCGGGCAACCGCGCTGGTGGTGGGCGTGGGTCCTCTGGCAAGGTGATGAATTACTTAACTGCCCATGTTTAAGTTAAATTGGTTCGTTTAACCAGGCGGACTAGATGGACGGCCAGCAATAATCCGTTGGAGAGAAATCCAAAGTTCCTTCCAAGCACTATAGAAGAGCTCTTATTTATATAAATAATAGTATGGCAGCGAGAAGCAACAAGTGATCAAGCCGCATGGCTTGTATGGGCGTTGCGATAAGGTATTAAGGTGATGGCGACCCCCTGTTTGTTTTCCTCTGGTAGCCTTGTCAAATCATGTTCGATTGACAATAGCTGCTGGTGTCCTGCTATCGAATTGTTAAATCGTGGTTTCTTTGCCTTCACTATTCTTGGAAAAGATTCGTTGGCTTCACTACTGGCAAAAACCGCTGGTTGGTTAATAGTGCTGTTGGTCTAAATCGCAAATGGTTGACTAATAGCCTGTTCGCTTCGCTGCTTTGCAGCAGCTACAGTGTTTCAGTTATTTCTTCAGCAGTATCTACAGTGTTCGCAGCAGCAGCTACAGTGCTCGCAGTTATTTTTCTGCAGGCGCAGCCTGCCGAACAGGCTGTTGCATGATCATCGTACCATTGAACCATAAGCACCAATGTAGTGATGAATATGCATGATCATCTACCAATGCAGACGTTGGAACACGTTGATTTCTCTAATATAAAACGAATTAACATGATGAAGTTGAGAAAGCGAAGGCCGGTTCACGAGCACTTACCAGCCGGTGAGCCAGGCGGCGAAGGGTCCCCAGCTCTGGCGGCTACAGAGCCTGGCGCTCCAGAAGTAGAGCCCGCCGGAGGTTGGGTATGCGGAGCAGATCTCGGCCATGGCGAGGCCGACGATGAGGGTGAATGCGCCGGCGATGGGCCACCCCCACACCATGGTCACCGGCCCGCCGAACTGGAGGCCCATCCCGAATAGCGTCGTCACGCCCGTCATCACCGACACGATCGAGAACGTCACCGCGAAGTTGGACACCACCCTGCACACGCCGAAGGATTTTAGTTTTGGGCCTAAATTTGTTAGGCTTTCGAGGCCCGGTGATCAGTTTGTTCTCGGCCTGTTCGTTAGATGGAATAATGAAGAAGCATCACTGCTCACAGCAAGGCAGCTGAGAGAAGTTGCATTGGAAATTTGGGCAAGCAACAAGCAAGTTACCAGACTAGAAAGCAACAGAAATTAGTTCCTCGTCAACGGAAAGAAGAAGCACGCGATCAACAAGCTTGCTAGTTAAGACAATAAAAAAAGAAGAAAAAAACAAGATCCGGCAAAAACTAGGCATGGCCGGTGGCTGAAGTGAGGAAGGTGGAATAGAAGGCAGAGAACACTTACGAGAGGTCGCGCTTCAGCTGCTGCTTGTAGCCAAGCAGCCTCAGCTTCACGTCGTCGCCCTCAGCACCGTCGCGGATCGCCGCCGCCACCACCACTTCGTCATCGCCGGCGAGCGGGCGGTAGTCTTGCAGCTGCCCGTCCATCTCGACCGCACCGGCTCAAGGGCTCTCCCTGCTCTCGCGCTGTGTGCTCTGCTGCTTGTTCCTGATCTGAGACTAGAGAGATATTTCGGCGGCCTCCACTTGTACTATCACCGTTTTTTCTGGGAGAGCGGCCGGACACTGATGGCTGATGGGTGAGCTCCTCCTCCGGCACGACTCACGAGGAGCACGGAGGAATTATTTTTGCGGGGTAAGACGGGCCCGGCGCCCCGGCCAACGTCCTCCGAGATCCCCTCCCACTCCGTGGCTGCCAGTGGGTCTCACAGGATACGATTCCCCTGCCCCAGCTACCGGTCGGTCGCTGCTCGTATATATGTAGTAGGTAGCGTCATCCTACACGAAACACAGCAGACTGCACTCCGGTTTACTTTACAGCTGGAAGTCCAAGGCGTGCGACAATTCTCCCATGTGGCATGACAATTCTCCCATGTGCCATCCTAAACGATGAAACGAGTTGAAAAGAGAGCGCTTCTGGGCGGCAGTCGTTCTTACGTATTTTGATCGTGCGGTTATGTAACTGACGCCTGGATTTGGTCGAAGCTTCGTTGCGTGGCCTCCGTCGAACATTCGGTGCACGTTTATGTGGCTTGGCCTGGCTGTTTTTTTCTGTTGTTTCGTAGTTTGGGGCGGTGGATTCTCTGGTCATATGCGCCCGTGCGTTGGATTATTGTCTCTGGTGCTCCACTGTCTTACGTAAAGTGTGTCCTTCCGGATGGCGCCCGCAGTTCGCCCATGCGTTGCCCATATATTTGCATGTGGCGCTCGTCCTGTTGTGTTCGCTGCGTGGCACGTTGTTGTGTACGTGTCCGTGTCTTTATCCGTTGAGCGTTTGGTTCCACCTGCGTCCCTTCGGCTATAAATACTTGGCGTCTGTGTGTTTGCCTTCCCATCTTGTGCTCGATCATCTTGTGCTCGATCCTTGGTTTCTGTTTTTTTTTCTTGAGCTCGCCTCTCGCTGCTGAGCCAGCTTCTCGGTGTTGTGTAGCCTTCAGCGGTTGGTCCTTTTGTTGCTCATTGCGTTGCCGCCGCCCCGGCGCATGCAGTAGCTAGCACGACGATGGAGGACACGCCGCCTCCGCTGCCGCTCGCCCTCGGCCCGCCGCATCTGATCCCGCCGGCGCCCACGCGAGACACGCGGGCCATCGCCTTCCTCCCCGACCTCGGCGGCTTCCCCTGGGCCATCGCCGACGAGTCACCATTCTTCCGCCAGGTTATCGACCTCCGCGTCCCCGTATCTGCTGTCTCCTGGTGCGGAAGTGGGGGAGGCGAGGTCGCTGCCGCCGCAGCCAACTCTGTTTCCGTCTTCCAGCCCGTGCCCTCCTCTTCAGCAGGTGTGTGCTCCCTCCAGCTTACTCTAATTCTCATCTCGTCGTTGGCTAGCTTAGACAGATGTTGTGGCACGGCTCATGCTTCGGAGTCTGGAACCTGCAGGATAGTTTTGTTGTCTCCAGAGATGGTCCATTACCAAGACGTTTGCTGTCACTGCTGTGGCCTGGACGGGCTCCGGCCACGGCATTGTGGTGGTCGGCGCTGGTATTTCCATGTGGACCAGAGCACAGTCCTCCTGGCAGCTCGTTGAGATGGATATTAATAAAGATCAGGCTCTTTTGATACTGGATCGCATAGCTTGAAAGCTGCATGCAGTTTACCATAAGGGTGCAAGAAAGATGTTCAGCATCGGGTTCTCTCCGTAGAATGTCTACTACTTGTTATTTATGTTAGATTATTATGTTTAGTTGGGATGCTTTGCCGCTTATTTCGTTTGTAAATACCACGGCGAAGGTACACTCTACCTAAAGAGTTCGTAACCATGAGCTTGTATGTTAGGTGTAAGTTAGATGATGCAGTCTACTTAGTTAAGGTGCCTGCTGAAATTTTGTCCGTTCATGTCTCGGTGACGGCAGAATGTATCTACCACTTATGACTGTAACCTTACATGTTAGTTAATGTTTAATTATTTTTACACATGTGTCGCTGTATCTGTCATTTAATATTTATTAATCGTATAACCACCAAAACTTATAATGATGCATAATTAAATTGATTCCAGGCAACCACTGTGGTCAAGATTAGTAGACACATGTTAGAAAAGGTCTGCCATAAGATCGGTGCCGAACCACCTTGCTTCACTACCACATCGATTAAGGGAAGAAGGAGCATCACAACAGTTTTAGTTGAGTACGGCAAACCAGATAGCGTAGACACACGCGTTAAGAGATTCATTTCTGAACCTAAAGAAACTTCCTTCGATTCTATAGAATCCGCAGCTGAAGTTGCTCTGCAAGAAATATGCACTGACCTTCATCTTGACATCAACGAACGAACACCGTCGGCTCTTACAGCGCCGGCAGGAAAAAATGAACCAGCAGTCGGAATGTCGCCAAGCAGCAGCCTCAAGTTTAAGAAAACGGGCATCTACTTCAAAAGACGCATGGGGAGAAACCCTGATTGATTTAATAAGGGTGATAACGACCCAGTGCAGCGAATTAAGGCACTATAGTTCGTCAGGCTATCAACTGGGCCGCGCCGTACTACCCAGGCATCGGGCGTGAGTCGCGTGACGAAGCTAAGTGTTGACCAGATAAAACCAGTTGATGCGGTGACTAATAATCAGCTCACTGAGATGTGTGACAGGTTCGAGAAGAGTTTCATTGATGATAAGTACGTTACATATCTGATACATATTACGGAGTATGAAACTGCATACTACATCTAACTGTCCCATTAACTTTGGCTGCAGATGGGCAGAGTAAACTGCACCTCATCAATTACCGCGACCGTAAACCTTGCAAGAGTGCGACCGCTCACTCGAATCCGCTCAGGAGAACCGTGTGTTGTTTAATTTGTATAATAAGTTTTTTCCACTGTTGTGACTTCTTTTCCGTCTAATAATTTTAGAGGATTGTATGGTTTTTACTTGTGTGATCTCACCTAAATAAAACCCTATCTTCATATGACTCTACCATCAATACATCGAAATTGTCTGACTAATCTATACCACGTAATCGAGCTATAACAAACTATAAGCACCAGATAGTTCAAAAAAAGGTACAGTAGACAGGGTGGAAGAGCGCGCCAGCGGCGCGCCGCAGCTTCTAGTACATATGAATTCTTCATCGGGATTTGGGTTTGCTTCACATGCACGTGCTCATGCAGGTCGAAGAAATACATCTTTTGAATGAAATGCATCTGCCGACGTTATATTTTTGTGGCATAGCCGTACCCTTTTTTCAGCTAGTGTTGATTCTCCAACGTACACGACACATCTAGAGAACGTGATCAAGTTGGGATTCGGATTATGGTCTAGGCTAATTTTTTTCGCATATAGTATATGATCTAGTGTACTATGCGAAAACACATTTTTTTTCTTCAGCTTGCGGTAGCCCATTGATCATGTGCCTGTGCTGGGCCGTTCGGTCCATTGATTCTATGCTGTGCTGGGCCGTTCGGTCCATTGATTCTATGCTGTGCTGGGCCGGTCGGTCCATTGATTCTATCTGCTATGGGTCCGGCCCATGGACTGACGGCCCTCTTGCTACCAGTCGTCGTCTTCAACCCCCCGACTCCTTCCAGAGCTCCCCCAGAGCTCTTGCTTTCCTCCCCTCTCTGAGCCGTGATGAAGCAGTGAAGAAGGCCTTTCTGCGGCGGGCTCAGGGCATGGTCTGCGCACGCGTGGCGGTGGCCTGAACTGAACCCTTCTCAGGTTTCCTGAACGGTGCCCGCGCGCTCCTCTCGTCCCGGAGCTCCCACTCGAAGCTGTAAACCTAGTTCACTCGCCGGCCACCTCCCTTCCCTTCCGTGGGAGATGCCCGAAGAGGCAAAGGCAAGCGGCGGCGGCGGCGATGGAGGAGACATCTACAACGTCCAGGCCGCCGAAATCCTCGCCAACGAGGCCCGCGTCAGTACTCATCCGCGCTTAATTCTCTCATCTGAATGCCATCCCTCTCCTAACAGGCTAACCCCAATCCCATCGATTTCATTCAGCTGCTCCCCATCAACGAGGCCGCTCCCATCTACGAGAAGCTGCTCGCCACTTTCCCTACGGCTGTCAGTATCCTCCTCACCCTTTACATTCCCTTTCTGTTAGTTCCTCATTCTCAGCAGTCTGTAATGTAATGTCACAATGTGGTTGCAGGCCAAATACTGGAAACAGTACGTCGAAGCCTACATTGCCGCCAACAACGACGAAGCAACCAAGCAAATTTTCAGCAGATGCTTGCTCAACTGCCTTCACATCAACCTCTGGTAAGCTCTGTTCCCCACTTGAGTGGAAGCCCCTTTTGAATGCAAATTTCCGCTCTCATGCATCGCTGCGTCCACGATGATCCATTCCCAAGTTACTGGTAAACGTGTCCTGTTAATTTTGCCTCATCTTCTCACCAATGTTACGTTGGTCTGCCCGGTTGGTTTTAACATGTAGGCGGTGCTACATCAACTTCATCAGGCGAGTAAACGATAAGAGGGGCTCCGAGGGTCTTGATGAGACAAAAAAGGCTTTCGATTTCATGCTTAACTATGTTGGTAAGTCGAAGATTTCCAATCAGTATTCTTGTGATGATATGGTTCTGCAGTGGAGTACAATATTTCTAAACTAATACTGCTTACATCTGCCAGGGAATGATGCTGCTTCTGGTCCTGTTTGGATGGAGTATATTGCTTTCTTGAAGTCAATGCCGGTCTGTTATCCTTACTGTTCCCTGTTCTACCTCCCGACGTTAACATTACAGCCTTTTATTTGTGCTAACATTCTGTGTGACTATCTACCTGCAAACCTCTTTAGGTTATGACACCCCAGGAAGAATCACATCGCATGACTACTGTACGAAAAGTGTACCAGAAGGCTATTTTGGTTCCAACTAATCATGTAGAACTGCTATGGAAGGATTACGAGAACTTTGAGAACACCGTTAGCCGCACCTTGGTATTTGGGATTTCCAATTGTAATCTTTTCTCTTTCTGCATAGCATCTCACAAATAAATCTAAATGTTGTGCTGAAAAAAAAATGGTTTCTTTTATGCCTTCTTGCTATGCTACACTTATTAATTCCTTTGCAATGTAAACTTGAATTGTCCTTATTTCATAGTTCAGACTTGAGTCAGTGATTATCTATCCATATTCCAGGCGAAAGGTGTGTTATCTGAATATCAACCAAAGTTTAACAGTGCTAAAGCTGTATATAGAGAGCGCAAGAAGTATATTGACGATATTGATTGGAATGTGCTGGCCATCCCCCCTACAGGCTCCTACAAGGTAAACCATTTTTCAGTTGCTAATGTTGCTTAACACTAGGTGTGGTCTGAACCCATAAATATTGACTTCAGATTACTTTTATAGATTATTATTTGTAGCCTACTAGCCTACCCTGAATTGTTTGAGATTAAATGCCTTCTTTTTCGAGAACGTGCAATGCACGTATTTCACTAAGAAAAAATAGAAGAGATTAAATGCCTTCTTCTTGTGGTTGCCATGTGAGGTTGAAATTTTCGTTTTTTTGAAATAGCTTAAATTGTAATTGTGATGGAATTTTCTTTGCCCTCATTGAAGAGAGGACATGAAATCTGACAAAGAAAGCTTGCTTACAGTTCTCTTCCCTTGTAACCATATCTCTGTCCATGCTACGCAATTGCTCTCATTTTGCTTGCAAATCTTACCTTTCTCTGAAGTTCAAATTGTGTAGATTTATTGTAGCTGAAGTCTGCAAACAAAAGTTTATTGTAGATTTCATAATTTTCTCCTTAATGTGACTATTTCTTTTTTTCTCTTTTTTTGAATCAGTGGGTCAGTTTAAGATACATACAATAGTACTTCTCCCATATTTATATTTAGCTTGCTTTGAGCTTTGGCTATGTCTGCCAGGAGTTTACGCTATTGTGTTTTGCTTGATTGGAGTTCAGCCTCTAGGTATCAGATTACACATAATATGAATACAGATATCATCCCATATAAAAGTGCATTGTCTTGTTTGTTTCACTGAACATGCTTTGGACGATTGAAAATTTTGCCTGCTGGCCCTTTCAACATTGGAAAGTTCTACTTAATTTGTTGTGGAGTCTGGTTGGTTCAAATGTGACTAGTATTTGGCTGGCAGATAACAATTAACATATTTCACAGGAAGAACAACAGTGTATGGCATGGAAAAGACTTTTGGCATTTGAAAAGTGAGTAATCATCTGTATCACACATGCTAAGATATGTTACCATGAGTGAAAAATAACTGAGCATAGAATTTATGATTTTGTACTTAATTTCTAGCTTGTGTTGGTGTTTATGCCCCCGTAATATGCTACCTTGTTTTCCTTTTTGATCAGTCTGGTTGCTAAACTATTAGTTCTAACAACTTTTGCAGTTTCTCAGTTTTTGTCATTTCTATTTAATATTAGCCCTTGTATCTCTCCTAACAGCAAGAATTCTGTTTTGCTTTAGGGGTAACCCTCAAAGGATTGACGCTGCAACTGCTAATAGGCGTGTTACCTTTACTTACGAACAAGTAAGCCCATTTATGTCCGCATAGTTATACGCTTGAGATTTTCTTGATGCTGTGCATCTCACTCTTTTGTGTAACTCTTGTATGCATTGATACTTTATGGAAGCTAATAACAATTTTGGATTTTGAGACACGTTACTTGTTTTTACAGTTGTAATTATCTGAGACAATTAGTTTACCAGTTTCTGCACTGATCATCAGAGAATATCATATAGGCTAAATGATCAGATGACTGCATACTGTTTATTTGATTGCTACCTTTTTTGTTGCCAGTGCCTGATGTATCTGTACCATCATCCTGATATATGGTATGATTATGCTATGTGGCATGCAAACAACGGTTCTGTGGATTCTGCAGCCAAAATATTTCAGCGTGCTCTAAAAGCAATCCCTGGTAATAAAATATTCTCTAGTTCAATTGTTCATCTTTGGATATTTGCTCCCCTAGTCGATGTTTTCTCTTTATTCGATGTTTTCTCTTTATTGTATGTATTTGGTACTCTGGTCCACAAGAACTCGTAACATGTTCTGAGGATGTGGAAGGGTCCTTGAGGAATAGATAACTAGATGTTTAATGTTTTTCCCTGTTCTCAAGAGAGATGTTACATCCCTGGTGACTGGTGGAGTTAAGTGACTTGTCTATCTAAAATTTCATGGATATTCCTTAGATACATCTCCTGGGAGACTAACGTTCCCACCTGAAGATGGCATCTTTGAGAAGAGTATTTTTAAGGGGCAGCATATTTCCTAGGAGAATACTGAATTCCTTCATGAGTCTGTGTTCCGATGACGTGCTATTCAATGACTGGGCACTTCAGTATGTGTTCCAATAGCAAGCTGACCCTAGGCAATGTAAAAACATGTTGCAAGTTGACTCCTAGATCAAGTAAGAAATCAACATCACCTTGCCTTTGCGCACAGCAAAGAAGAACACTGGCATATTCACACCTGTAACTTTGCATGAGTTCAGTGATTGTCTTCCCTTCATTAGTCAATGTATATTTTACACGAGAGGCTTCAGTCCACTCTGTGGGGTATAAGTACTGTGTAAAGATCTGAGCAAGCATTTGGTCATTATTGACCTCAACTTCATGAAGCAGGCTTATTTGTGTATCTTGCAGTTCCAAATAAATAAATAAATAAATCAACCATCCATGTGTGCGAATTGCATGCTGATTGCTGAAGTAGATATTGTGTTTATATTATTATACACTACTTAGACTTCAACTATGTTGAGTATGCTACGGATATCTGAGAGTGACATGAAGTTCTTAATGCTAATCTTGTCGCACGCTTGCATTGAGAACAGAGGATTTTTTTTAGTAAGATTCATTTTGAGTGACATCTAGAGTACCGTTTCCTGGTTAAATTTAACCTCTGAACTCTCTTTCTTAGATTCTGAAGTGCTTAAGTATGCCTTTGCTGAAATGGAAGAGGCCAGAGGAGCAATGCAGGTCTGTTAGATACTTTTGCATGATAGCAAACTGCAACGGCTCTTAGTATGATTATTATTCTCTCATATATGCTTTGTGGTGTAGGTTGCTAAGACAATATACGAGTCTCTTATAGCTGAAAATTCGAGTGCCACTTCACTTGCACATATTCAGGTGAACTGCCATTTTCTTTTAATGTACTTACCTATTGTGCTCTTCATGATAACTTTAGCACTTTGGTTTCCTACTGTAGTTTATTCGGTTTCTAAGGAGAACCGAAGGGCTTGAAGCAGCTCGAAAGTACTTTTTGGATGCTCGGAAGTCTCCAAGCTGCACTTATCATGTCTATGTTGCTTATGCTACAATGGCATTTTGCCTCGACAAGGATGCAAAGGTTATGAAAATTGTGTTATATTGTTATCTATTTTTCCTGTTACAGATTGTTATGCAATTAAATATGTAAGAGCAACTCCAAGAGGTTAGATAAAATATATTTCTATTTTTTCGATTTTAGCTAGTCTCTAAAAAAAACACACCTAAAAAGTTGGAGTAAACCAACAGACTCTCTAATCCATCAAGGGCCCGCTGGAAGAAGGAATAGAGTGAATGTCCCTAGCTAAATATAGCTAGCTAGAAACTGGAATGAAGAGTTAACTATTTTGGAGAGGGATTTGTAGAGACTGTTGGAGAGCCATTTCAATAGTACTAGTCATATGTAGAGAAAAAACTTGTTTTAACTAGCCTGTTGGAGTTGCTCTAACTTTCATAGAGTCTAGAATCCAGCATGAAGCTAAATCTCTTCACCAAAATGGGATGTTCAACACCATGTATAAAGTTTCACTTTGCAGGATGTGGCACATTAGTATTCGTTTTTGAAACCTTTTATCAGCTAACCTGCCATCCCAGTGCACAAAGCTTTCATGTCCTTTGTGAGTGGTTACTTTGCAATCATTAGTTCTGTAATATCTGGCAAATATTCATGTGCAGGTGGCACAAAGTGTTTTTGAAGCTGGTTTAAAGAGATTTATGCATGAACCTGGATATATTCTTGAGTAAGTTTTTCTTCTTTCACTCATAGTACCTGAAATTATACTATTTTATGACCTGTTATGCTCTAATGCACTGAATATGGCTTGTTCCATTGGTTTTTATGCGCTGCAAATTTTTAGTCATATATTTTGTTGGGGCTGGAGGGGGTGCTGGACAGCAGCTTGCAAATGAGGCATTTCATTACATTGCACACTAAGTGCTATTTATAGTACATGGGTGGGCTGGCTGGTACTTCTCCTATGTTCCAGAATGTACCAGCTACAGTAAATCGGTTTGCTACAGTACCTCCCACAGCACCACTTCTATTAATTTCCGAAACACACTCTACTAGACTCCGGAAACACTCTACCAGCACATGAAACACAAGGATTACTTCTAACATATTTGCCGTTAAGATGGATCCCACGGGCTGTCACTGTAATTGCTAACTGATGTTGTTATTCAGATATGCAGACTTCCTGTGCCACTTAAATGACGATAGAAATGTGCGTGCTTTGTTTGAGAGAGCACTGAGCTTACTTCCTCCTGAGAAATCCATAGAGGTAAGTTGCTTCTCTTATTATTACAAAAAGATGCCCTTTCAGCAAAACTTTACATTTTCTTACCAATGTCTTATTACCATTAGTGTCTTGCTCAGCAGTAGCAATAGAATAATAGATTAGCTCATGCAGCCATTTTTTTTTTTTTGTTAGACTTATAGATAGAAGTGCTAAGTGTACAATCATTTATCTTTTTATTGTCTGATCTACTTTATGTTTCTATTATCCTTTAGGTATGGAAAAGATTTGTTCAGTTTGAGCAGACTTATGGGGATTTATCAAGCATGCTAAAGGTAGATTCTGGTCTGATATTATTTTTGTAAATCTCTGCAAACTGCATATTTAGGATGTCACTGAGCAAGATACCGTTTATTTGTTTAAAGTGCATACTTGTGGTTTTTAAATTGGCTGACTTGTCGACTAGTGGTTTTGACTTATTGCCTCTGCTGTATGCAAAAGAGGAGGCATTGTACAAATGAAATTAAACCTCAGTGAATAGTGTATGGTTCAGTTAGTTTCGCTACAAGTTGGCATTTGCAAAAGCTTGAAATTACAGGTTTGTCCTGTGATTTTTGTTTCTTTTTCTGTTTTATACTATCATTCGTTTATTCTTTCTTTGCAAACCTACTAGGCTGCTATACACGCAGCTACATCGTTTTTTACTTTTATATTTTGCCTGTTGTTAAAAATATGTTTGTGTGGTTCTGCTTTCTCCATATCATTCCTACTCATCTATAGGTATTCCCTTGAGTCCTGAACATGCCGAGCCAATTGCTGGCTAGCTAATCATCTCTTTCTTTTGGCTATTCATGTTTCCGAATCCTATTTGTTGTTTCCCGGTGAAGGTTTTTTTTTTTTTTTTTTGGGTGGCGTTACAGAATTGTGTGTTTTTCTCAGGTGGAACAAAGAAGGAAGGAGGCTTTATCTAGGACATCGGAAGACAACACCTTATCTGCCTTGGAAAACACACTTTATGACGTGGTTTCTCGATACAGTTATATGGATCTTTGGCCATGCTCATCAAAAGAACTGGATTATCTAGCGAGGCAAGAGGTCTGTGCTGTCCACAACTCCACATACACTAACCTTGCATAATCTATACATAAAACACTTGTATTTAGAACTCTGAACTCTAGGCCATATTTGGCATCCACCCACAAGCTTAAACCACCTTTAAGTACAAGGTTTCCTTAATCCTAGTGGATTCCCAAACGCCATGTGATGTGCATTCTTTAGTTTTTTCTGAGCACGGGATAACATCTGCCTGTTTCGACTAGGTTCTTGATATTAGTTGAATTAACAAACACCTGTAACCTTGTAGAAAGGTTCCATCGACAATTAGAAGGTGCAGACTGATCACTGCAGAGTGTAAGCTTTCACAAGAACATCTACAACTAAAAATGGATAGGACACATTTTGGTGGAAGTCAACAAATTCTATGTTAATTTTGGTTCTAGAATGTATCACTTTTTGCTCTTTAATAATTCTGATGCAGGTTCTTACAGAGTTAATGATTCACCTCACTGGAGAAAGTCTCAATTGTTACCCTTTCTTATTTTCCTATTGCAGTGGCTTGCAAAAAACAATGTTAAGAGTGTTGACAAGTTATCTACGCGAAGTGGCAGTAGTATGCTAGGTAATCTGCTTTCTGTCCCTGGTTATTTTAGCATAATATGACAAATGTATTGATTGTGCTTACTGTTTGTCCCAGACAAAGGTTCTGTTGGCCTTAGTGCGAGCGCAAGGTTCTTGTCACAATCTGCTAAAGTTGTCCGTCCTGAGACTTCCCAAATGGTTATTTATGATCCCAGACAGATGAAAGGTATTTGTATGCAAATGTAATATATTCTATAACTTCCATGTTTGAGCTCCTCCCTTAGACTGGAGAACTTGTGCTATATAACGGATAAATAGCATTCCGTTCCTACCATTGTTTTAGATTTCTTATATTCTTGTGTGTTTGGCAGCTTGGGAAATGTCATTATAATTCTCTTTGAGAGTTAGATCCTCAAATTTCCATATCCCAGTTCCTATGCCCACCTGAAAATTCCCTTTCTCTACGTCAACTAAAAATGTCATAAAGGAACTGTCGTTGCATTTAGCTGCTGCAAACATCTTAATATACTAATCATGTAATTTTACTGATGGCGAAAACAGTTCTTGATTTTTCCACTGATGGACACAACTATCATCAAGCTAACTCATCGTTGATTTGTCAGGCCCAGAGTTCTCAGCTAGTGCCCCCAGTGGGTATACAAAGGAGGTTGAAGAAATACTAAAAATGCTTCCTCCATCGACAATGTCTTTCATCAAGAATTTGCCTGCTATTGAAGGTACTCACTCTTGACTTGTATTGCATGATATGAATGGTAGAAGGTTTCCCATAATCTGTTTAGTGTTGATGTCTAATTTAAAAATGAGGGTCTGAAATACGGCTGAGGTGAATTGACAGGACCATCACCAGATATCGATGTGGTGCTTAGCGTGCTGCTGCAGAGCACATTGCCAGCTGCACAGAATGCTGGGAAAGCAGGTGCAACGAGTGATCTCTCAGGTGTCGGCAAATCCGGACTGAACCAGAATGGATCTGTTCATAGACCTCCAAGAGATGGCCAGTCCTCGAGAAGAAAGGATACTCAGAGTAAGCTCTCTGTCGATTTCTACTGTTTTATTGTCTGCAATGTGTGAGGTAATTAAGTATCACCAATTGTAGGGCAAGGGGGAAAAGAAGAAGAGGATGCCGCAGCGGCGCAGAGCCAAGCAGCACTGCCACGAGACATATTTAGGCTTCGGCAGATTCAAAGGAGCCGTGGGGGGCTAGTTGCAGCTGGTGCGTCGCAGTCTGCTGGGTCGTCAGCGTTCTCCTTTTCCGGTGGTGGAAGTGCCTTTTCCGGGGACCAGTCTGCCAGCACAGAGTAGTCCACTACTGCAGATATCTCCGAAACAGAACTCTGTGATTTAAGAAACGAAGCGAACACCAAAGGGAAAGAAAAGACGCAATTTCATCCTTAATCTTTGATGCCTTGGACATAGGGGCCAAACCCACTGTATTTTGAAATATGTTTAGACTAGGATCACCATTTTGAATTTGAACATACAGTTCCTTTTGTTGTATATATCTTCAGTCTTTTATTATTGTAATAACAGTAGGTGGCTAAATATATGTGGATCGGAGCTTCAAGTATATTGTCTCGTTTCCCGCTAGCAGAATGACCTTGCCTTGGTAAAGGTACTCCCTTTGTTCTCAAATTGTTGTCGTTAGGACAACTCCAGTCCATTTTTGAACTAGAATGGCTGTCCAAATGACAGCTCTGTAATAAGTTGGACCGATCACAGCCTCCATTGCATCCAACGATCACAACAAGTAGTAGCCTATCATGCCTTGCAGCCTTATGCTTGCTTACAGCGGTTTGCGATTGATTCTTCTGTTTAGGCACACCCACTGTGTCTCGAGTCTCTATGCGTGCGAGGTAATGCTGAAGAACGAATACATAATTCACACGTACGTCCAGTGGATGAGATTATTCATTTTATATCAGCAATACATGGAACGTCAAGTAGGGTAGCAGGTGGATGACGACGAAGCGAGGTGAGGATCCTGAAGAAGAGGATGTGGCATCCGGTGGTGTGCCATGTCCCAGAGAAAGGTGACGACGATGGTGGCGAGGATGAGCAGCGTGGCGAGCATCTTGAAGAGGTTGAGCCAGGGCGTGCGAGAGAGCAGCAGCTTCTGGCACGGGATGGGCCGCGGGCCCAGGAGCACGCCCAGGAGCCCCTTGAGCCCGAGGCGCGCCCATATGGGCCTGGCCAGCACCATTGGCCACCAGGTGCCCGGGTGCGTGAACACGACGGAGACGCACGCCATGGCGCACACGGCGACGTTGAGGCCCCGGCTCCGGTGCGGCGGGCCCAGCGTGAGCTGCACGCCGAGCGCGAAGGTGGCGATGACGAGCAGCACGCCGACGTGCAGCAGGTTGGACGACCACCGGTGGTAGCGGCTGCGGTAGCTCGGGTGCACGGTGGTGAGCCCCGCGCACATGAGCAGGCACGTCGCCACCGTCGAGAACAGGAACGCCGCCGCGTTGCACAGCACGAACGCCTTGAACGCCGGCCGCTCCGCGACGCCGCCGCCGTCGCCGCGGCCGTCCGGGGGCAGGGCGAAGGGCGCCGCGAACGTCAGCGTGGCGATCAGCACCGACCCGATGGCGCGGTTCTGCGTCAGGTTGGTGTACTTGCTCAGCTCCTTCTCCGACGAGTACTCCCCGCCGCCGCCGCGCTTGCCGTTCTTCAGGTACTCGTCCCGCCGGCGCGGGCTGCGGTGGGCGCCGCACCACACGAGGCACTGCGCGATGAGCACCTCCGGGTTCATCGGGTACGTGTACCCCTGGTCCAGCTCGCCGATGGCCACGTCCAGCGGCGTCGCGCCGTCGTTGTTCATGATGCTCAGGTTCACCCGCGCGTCCTGCGTCAGCAGCATGGCCGCGCGGTCGTGGCCGTGCCGCACCGCCAGGTGCAGCGGCGTGTTCCCGCCGCCGTCCCGCGCGTTCATCATCCGCCCGAACCGAGGGTTCCGGCACATGTGCTGCACCACCTTCTCCTTCTTGTGCTCGATGGCGCAGTGCAGCACGTTCCGGCCACGGTTGTCCAGCAGCTCGTCGCAGTTGGGGCACGTCTCCATCAGCTGATCGATCACGTCGATCTTGCCCATCTTGGCGGCCGTGTGCACGGGGAAAAGGCCCTCGGCGTCGGGGATGTACGCCAGCGAGGAATCCTCCTGCAACAGCAGCTTCACCACGCCGATTTTCCCGGCTGACGCCGCTTGGTGAAGAGCGGTGTTCCCAAAGTTGTCCTCCTTCTTGGCGAGAGTTCGCTCCCAGCACCACAGTTTCTTGCTCATTTCTGCAATCCCAGGTTCGCTCAATCAGAATCCAGTGTAAATTATTATCTGACTACAAATGAAAAGGACAAATGAAAAGGTGGCATACCTTCACTGACAAGGACCGCCGCATGCAGTGCGGTCTGTCCATCTGGTCCGGCGTAGTACGCTGTCGACTTCACCCCATCAGGTGAGCCTCCGATCAGGATGTCAACCATGTCGCCGCGGCCCAACGCGGCCGCCAAGTACAACGGAGAGAAGCCCTTGGAATCCACCACCGCGGCCAGCAACGGATCTGCAGACATGAGCGCCTGCAGGACGTCCTCATGGCCATTCCTGATGGCCTCATGCATTGCAGTTGCTCCCTCCGAGTTCCTCGCCCTCAACACGGACTCGCCGCATGCGCCATCCATGGCCGCTGCGGCGGCGGCATGGACACGTCCGATGAGGTAGTGCACCACATCAGCGTGCCCGGCCTTCGCTGCGCTGATCAGAGGCGTGTTGAGCAGGTTGTTCCTCGCCTCGATAAGCGAAGCATCATGGTCGCAGATTATGCGAACAAGCTCCAGGTATCCACGGCCCGCCGCAGTGTGGAGCGGCGTGTTCCCCTCCGACGTGACGCCTTTCAGGCAGCTCCTGCCGCTCATCCCGTTGGCGGTGCTGCTCAAACCCAGGACATGTTCTAGGAGCGCCTTGTCGCCGGTCGCGGCGGCTCTAAGCAACTCGTGGTTCATTGTGTGTGGGGTGTGCCGTGCTGCGACCCCTGATGAAGGGGACATGGTCATGGTGTGATTTGAGCAGGGCATTATCTCCACTGCTCCTCTTTCCCTCTTGGAGGATATTGGACTGCTCAAGTTATGACACTTCACAAGCTCTCAGGACGCACACGCACATATATATGTGTCAAGCGAGGAAATTCACCTCAGAAAGAAGAGTCAAACACACAACCGCGTAAGAGATTGAATATGGTTCTAAGGCTTGTAAGGTTTTCGTGATGTGTGCAACGTGATTGCTATTTCAGATATGCTATAGCTTGTGACTGTAATAGATATGAAAGACTAGTGAAATTACATGAGAATTGAGTAACATGCACTCGGCATCTCGTGACTTTCTGCCCTCCAACTACTCGTCAGATATACTTGAAAGTTTCATCTTATCTGCCGAAAGAGAAAGGGGCAAAAATATGTCTTACTCATGACAGAGTGAAGCTGATAAATAAACTAGGCCAAAAATCCCAAGTAATCTAGTTGGATTACATTCATGATGCATACAAAAGAATATTATAGCTTGTAAATGTCATCATTGTGTCTGATCCAACCCATGAAAGACAGCATCAGTGCCGTGTGCAAAGACAACTAAAGAACATACGAGTAGGTTTGGTGTTTACCATGACCTACTTCATTGCTCCAGGCCAATACTAACGGTCTCATCTAATGAAAATTCAGATTTGTGGATCAGTAACCTGTTTTGTTTATTTCTTTTATTAGGAAATAGGAAGGCAAAGAGGCAATTACCAACCTTTCTGTGGAGCTATGTAAATCAAACATTGAGTTTATTGACAAATATGTATGGATCAAACAAGCTGGACCGTGGAATTTGGTCGCCGTCAACCTTCCAAGTACATGTATGTGAGAGTCATGAAGCAATTTTATGGTATGACATCCCTTGCACTGTCACCGTAATATGCCCAATAACACAGAATAAAATTGAGCTCATATCACAAGCACTCCTTGAATGACACTCTAGGGACTTGCCAGCATCATGAATCATGCCACTTTGTTGCTTGCCTTTAGATCGTTTTGAACAGCTGCATTATTGTCATTTTCGTTTGATGAATTTGATGACATTGCATCATCTAGTGGGGCTGTAAAAGCTTTAACAGAGCCACGCCTTAGCTTCAGCAGTGTAGTCTCTGAAAATAATGCACAGCGAATGTAAGTAACCTGTTAGCTCCTATTGACTATTGGTCAATTTAGCAATGGCCTACTCGTAGTCATAGATCTGCTGCCAAAGCTGCTAAATCACAATGTTTGCCCTGTCTATTTTACATGAAGATGAAAGAAAGAAAAGGCACGTTGAGGCCTTGAACTACAACACACTGCGACAATCTAGTATTGCTAGGATGCAATGTATGGACTAATGCTTGTCTCTGTATCTTGGCAACAAAAAGAAAAAAAAAAGAGATATAAGAGATGCCCAAGGGCAAGTTTGCTACCATCAAGAGTATAAAACTGGTATGGTTGCTTCGTTTGGAAAACGTGTTAGCAGTGAGAGTGATTGTTACAGGCTCATTTACATTGACTAATGAGTTTGGTTGGAACTAGCGGGGGCAGGTTGTCTTATTATTTTGCTTTACTGATACATACTAGCACGCCAATCTAGATGAGACAAATAAGCCAACTACCCTAGCACGGTATACCTTAGAACAAGAGTAAGCACAAGAGCAGGTGACTTGACAGTTGACACTTCAGGACGAAATACAGATTGTAGCGAAATTGCTCGGCGTTGGAGAGAACACTCTCGTAAATTGCTAGCTATCTCACTTGTACGCGGTGTGTCATCCAGTCAAGACAGGGAAGTTTGTCTAGCAGTCCAAATATCCAAATGAAGTATGACAACACTGATACTGATTGAGATGTTACCGTAGACGGAGAGGGGATCGGTCTTGGTCTTGGCGGCTCGGGACCTCTCCACCTCCAACTCTTCCGCTGCCGCCTCCGTCAGGGGCCGCGGACGCCGACGACCCCAGGGCATCAACTCCATGGCCGCTTCATTCTCCATCTGCATCGATGGATCTGGGGTGAGTCAAAGTTTCACTCTTCCTCTCTGGAACTGGTGGAGGGCCGCTTTCTTCTTGCATTTTCCCGCGCAAAGGAAATGCGAGACGGGAAGTGGCGAGCGCTTCCCGCGGGATTTGCCTTTTTTTTTTTTTTCTAAAAAAAACTTAGAGGTGATTTGCTTGACGGGCCAGGCCCACGTTCTGTGACTGTCCAATCCATTATCTGTGCTGGGCTGGGAAAGAGAGGGCAGGAGGGGCCAAACCTATACGTAGCCCGTCCGATAAAAACGATTCGATAGAACAGCTTTAAGATTCGTGCTACTTACGCATCCAACGGTCATGCTCTTTTCTTCCTCCTCCGGCCTCCCCGACGGCAACGGCGACGCCGACGAGCCCGGCGAAGCCGGGTTAGCGCGGCGGAGGGTGGCGGCCGTGGATCCGGCGGCGGGAGCCGCCGGAGACGATGGAGGAGGGCGGGGCTGGGGCGTCTCGCCGGAGAATCCCTTAGTGCGCGGGGTTTGTACCCCCAAAATCACCTCCTTCTCTCTCCGGACTTAGAAAAGGGGCGGCAGGCCGGACCGGCGGTGGGCGGCGCGATGTGGGCGGGCGGCGAGGCGGCTGGGACGCCGCTGGCCGCGGTGGTGGCCGCCGGCGGTGGGCGGCGTAGGGGCGGGGGCATCACTTCTCACCGGATTAGCGCGGCGGCGGTTGAGGGCGGCGGCGGAGGCTGCGGGGACGCCGCCGGAGCCGGGCGGGAGGTGGAGGCGGCGGTTGAGGGCGGCGGCGGAGGCTGCGGGGACGCCGCCGGAGCCGGGCGGGAGGTGGAGGCGGCGGGGGCGAGCACGGCGACGAGGGCGGCGGCGGAGGCGAGCTGGGTCCGGCGGCGGCTAGAGGAAGAAGAAGCCCTGCGGGCCGTGGACCGACGCGGAGCAGGCCGTGGGCTTGACCTAAACGAAGGATCCCGTCGGACGCCCTTCGGATAGGACGTCCCGGCAGGTAGGGGTGGGCACAAAAACCGATACCCAAACACCGAAACCGAAAAAACCAAGACCGAGACCGAAAAAACCGGAATTTCGGTCTTCGGGTATTTGTTTGGGTAGTACCCTTAGGTAACCGAATTTTATTGTTCAATTTCGGGTAGTACCCTTGGGTACCCGAACTATCCAAACTACCCAAATTAGTATGATGATGTAGGATTTAGCACATAAACTCAAACTATGGTCACATAACATCCTTTGTTACTCATTCATCATATTCATGTTTCTCCTATCATATAATGGTAACTCATTATCAAGTTGATTGCATAGTGCATTTTGGGTATAATCAAGTTTATTTCATTTTTTCACTGAAAATTAATGCTAATTTGGGTAGTTTGGGTATAACCGAAGACCGAACCGAAATTTAGGTACCCAAAGTTGTCGGGTACTCAAATTTTCGTTGTCATTTCGGGTAGCAATTCTAGATAACCGAAAATTGAGAAGATCGAAAAAACCGGACCGAAACATCGGGTATGACCGAACGCCCACCCCTACCGGCAGGAGGACCGCCAGAACCTATGCGTAGCCCGCCCGACGGGATCATTACGATAGAATAGCTTTGAGATCCGTGCGGCTAAGAATCCAATGGTTATCGTGCTCTGCGGGCAGAGGGGATGGAACAGTTGGGCGACACGTGGCCGAATTCTATTGGAGCGGGTGAGAGGAGAGAAGAAAGGAACTGATTTTCAAATTTCAAACGAATTTTTCTCTCAAACCGTAAGTCCGTTTTCGAATCCGTTTGAACCAACATGTTTTTTAGAATTAATGCTACAAAATGAGATCCAACATGAATATTTTTTATTTTTTTAAAAATTCAAAAGTTTCATCAACATTTTGAATGTACTATGTCAATATTTATTTTGTATTGTGTCAACATTTTTATTGTACTAGTTCAATATTTTTTTCAAAATGTTAATTTCATATCTAAAAATGTTGAAATAGATTTACAGAAATATTGACTTTTTTTTATTTCAAAATGTTGATGATTTAGTTGGGCTAGGCTGTTCAAATTTGATGGGATATTAGCCCGTTCTATCAGTTGTTAATTGTAAGACGCCCTACCTATAGGAGGCCCCAGGAGGACCCCGTTATGTTTCTCACTGCTTCGTTGCTTCCTCCATGATCGTTTTCCCCCGAGGAAATCCTCCATGACTATTTCATGATGTTGAGCACTGGTACTAACGCACAACTTTACATTTTTGGCTTTGTACATAGTTGCGTCTCGTGCTGTGCTAAACCATGCCAATCAAATTATAGTTCCTGAGGCGTTGTCATGATGTCTTCCCACTCCGTCCAGCTGCAGAGTGCGTCGGCTGTGCCGTGGTGGTGCGGCCGGCGGCAGTTTTTTGCTTCGGTGAAGGCCGGTGATGCCATGGTGGCTTGGCTGGCTGTAACCAAGCAGGGGCACTAGGGGCGTCATGGCGGTGTGGCTGGAGGCCCTGGACTGCTTCAAGTGCTGCAGGTCGTTTTAGCTTCCCGGGAGGAGATGGCCGGCAAAGCAAAGCTCGTGTCGATGACCCAATCCGACCGAGCGGAGTGTTGAGGCTCGTGTCGATGTCCCAATCCGACCGAGCGGTGGCAGCCCAACGCCGAGTGAGGAGAACGCAAGAATATGAGCTGTGTCTCTGGAAGCTTTATGCCCAAACATATGGTGCAGCTGGGATTCCGATTGCGACAAGACGAAGGTGAAGTCAATGGAGTGGCTCTGTGGTACCTTGTCACCCCGGTGATGTCCGGATCTCCGGAGAGTCCAGCGGCGGGAGTGGCGAGGCCCCCGTGCGCTTTAAGGTGGTATGTCCGAAGAGTGGTGCGACGGTGGATGCGGCGAGGCCCCCACGCGTCTGAGTTACCTTGGAGGTCCGGGATCCGGTGAGGTGTTGGGGTGTAAGGTGCAGCGGCGGTACTTCGGCGAGGGGTCCTGCATGGCAGTGGCCTCTTCGGTGTGGTGCGGTGAGCTCCTCTTCTGACTTCTGCCAACGAAAGGTTGTGGATTGGGAGATCGACGATTGTGTGCGCGCGGCATGAAGACGATGGTGACATGGTGGAGGAGTCGTTGTAGCCACACGGCGGCCAATTCCTGCATGGCAGCGGTTGGTTGGTGGAGGACATCGTCGGTGACGACGGCGCTTGTGGTGAGGCTACTTGTCGGCTTTCTTCTGGGTTTAGTGGTTGTGCGGTGTTGGGCTTTGAGCGTGGAGTTGTGTGCAGCTGTGTTGATGTCTCAATCCAACCAGCCGGTGTTGTTGCTTGATTGTTGCTTTTCTTTTTCCTGTATGTAGCCTTCTATAGCTACTTACTTGTATTTATTCCTTCTTTAATTAATGAAATTGGCACTATCTTGTGCCGGTTCGTTTAAAAAATAAATAAATTATAGTTCCTTTTCTTCTCTCGTGCGCAATAACGTTAAATTTGGTTATAGGCCTAGATTGAATGGGTTTTGGCCTGCGAACGTATTGGGCTCCATCTCATTCATATTCAGCCCTTGTGTTGCTTTCGCAAATTAAACCGCTTACATTGTTTTTTTCTTTTACAAACTGCAATCCATATTCGCTAGTTTGTCTACAGCTACAGCAGGTCTGGTGAACTCTACACCCGGACGCTAGCTAGCTAGTGGTCCTGGTCCTGGCGGCCTTTGTTTCGCGCCGGTTGCAACGGCGACCTCCTCACCTGCGATGAGCTCCGCCGCAGGAGCACCTCTGCCACGCAGATGTTCAGCATCACGCCTCTCCCGCCGCCGTGCCCTCCGCGCCTACGCCTCGACACGTGACGCAGCTTGGGCGGCGTCGACGCGCCTTCTTCTTCGCTCGCCGCCACCTGCGCCGGCGCAAAGCCTGCTCTCACTGCAGCTTTCAGTGGCCACAAGAGCATGGAGCTTATGCACGCGTCCACGAGCCGCGTCAGCAGGTGCAGCTGCCTTCGACCTCCGGATCCGGACCTCCACGCCGCCGGCGAGCCGAGGACCAGCCGCCGCCGGCCGAGCCTGACCCCCCTCCACGCCGGCAGCGTTGACGTCGTCGCCGGTAGCCTCTGGTATGACGACATCTGCCGGCGCGTGGTCCAGCAGGACCGGACGCCCCGGCACACACGGGAAACAACCGACGATCCCTCCTCCATGTCGCATCAAAGCTTACGAATTGAAAAAAACGGAGCGCCAAGACTCCACATTTTGTTTTGCTGTGTGGATAACTAACAAAGAAGGACCACGGATGAAGTGAAAATGGGTCGAGGAGTTCAATCGACCTTGGGGGCATTTTTGTAGTGAGGGTGTTTGACGTATGTATGGAGCTCATTAATTTGACTAAAACTAATACTATATAGTACTTACGTGACATTTGGTTGAGTGTGCGCTGCTCCGGTCAGTTCGTGCGTGCAAGCTGCTGGGCTTGACCTGACCGGGTTGCATGCCCGATGCAGCTGGTAAGACCGATACTGCTAACTAACCCCGATGGTTACGTCCAGTTGACTCACGGAGAATGGCGACAGAAAATCAGGAGTAGAAGTGGCTGGGTTTTCAAGGGCGTGCTGCGTGCGACAGCGCTTGACTTGGTTGGCCTCGCAGAATTTCGGGCACTACAGGGTTTTATTGGAACCGCTGGGGTTGGCAACGTAGCTTAAATGGCAGCAGACTTGTTCAAGCGTTCTAGATTTGTACTACCAGTGATTTGCATTCCCTCGTTTATACGCGTTCACGCTAAAACAGTTGGGGTTCACAGTTTCATTCGTGGAACGCAATCCTTGACGCCCCAGAGGCCCAGGCAGTCCTAACAATTTCGCGCGAGTGAGCCCGTGTAGGGCCGACTGTAAAAGCAGGGGACTCGCTTGTGCCTCCCGTGGCTCACTGTCACGGACTAACACGGAGAAGCCTCCTCCAGTTCATACAATGATCAAAATTTTAATCCTTTTTTGGGACCTGAAGATATGTTGCTTGTACAAATTTTTATCCTAGTTCAGCAGATGAAAGGTAAATATTCCTCACGCCGCAGAACATAGCAACTTTTGCGGGCCTATCACGCTAATCGGTAGAGCACGGCAACAACACGCTGGTTACGTGCCATGATAATCGGACATCATGGCAAATAAACTCATCATAAACTCTCCCTCAAAAAAAAAAAAAAAATCATCATAAACTCAACTGGCGGCGCAACTGTACTGAATACTTTTTGTTGAGTTTTTTTTTTAAAAAAGAATACTTTTGTTGACACGGTAACGGTATCTGTACTTGTTAATCAGATGATGATTTGAGGAATGCCATAATAATACGACGTATACTAGTATAGAATACACTTCAAGCAGGGGTTGCCACGTTAACTGGTAATGCTGGCTACATGGCATGCCAGCACACCACACACACAACTTAACACGTACAATATATAAACTTTCACACGCTGGAAAAGTAACAGGTGGACGACACGACTAGCAGTAAGCAGGACTCATCGGCAGCGTCGACGACAGCAGCACCGCGGAGGCGAGCACCACGAGGACGGCGAGGAGCACGCGAGAGGGCCCGTGGCCGTGCGGGGCGGCCTTGGACGACGCCCGCGGGTACATCTCCCCCACTGGCGTCTGGTACGGCAGCTGGCCGGGCACGTACGGGTAGTACCCGTACGGCGGCGGGTAGTAGTGGTACTCGCCGGCCGGCACCGGCTCGTGCTCCACCACCGGCGGCGGGTAGTAATGTTGCTCCGGCAGCGCCGGTGGCGGCGGCGGCGGCGGGTGGTGCTCCTCCGGCATCTCCGGCGGGAGCGGGTGGGGGTCGAAGTCGCAGACGCACATCAAGCACTTGCACTTGTCGTGGTTCGCGAAGCCCCGCGCCGCCGCCGGGGCAGGCGCGGTGATGATCATGCAGGCGAGGAGGACCATCGCGACACGGAGCCGCGGCATTTTGAACTCTCTTGGCTTTCCTCCCATCTTTGTAAACAACAAGATTGGAAGCGAACGTAATCGGCATTTCGTGAATGCGTGGTCATATATACCGGCACGGTAACATGTGTTGGTACATCCGTGTTGTTTAGTTTTTTGCTTTTGCTAATTGCTGGTGGAACTGCTGCCCGTTTCTTGATGTTGCGTGCTCTGCCGCTTACATACACCGAACCTAATATTATTGCCTCTTTTGGTGCTTAGTTTATCCTCTTCGGTTCTGAGTGTTACCTATCTAATTACCTTCCCATTTCATTCATCTCACTAGCACAAGTGTTCCAACTACTGGTTCAGACTTAGTTACGATAGACTACACCCCTTTTAAAAGAGGAAAGAAGAAGAGAAGAGAGGCACGAAGATCGCTTCCAGGAAAGAAGAAAAAGGTATAAATAATGCTTGGAAGATCGCCTACGCCTACCCCGAAACAGAGAGCCGGCCGGCGGCATTCGTGAAGCAGCACCGCTTTGCTGCTCTGTTTGCCTATCGGTTGGTGCTTCGTCTGAGGTCTCCAGTTCTCTCTGCCACCAAATCGCCTCTCACTTTTCATACATCGGCCGGGCATGGCACAATGAATAAATCAGGACGGATAGCACGTTCTGGTGGGACGCAGTCATCTGCATACATAGTGTTGAAACGGAAAGGAAAAAGTCTATATTACTCTCCTCAAGTATAAACAAAGTCCACATAACCTCTTAAACTATCTTTTAGTTTATTTTACCCCATAAACTATGTCACTTGGTTCAATTAACCCCTTAATACAATTTGTTTTTTTAATTCTTCATGCACAAACTAAATTTTAATTTAAAACTTTGAATGGATGTAGTGAATATCACAATGTATGTTAGAAAAATATATCATGAATTTTTCGTCATCATTTTCAATATAATATTGTATCCCAAGGATTACTTAATTATTAAATATCTCAGCCCATCAAAATAATGATAAAAAATTATTTTATATTTTTATAACATGAGTTACTATGTCTAGTATCATCTCGCAAAATTTGAACCTAATGCCACACTTGTGCATGGAGAAATAAAAAAGGACAAATTGTATTAGGGGCAAATTAAACCAATTGACATAGTTTAGGGGGTAAAATGAACGAAAAATAATTTAGGGGGTTATGCAAATTTTGACTATACTTGAGGGGAGTAATTTGGACTTTTTCCAAAAGAAAATATTACCCGAACTCAGATTTCTTATTTGCTATACAAGAAGGAAACAAAGTACAGTGATTTGGAAATATTTATTCTGCATGGACGAGATATTCTTATTAGGGGTCTCATTAAAACGAGTTGGGGATGGATATTTGATTAATATCTGGTCTGATAATTGGATTCCATCAAACACTTCACTTGCCAATTGTCAGACTAGATATAACACAAGCGGGGGATGTTTGGTTGCTAGCCACCATTTACCACTTAAGTTTAGGCAAATGTGGCAAGCCACGAAAGGTGTGACAAAGAATTTCAAAGCCACACTTTGCCATGCCAAAAGAAATCTTGCCACACTTTTCATTTTCATGACATGTGGAGCCTATAAGAATCTTGTCTAAAAATTTGTAACCAACCAAACACTTGCCAACTTAGTCAAATTTGCCTGAAATTTGGTGTAGCAAAGTGTGGCTAGCAACCAAACACCCATGTATCTGAACTGATAAAGGATGGCCAAAGAGAATGGGACTCTAATAAATTACGGGAGAATGTCAGTTTGCCGGAGATGGAGGCCATTCTGGAAATTAAGTTGAGCCATCGTCAAATCGAAGATCTAAATGCTTGGGCTTCTTATGAACGCAATGGTGTGTATTATGTTAGATCTGCGTATAGGTTGCTAAAAGATATTCAAATGTTAACATTGGACGATGCAGAAGGCAACTCAGCAGGTTCATGTGGATCTGGCATCTGATGAAAGCACCTATGGACGATGAAAGTACCCCCAAAAATACGTATCTTTGGTGGAGAGCCATACATGATTTTCTGCCGGCTAAGGCGATTCTTTTACACCGACATATAACACAAGATAGCCATTGTGTTCATTGTGGCAATCCAATTGAATCGATATATCATACCATGTGTTCAGTGTAGTGATGCATGCAGATTTTGGGAATGTATCAAAGATCTAACTATGAAGAAACCACCGGTATTCCATCCAGTCACTTGGGCTAAGGATCTTCTAGTCAGACAACTCTGCAAAGATGAAGATGTGGCATTGTTTGTTTTCTACTGCTGGTCACTTTGGACAGGAAGAAATAGTCGCAAACATGGGAATGCGGCTTGGAGCCTATATGCAGCAGCAAAATTTGTTACAAAAATGGTTGAGGATGTGCTGTAGATCAACCAGATAGAAGAAAGGAAAGAAAGGAGAAGAGAGAAGTGGAATCCACCTGCGGAAGGTGTTCTCAAACTGAACACGGATGGTGCTTTCGATGGTACTACTTTTAGAGGAGGAACCGGTGCTATTATCAGGGACTCGAGTGGCACAATGATACGAGCCCAAGCCTGATAGAATGATAATATGGTTTATCTATGGCAAAGGAAATTGTAATTTGGAGTTGTCGAATCTGACAATGCTGTGGTGGTCAATCTGATGAAATCTTCACCTGGTGTAAGATCGAATCTGGCTAGCATATGGCATGACGTCCAAGAGCTTAGCAGGAGTTCTAGCTCGTTTTCGTTGTGTTTTTTGTCTATAAGAAAGCGAACATGGCATCACAGTGCTGTGCAAATTTTGCAGACCCTTTGAATAAGGTGTGTACTTAGGTGAATGAAGGCCGGACCTCTTAATGGTGCTATCGCAAACGATTGTAATCATGCTATCAGTTAATATAAGATCTTGTGACGTGTCCTAAAAAAATAGTTTGCAGGATAAATTCCAAGAGAAAATATTAAGTAAAAACCCTCATATTTGGTGAAATCATGAAAACTCTTTCTAAAAACCTATTTAGAAAGCGAAGGCAAGAACAAAATAGTATCTTTTAATAGGAAATGAGTACGGATTTGAAAATTGGCGTGCATGTTTTCAACCATGTTCTGTACATATATGCCAAGTTTCATAATTCTACAAAACTTTTAAATAGGTTTTTCGAGAGGGTTTTCACAGTTCCATCGAATGTGGGGTTTCCACCAAATTTTTTTTTTTCAATGGTCGAGGGCACAAATTGAAAATTTTGAGTGGTGTCCATATCCTCTTGATTTATAGAGGTTTGCTTGTTCTCAGTCGCCTAAAACTTTGTATATGCCTCGATCATTACAAATAAAATCTTCGTATGGAATATTTCTCTTGTGAACTTGGAACATTGTTCAACTGAAGTCGGAATATTTAGTTTTTAGGTGACTAAAAATTGCATATTTATTGATCATATCCTATGAAATAAATTAAAGGAGTTGTCTCCTTCTCAGATGACTAAGATTTTGCTAATCTCTTAGTCGCTTTTATCCAACCATGTAGATCTTCTAGTTTTGCTTCAATACACAATTGTTCCACCTCCAAAAAATATATCATTCCAGACGTGAATTTAATTTAGAGCTTTGCTTGTTCTCAGTGGTATGAGATTTTGTAGTTCACTCTGTTACATGTTTGAAACAATAAGAAATATGAGTAAACTCTAAATAGAGTCAGATTTGGTAGCAGAGTCGGCGTGCAAAAAAAAAATAAAATAATGTACAATGATGTTTATTTTTCACTCTGCTTGGCTTTAAAAACAATTTGACACTGATGCAACAACTCTAATTTAAAGCCAAATGTGTCAAAATTGTTATTTCGATTTAAGTGTGCAGACTCAAATTAACCTAGAGAGGCACACACTATCCATGTCACTATTGGGGAGGGGGAGGGGGGGGGGGGGGCATGTGCTCCTATGCTGACAAAGTATTTTTAATTTGCTTTAAAAAACAATTTTAAAATATCTATTTATATTGAACGTTGTGCGCTCTCTCAAAATTTTATTGAGCCATGGCAGCCTAAAACATGTTAACCATTTTAGGAAAAAATAGTACCGGTAAAAGTCATAATCAATTGCGCTTTTCATAGTCGGTTGTAGAGTCTTCAGACAGTAAACTTTGATAAGAAGGCGCACGACACGACTAGCAGTAAGCAGGACGCATGGGCAGCGACGACGGCAGCAGCACCGTGGAGGCGAGCACCACGAGGATGGTGAGGAGCAAGCGAGAGGGCCCATGGCTGTGCGCGGCGGACTTGGACGACGCCCTGTCCTGCAGGTACATCCCACGTACGGGTAGTACCCGTACGACGGCGGGTAGTAGTGGTACTTGCCAAGCATCGGTTCGTGCTCCACCACCGGCGGCGGTGGCGAGAGGACCGGCGGCGGCGGCGGGTGATGCTCGGGCTCCGTCGGCGGCGGGTGGTGGTGCTCCTCCGGCATCTCTGGCGAGAGAGGGTGAGGGTCGAAGTGGCAGACACACATGAAGCACTTGCACTTAATTGCCGTGGTTCGCGAAGCCCTGCGCCGCGGCCGGGGCAGGCTCGGTGATGATCATGCAGGCAAGGAGGATCATCGCGACACGGCGCCACGGCATTTGGAATCCTCTTGGTTTTCCTCTTATCTTTGTATAAACAACAAGCTGGGAAACGAACGTAATCAGCATTTCGTGAAGAGTACCTTTACGGTGCACCATACCACATAGAGAAAGAAGGTAGTATAAATCTAATCCGACCATCCATTGCTTGGGGTATTCTGGTAATTGGTCGAGTAATCGAATCGGTACGGGAAAGAAAAAAAGGAAGACAATAGATCGATCCGTTCTTCGCTGCCTTTTGAACGCACGGGCACCGCCGATCAGGAACCGACGGTCGGTGGGCATCTGCTGCCGGATCCCCGCCTAGTCAGATCCGTTTCGTGGGCTTGCTACGAGTGCAGGTCGCCGGCGGGTCGGACCGCATCCTCGTCCTTGGGCAACGCAAGTGAAAAGCAGTCGATCCCATCACTCTTGTTTACAGGTGCGGATCATGGCGGTGTCATTCCTCGCTGGAGTAGCGCCCCGTTGTCAACAGATCATCGGTGCTGTTGCGGCGTCCCGGTAAATCAGGTTGGGGCATCAGCGACCTGTGCTAGGAGTTCTTCATTTGTGCATGTAAATAGCGCATCATTAGATATAACACAACCTAGTTTGATTCTGCGTGAATTGATGAGAAGACCCACAATGGATTGTACATGAACGTTGAGAAGGAATTCCTGTTTCTATGGCGCACATCTGCTAATCCTGTAAATGCTAGCCTGTTGTTTAGTCGATAATCACCATGACGCAGAAAAAATGACGAAAGGAGAGAGAGGGAGACGAACAAGGAGAATTAGAAGAACAAGAACAGAAAAGATTGTTCCAGCGAAATGAATAGTTGTTTTGATCTAATAATGTTCGATCAATTTTTAATACATTAACCTATCAGATGCATAAAATTATTTGCATGCGCCCTCAAAAAAAAAAATTGCATGCCACTATTTTTATTTCCATTGATACCCCTTACTTCAATATACTAGCTTAAAATACTACCATATCACTATGGAGGCTTCTAAGTAGCATGAAGTGCATATGAACGGTTGGATTGGGAAAAATAGACAGCCCACGTTCATTACGGTGCACCGTAAAGGTTCTCTTCGTAAATGCGTGGTCATATATACCGGCACGGTAACATGTGTCGGTACATCCGTGTTGTTTAGTTTTTTGCTTTTGCTAATTGCTGGTGGAACTGCTGCCCATTTCTTGATGTTGCGTGCTCTGCCGCTTACATACACCGAACCAAATATCGTTGCCTCTTTTGGTGCTTAGTTTATCCTCTTCGGTTCTGAGTGTTACCTATCTAATTACCTTCCCATTTCATTCATCTCACATTGCACAAGTGTTCCAATTACTGTTTCGGACTTGGTTACGATAGACTACCCCTTTTAAAAGAGGAGGAAGAAGAGAGGCATGAAAGATTGGTTTTCAAGGAAAGAAGGAAAGGTATAAATAATGCTGGAAGATAGCCTACGCACGCCTACACCGAAACAGAGAGCTGCCGGCGGCATGCGTGAAAAAGCAGCGCTTTGCCGCTCTGTTTGCATATCGGTTGGTGCTTAGTTTGAGCTCTCCAATCCTCTCTGCCACCAAATTCCCTCTCATTTTTTCAACTTTGCACCATTGCATTTGTTTTCATCGAAGTTATTGTGTCGTGGTACCTTTTTTTGATAAAAAAGATACAACAAAATTGACCAAACAGAGGCAATGATGCAAAGTTGAAAAAATGAGACTAAATTCATAATTGAGGTACAAGGCATTAGAAAATGAAGGTAAATTCATAATTGAGGTACAAAGCAGGGGCACATGCAATTATCTCATTTATAAATGATGAAGCGGTAAGAAATACTTTCGTGACAGCTTTAGTCCATTTCAATAGCACCGATTATAGCTTTATCTAAAGCCACTCGAAACTTTTGATGCTTCAATTTTGAAGACGCGGTATTAATTAGCGAATGTTTGGTATGATATTTATATAATTTTTTTATATAAAAAAATATGAACTTCAGACGGATTCAACAATCCCAACTCTCCATCATTTACACCGAATAATGCAGTCAATACAACCAAAACCACACCTCATCGTGCTAAGAAAATTAACGCACAAAAATATTTAGTTTTTCACTCTGCTTGGCTTTAAATCGTAGATGTTCCGTCGATAGTCAATACACTAAAGCTTCCCCAAAATAAAGGGGGGGGGGGGGGGGGGGGCACACGCTCCTGTGCTCACAAAGGAATTAAAAGTACAAGAAATATCTATATATATGTTACTAATTGTTGTAACCTGAATCTTAATCAACATGGCTTAATCATTGTACGCAAATACTATTAATCATTAATTTCATGACAACCTATACTCACGGGCTGCCCGCAAACAAATTGAGGCTTAGAAAGATTGATTTGTCATGTAACAATTTGACATCCCCACCATGGTCGTGATGTTCCATTTTCCGGTCCGAAGCAGCCGCGTAGTCCCACTTCCGTTTGAATCAAGGACTGTATGAACAATAAACACTACTAGTGTCAAATATTATCTATTGGTTTGGAAATAGGACATATGCCCCTTATGAAGCTTTTTTTTTAAGAAATAAGGTACAAGCAATCTATTATTATAGATATTAGATAATGAGCAGTTTTACTGTCCAAAATAATGGCTATTAGTTTCCTCAAACTATTTGCATCTTTGTAATTGCGTTATTAATTAAATTCGTCTTTTATTAATTGACTTTCAATTTATCGGGCCAGCCCAAATTACTGTGCAGTCCAACAAGTAAAAAGCCCAATTAGAGCATCTCCAAGAGTTCCTAAAAAAATGACTTCCAAAAAACTGATATTGGGAGCATAAAAAAAACTATTGGTAGTAAAAGAAATACTCTACGCCAACAGTTCCCAAAAGTTTGATTCCCAAAAAGTAAAATCGTCACCACGTCATCAATTTTGTGGCCCCGTCACTCACTAGTTTTTGGATCCAAACCTGTACGAACTCCTTAAACCATCGTCGCCTCCACCGAACCTCATACGAACGCCGGCTCCACCCAGTTTCGGTCCGCTGCCGGCCCGCGGCCAGGAAGCCAGCAATGGATGACGGAGCTGCCAGCTGCGCGTTGCTGTTCAGTGAACAGACTTTAGTGTACTCCACTTCTAATTCCAGCGCAAGAAGATATCCCAACGCAAAAGATGTATATAGTTTACAATTACAATGGTTGTTCAAGCAATTTCCCGTTTGATTGTCATGTTTTCTGCATTATCAGCACGACTGAATCTGTTTGCGAGTATTTCTGCCACTGCAAAGCTTTTTTTCCCCATCAATTTTGGTATCATAGAGCGAGCAGTACACATCTTTCAGTCGTTCAATCTTCCATCGTGCTAAGCACCGCAGGAACAAATCTATGGAAGGGTAAGCTGAACATCGTTTATCTGTTCAAGGGTACGAATCCAATAGACGGCAGCTAGATTTAGAACGGCGACCTGATCGACAGACGGAGGCGGCATATTGGCCTCAACTGGCCACGGCACCCTAGACAAGGACGGATGTGGGCGACGGAGCCCTGGACTCCACGAGCGGGGGCTTCCAAGAGTCGTCCGGCGGAGGCGCCATCCTGCACGCTTGATGGCGGCAACAAGATATAGCCTTTGCGGCGGATACACGATCTCTGGCACGAACAGGCAACAAAATAACAGGAACCCGGCGCGTGCACCCAGGAGGACATGTTTCGCGCTCAAACCGCAGATTGGGAGCACCACGAGGGGGCGTATATAGGGATGAAAACGGTGATGAAAATTCCCGATTTACCGACAATCATTTCTGGAAAAACAAGAAATGGGAAAATGATTATTGGAAATATGAAAATAAAAACAGAAAAATCTATACGGAAATGAAAATGGAAACGATAGAGAGATTTTTCGATCGAATTGACGGTATATCGTGTTATCTCGAATTTTTCGTCGAAAATACCGTATAAAGCAGTTGCCATAAAAAAATTCCTTTACCCAGCTAGCCCAAGCGATCAACCCAACTACCTCATGTGGAAATGATGACTCACATGAAAATAGTGGCCGTGATTTTGGCATGGTAGTAATTAATTACGATGATTTCTATCCAATTATAGCCCAGTTGCCTCATTGGTTGATTGATTTCCCTTCCTTATTCCATCCATGCTGCATAAACTTGATTAGGCCAATATTCACATATTAGTTTTTAATTATTTAATCATGTGCTTGAGTGGGTTGCATGAAATCATGCCATTATACAAAATGAATTACATGCTTATGTCAATATGAGTAGTTTATATATATATATATATATATATAGCCACTTCTGTTTTGAATGAAATTTACAACAATTTGAACGAAATTTACGACATAATGTTCAAGGACACGTGTCAAATGCAAAATTATAACAAAAGTCTAGTAAAACACATCACAATTTTTTCGTAAATCGCTATATTTAAATGTCGTAAATTACGATAAAACAGTTTTACGATAATTTTATCATGGATTTACGATAAATTTAAGTAAATTTACGATATCAACGTTCACACACGTTTTGAAAGATCAACCATGGTAAAAATGTAGTAAATCACGTAGCAAAATATCGTAAATCACTATACACGAATGTCGTAATTTACGATACAGAAGTGGCAACAGAATAAGTTATTCTATAGCCAGCTATAAAATAAGAGGTCTGTATATATATATATATATATAGGGCAGCGCTAATTCACACCCAGAGTGTGATATAATATTTCACACCCCGGACCTATATAGGCTCCGCCCGGCCAGTTGCTCCTGAGCCTGGTTTTTCCTGCGCCCGGTTCAGTGGCCACGATTTACTCTCCTGGTTTCCGGTCTGCACCACCTTTTCTTTAAAAGCTGCTAGGCTGTCGGCTATTGGAGTTAATTGAGCCACGTGAGGCAAATTTGATTGCCCAGCCGCAAAAGGTTCGGATGGTAGGATCGTTTGTATTATAGCAAGTATCTTAATACTATATTTGTAGAAATCTGCGAGCTTCTTTTGGGCTGATGATAAGTGCATGGAGCAAAATATTTTGAGCGGAAAATCTATATATGTGGAAGAATCCAAAGAGTCGAATAATTACAACTACATAAAAGGAGATTTTGGGACTAATTTGTCCGCGCATCAGTTCATAAAAAAATCTCTTTTCAAATATTTATGACATGGGTGAATTTTACAACTGCGGTGAATTTTACGACATGGAGAGTGTAAAACCGAGAAAGATTTGATGGGGAGCATTTTAGAACCTTGGGGTGAGAAGTACATCTGTGCATTAAAATAAATATTTACAGTTGGGTTGAAGAGGATTTGGAGCTCTAACTTGTCGGCACATCTGATCATATAATATACAAAAGTAGCTGGGTTGAATTTCACAACCTTGTGAGTGTAAAAACATGAAAGGTTTTTGGCGACGTGAATCTGATTGTAAAAAAACATATTAACTAATTGTAAATTTTTTGATCAAAAACAACGAAATTCATATGTATTTGGCAATAGTAAAATAGATTTTTATGATCACATAATTGTGGTAATAAAAAACTGCTGGCTTGGATCATAAAAGCTTCAAATGCATTTGAGAATTGTCTATTTGTTCCTACCAGACGACACCTCTTAGTTTTGTTCTTTTGAACCGCTTTCTCAGCACGCAACTCTTCCTGCCACTTCAAAGGTGCTTGTTTGAATGACAAATAAGTTCCCGATTTAATAGTCAATCATTGTGATAATAAAATGTTTACTAATTGGTTTAGATATTTTGGGAGCATAGGAAAAGGACCTAGCTTTAACATTTAGCAACCAACCGAATTCAAAACCAGTCCGTATAACTTATATGATCATAAATTTTAACTAGTGCGATTGGAAAAACAAGCAAAATGTGATCATAAAATCTTCATGCGACTTTGTGGTTGTCATTTAGCTAAAAACATGCATTTCCAACATGATAGGAAGGACATATTTAGTTTGAAAATAGTCTTCCATTGTGTATGATAAAAAAATGGTACCCAATGAGATCAGAAAAACAAATATATTGCTTTTGAAAATTGTATCCAAGAAGTATCATTTTGATAGGAAAATTCTTATTTTGCCAGAAAGATGTTCCTTTTGTGAATTGTATCAAAAACTCTCAATGAGGCATTGTGGTTGTCGCTGAGGTAAAAACATGCAATTCCAAGATGATAATTATTTAGATGACAATTTTTTTTTCAAATATTTACATCTTTGACAGATTTGGTTTGGCGCCATGTGTGATCATAAAATGTTACCTAGTGAGATCACAAAATAAATATATTGTTTCCATCAATTGTATCCAAAAAGTATAATTTCATAGTATAATTGTTTTGCCAAGAAGGCAATCTATCAGGACCCACTAGTATTTTTGCATTGTGGATCCAGAGCATTCAACCTTTTTATCCATCATCTCTCTGTTTTTTATACTATAGGAATGTTGAGTTGATCCCGTCCTTAACCTTCAAGATCCAGCATATCCTTGTATAATTCCAATTTTCTCTCTTCTTATAGTTCGTCCAAGTCCTCTCCTTATTGCAATCCGTTCTACGGGATTGACCATTTATACCCCTGCAACGGCACTAGAATGTTCACATCACAAAGCAGTTCTATTGGAGAAACGTGGTCACCCCACACACAGCTGATAGTGTCACAAACTGTTGTGTAATTTACATATGCTTTTTTTCTTAATTCCTGTTAAATAAAACATATTTTCTAACCATGATCGAATCATAAAAAGCTGAATAGTTTCAGCATAAAAACTTAAATAGAACGGCTTCAGTGTGTTTGCATGTAGTATTTTTAGCCATTTTTATTTGGTTTTGGAATAGTAAAGGTAATCATAAAACCTTCAACGCTCATTGTAAAAGGTTGTGCTACTTTTTTTTCTGAAGGAAATCCAAATTGTACTTTGTTAATTTGTGATTGTAAAATGTTAAGTGTAAGATCACAAAGAAACATAACGTCTGATCACAAAATCCTGAAAAAGAAATGAACTGCTAGCTTGTCGATGAACTTGAATCTGAAACATTACAACAGTACTAGTTCCATTCTGAAGCATATATCTTGGAACATGTTTATGTACAGTCAGACGAGATTCTACTCAAATCCAGTCTTCATCAGTTATGATTGTAAAATGCGAAGAGTGTGATCACGAAGTTTCCGTGGAGACTGTGGTTGACCAAGATATATAAAAACTATGATGGCAGAGCAAAAACATGCATGTCCAATATGGTTAATCATTCTGATGGCAACTATAGTGGATCGTTTACAGTTCGAACAAATTCCATCATGTGTGATAGTAAAATGTTACACAGTCAGATCAGAAAAACAAGTACATTTCTTTCGTGTGAAAAATGCTTTATTATTGTGAATGCACTGCTCTATTGCCAAAGAGACAAAATATCGAGACATTTGAGTATAGGTGCGTCTTGAATCTAGTATATTTGAAATGGAAGAGACAGTGCGGTAAGACATTCTGCTTCTCTCTACACTTCTGGGCTCCAGCTTGTTCTGGCTCTCTCAGTGCAGTCAATGGGTCGAATGGTTTCAGTTCTTTCACCCCGTCCATTGGGTGTCCAGGCCTACGCTGTCAGGCACTAGGTCGATATCCTACAGAAACTGATTCTCAGGAATAGCCAAGTAGAATTGCATCAGAGAGCAATCAATCTAAATGAGATACTACTAACCTGCGTGGCCGTATTCAGCAATCAGCCAAACTCAGTTCAATGCCATGTTGCATAAGCATAAATTCATAGACAAGTCATAAAAAGTATCACGTTAGAGCATAAATCTCAGCATCACGGGTGGGTCATAAAGAGTTGCAGACGTAGGTCATAAAAACTGGTGTATTGAATATAGAATTTTGGTCATAAAAACTAGTGTCTTGAAATATAGAATTTTGGAGATGATGAACTGTGAAATCATAGCCCATTTTCAAAATAAAGATATGCAGTGTTAGAGTATAAAAACTTGCGATGCAAATAACAAAAATACCAATGTAAAACTCATTCATATGCCAAGAACCTTGAAAATATATAATACATTGGCTCATCCTCTGACAAGTGACATGATTGATTCAAGCATTATACAACTTGTGGTTCTTATAGCTAACAGAACGCATAGCTACACAAAGGGTATGGCCACGAATGGCCTGGACTCGTGGAGACTTGAATTGTGCAGAACTGGGCAGCACTAAAAATGGTTTCTTCTTCCTTATTTTGCCATCTCCCTACACCAGCGGCCTCCTCTCCAGCGATGTAACCCAGGGGAAGGAGAAAGACGTAGGACAGAAAATATTAAGTAGGTCTGCAAGGAAACAAATAACACCTCGATAAGAAAAAGATCAGACATTCCAATTAAACAATCACCATCGATCAACAGGATCATGATAGATAAGTACCTTGCAGAAGCGGATGTCAGGCCAGAGGCAGAATGAGCTTCATCACTCCGGACTGCACCGGCGCTCCTCCATGTCAAAAAAAGGATTAGCAGACAGACGGGAAAGAGAAAGGTGCTTGAATACTCCTATATTACAATTGAAGGAATACGTGCTAGTTTCTCTTTAAATGAACAGATACACGTACCAGGAATTCTCAACATGTGCGATTGTTTGGATCTCTCCCATACACAAACAGAAAAGCAGCTCTTCCGGCGTGCTGTCCACATTGGGATTCTGGACTAATCCATTCGCAAGAACAATTGGCTTTTGATCTGCAAAAAAAACTTGCATTAGATCACGAGAATCTTTATGGGAATTGAAGGAGATGCCATTCGTCTCACGGTTAAATTGATCACCCACCGCGATTTCTTGATTGCAATCTGCATGGCGCCTTCTTGACCTGGGCGTGGAAAAGAAATTTTCAAGATCCGGACAGGGTAGAAATGTGAAAGCCTACCTACCGGGGGTGAGGTACTTGCCAGGTGACGAACCAACAGCTGCCACCATCGGGGTCGAAGCAACCGCAGCTGCCATCAGGGACGAAGCGACGGCACGACACCTCCATGCCGTGATCGACGGGATGGGAATGAGCAGGGATTCCAGATGATTGTGACTGGAAAACACCTCCGTCCAGCCTCAATATATGCCCACAATCAAAGCAGCATTAGTGGATAATTTGGAAAGCTTTAACTATCAATTAATACCTTCTAAAATGGATGCGTTGGTTTGGTTTTTTTCCTCAGGTTTTTAACCGGTCTGGTTAAGGGTATCCTGGTGGGCTTTTCACTGGTGGATGCTGTGGCTGGTTGGGCTAGCTGGGGTGTGAAATATTATTTCACTCCCAGGGAGTTATATAGGGTATATATATATATATATATATATATATATATATATATATATATATATATATATATATATATATATATATGCCAGCGCTATTTGGTACTCAGGGTACCAAATAGTTATTCGGTACCCTAGCCCAACCAAGCGCACCAGCCAGACCAGCTCCACGCCTACAAAACCAGTGCTAGGCGCATGCACCAGCTCCTGACGTCACCTCCCACCATCTCACGTAAGGAAAGAAAAACGTCATTGGTTGCTAATGATTGCAGTTTTGCCCAGCCGTAGCTTCATTTTGTTTTTATACTATAAAAATTGAATCATACATCTAATTTGCAAACCGTTTTAACTGGTTGACTAGTGACTTTTTTGTGCACAAAACAAGATCCAACATGAACATTTTACGTGAACAAAATATATTTATAATTGTACTATGAAGATTTTATGTTTTGAACACAAGAACTTTATGACATTTGGTTCTTGGCAATGTTTAAAAAAGTGTTTTCATTAAGCAGGCGGTTGAGGTCCGCTCAGCGCCTAGCCCGCCTAGGCGGTGCCTAGGCGTTTCTAGGCGTCGCCGCTTTTCTTCCGATGGCCATGCATCCAGACCGGTGTCCATCACGATTTATCAAAGGAAAATAACAAGGGAAGTGATAAATGGGCCAGTGTCTCAAGCGACCACGCAGCCCAGTGTCTCATGCAGGCCCAGTAGCCCATATATGGCCACATGCCTCACGCATGACCTAATCCATCGACACAAGCGCCGCCGTTACCCATCGATAGACGCCTCCGCTCGTCCAGTCGTCTCCCTCGGCGCCGACGGGGAGAATACTGCTGAGGACGGAAGAGAAGAGAAGAAGAACCCCAGCATCTAGAGAAATTCCACCGCGGTGACCTGTTTTGGCCGGCAGGAGAGGAGAAGTCGACGACGGCGGGCTGGAGAGGACGATTCGCCGGCGTCGGGCGTTCGGAGACTTCTCGCGGCGGCCAATTTAGACGAGCGGGGAACTCCACACATCACGTACTCCCTCGATTCAGCCTCCAGACGGCTCGAATCGACTTCTCAGCGCCCCTCGGCCCGCCCAGAAAAGCACAATTACGCGCGTTTAATCTCGCCTCGCGCCGCTTAAGCGCTGGCCCGCTTATTACTCACCGCGCAGGGGAAAGCGACGCGGTCAGCTGGCGCGCAGCGCGTAGGCGCCGCTTTTTTAAACACTGGTTCTTGGAGCTCTGAGAACGCATATATGCACAGCATGGACATCTTAAAACCTACTTCCATGATTGTAACAAATTATTAGATTATTGAAATCATAAATACTAGTGATACGGAATCATAAATTTGATGGATAATACAAACATTTGTTTTGATATCGTATTCACGTTTATGTCATAAAGAGTTGCAAGCTTATTGAACGTAAAAACTAGTGATAGTCTCAAAAAAAACTAGTGATTTGAAATCTCAATTTTCTGATTGACGAACCATAAAAACATTGGTTTGTAACATAATTATCAGATTGTCCGAGTCATAAGATTGCATTGTTGGAATATAAAAACTAGTGATGTGGAATCATAAAATGGCAGCTTCAGCTAACGATTGACTCGTGACCATAAATCATGGATTTTACGTTAATGCACTTACCGACCCTAAAAAATAGGTTCTCGAAGAACTTTTTACTATCGGGCATGGTTGTGGTCTAAAACTATTCAAATTTTATAGTTTCACGAAAGAGTTTTTATTGTCAAATATTTAGTGAGGCGAAATTAAAATCTTAGGGGAAACTAGAAAATCTCTTAATTCACATGATAGATAATGTCGTGATACTTAAAAGTAATGATCAATTCACTGAATTGCAAAATGCTTCAAGAATTTACTTGTTGGATGTATGGAGCAACATATTTTTTCAACTCTCAAGTAACTTTTAATGACTGCGTATAGTTTCATAATCTTTTAAGATGATTTTTCACTTGAAGGTAATTTGTGAAATGAACATGCCCGATGTATGCTTATTCATGGAAAGGTTGCCCGTGATATTGTGTGGTGAGGCCAAATATGATGGATCATTAAGAAACATTGGTTGATAATATAAATCATAATTTGTGTCTGCTCTAGGCGTAAAAACCAGTGATTTAAAATCATAAATGTCGAAATGTCTAAGACAAGAAGAGGATTCTTATTGACTCATAAAAGTTAGTGATGTGAAATCATAATTTCATTATTTCAAGTCATAAAACTATTTATATCTGATGTATTTCCATGAAGAGTCGAATTTGCAACTTGAGTGAATTATAAATACCATCCATCCAAATATTTGTCACATTTATATTGTAAGTATATTTAAAGGTATTATAAATACCATCCTTCCAAATATTTACTAACAGTTATGTGCACAAAACAAGACCCAACTATGAGGATTCTAGAATCTGGATACAAGCATTTTTACAGTTTGAGATTATTGTAGCTCGGAGAGACCACAGGTGCAGAGGGATACACATAAAAACCTAGCCTCGTGATTGTAAAAACCTACTTCTTTGATACCAAAACTTTTGTGAGTGCACTCAGAACACCTTGGATGACAAATAAGCGTGGGATAATTTGCTGTCCATTGAGCTTTCATATCCTTATTCAGCGTGCCAACAACTCATGATAGTAAAAATCATTTGTGAATTTAAAAACCAACTTACTACATCATAAAAAAGCATATTGATGCATGTCATCTGCATTTCCTGCCGACCATAAAAAATAGGTTGCCGGATAAACTTTTACTATTAGGGGTTGTGACCACGAAACTATTAAAGTTTATAGTTTCACTAAAGAGTTTTTATTGTCAAAAAGTCAATGAGTCGAACTAAATAAATTAGGGGAAACAAACCTATTGCGCACATATAAGGACCTACCCTCGTGATTGTAAAAACCTACTGCTTTAATACTATAAAAAGGACAATTATTATTTTTCAGAACCAACTATTTACGATGTGTTTTGGATGCACATTACAAACTTTATTTCTTATGATCATGAGTCTAAATAAACAAGATCTGATTAGAGCATAAATAGTGGCCTGACCAAGAAAGGTTAGTCGTTGGGGCTTACAACATAAAAACTAGTTGTTCAAGGGCTCTGAACATCTAGGCCATCAAGACTGCCTACATCGTCATGTTACATTAACGGACCTAGTTTCTATATTACTTATAAATGCATAGTCCTTCTTGAGTTTGGTATGCGAGAAATGACAAGGAACCTAACCACATATTTTATTTTCTCTAGGTGACACATTTTATTGTTATATAGGGAGTCATCATGCATGTTATATTGTAAAGCGGCAATGCCTTTTTTTATCTATGATCTAACGTGAAATCATAAGGGTGTTAGCCTGGTTGAGAGTAAAACCTTTTCATGCAACACTACATTTTATTAGTTTTATGGTCACAATACTTGAGAGTAAAACCTTTTCATGTAATCGTAAAATATTACAATATTTATGTAGGTTCTGCACATGATATTATGTGCCTGAGGCCACGTAGCAAATTTGGAACCCATCAAATAGGATGGATCATAAAACATCGGTTGATAACATGAATTATAGTATGTGCCATTTTGGAGCGTAAAATGATGTTATTGAAAATCATAATATGTGTCATGGTGAGGCATAAAAAGTAGTGATTTAGAAGCATAATAGGTGTCAGGTTAAGTCGTAAAAAGTGATTTGAAACCATTATATCTGTCATGCTGGGGGCATAAAAAGTAGTGATTAAAATCATCATAGGTGTAAGGTTGAGGCGTAAAAAATGATTTGAAATCATAGTATGTGTCAATATGCCGGGGGCATAAAAGTAGTGATTTAAAATCATAATATGTGTCATGTTTTTCTTAAGTTTTTTTTCTTGTAACACTTGCAAGATTATCTCACAACCTGATCATATATAGGAGTAAAATCATCAGCAGGTCAGGTAGTATTTGCAATTTGAGCACCAAAAACTTGTTGAGAGCATAAATACCAGCAGGTTAAGTCATAGAGATTAGCAAGTTTAAGGCATAAAAACTTTTGGCTCAAATAATAAAATTTGGAGATGATAAGTCATAAAAACATGAGTTAAAAGCATGTCTTTCAGAAGGTCCAGATCATAAAAACCTGCAGTTTGGAATATAAAAGAGTGATGCAAAATCATAAAATCCCATAATATGTATTAATTTTCATCTGGCAGCAATAACCAGAAAAATACCACTTATGCTCACATCAAAATCCATCATATAAGAAATTTACAATGATACTCACAAACAATACATTTGTGATCATAAAACCCAGCTCGTGTAATCGTAAAAATAGTGATTTTAAATCTTATGATCTGTGTACAAACATTTTTCTTATTCAGGACATAATGTTTACACTCTAGAACTACAATTATAATCTGCGCTAAATGACATCCAGATCCTCATGGAACATAAATATCGTTTCAGAGCACAAACATCTGCATATATTAGTCATAAAGAATAGTACTGTTGGGCTGTAAAACCTAGTGGTGTAAAAGCATAATTTCATAGGTGATAAGTCACAAAAATATGAAGCTAGAGCATAAAGAGCTCAGCATCACATGTAGGCCACAAAAGGTTTCAGCCCCAAGACATATAAACTAGTGTATGGAAATATAGATTTTGGAGATGTTGAATCGTGAAATCATAGCCCATTTAGAAATGTTCTGAGTCATAAACATATACAGTGTTGGAGTATAAAAACTTGCGATGCAGATAATAAAAATACGAATGTGAACTCATTCCTCGACCAAGAATCTGGGAAAGATATATTACATTGGCTCATTCTCTGAGACATCACAGGATTACATTTGGTTCAAGATTTTTACAACTTGAGGTTATTCTAGGCAGTACTAAAAAATGGTTGCTTCCTCATTTGCCATGTCCCTACACCAGCGACCTCCTATCCAGCAGCAGTATTGCTTTGCACAAAAAGGGATATGAAGTCTATCTGTATCCTGACTTCTTGTACCCCGAGGGAGAGGGAAAGGGAATGCGTAGGCCTGCAGGGAAACAAACAAACCCCTCAATGAGAAAACAGAACATTCCAATTAAAGAATCCCCATTGATGAACAGGATAAGGATATATACGTGCCTTGCAGAGGCAGATCGTCAGGCCAGCATATGAGCTCTGCCGCCCATCTATTGCCTGCACCAAGGACTGCATCTATGAAAATAAAAAGCACGGACATTTGAAAACATATACCTGACTATTCCATTTGATGGAATACGTGCCTAGTGTCTTCGGATTTGTGGAGAAGCTGTGTGCATAATCATGTAGAGGAGGACACAACAATCGTCCATGGGGTGATGCGTTGTGTGGTGCCCTGCTAGAGATCCACATCTTGTTGAATTTGGAGAAAATCAGGAAAAAAAATCAGAATTGTGAAGAAGCCACACATGATCTAGCAGTACAAGGTAGATGGGGAGGACGTAACCATAGCTTACCGGATCAGACGCACACAACAAATCGGGTGCAAAGAGCTCGCTGGTGATACACGCCGCTGGTCGTTGTCACCGGATCAGGCACGCCCTCCGCTGGTCGCTCCACCGGACGGTGCCACGTTCGCCGCAGGTTGTTGCGCTCCATCGAGGAGGGAAGAAGAATGAGGATCCGGCACCTTGCAAGGGCTGACCAACAGGGAACTATTATACGAAAGAAAAAGGTAGGAGAGATTATATGGAATGAATAAGGCAACACGGCAACAAATATAGGAGACATAATTATGCACACACATGCATTTCTCTCTTAATTAATCCCATGATTAAAGGAGCATTAAATGGTAATTAAATAGGTGGGGTGGCGTGGGTTGCTGCCTTGCTGGATGGCTTGGTTGAACCAGGTTGCTTGTGCAATGCTGGCTGGGTAAGTTGGCCCGGGTACTGAATAGCTTATTCAGTACCCAGGGTATTGCATAGGAGTTCATACTCCCGGGTGTAGTTACTCCAACATTTGTATCTCACAATCTAGAAGGTATTTGTTCATACTTGAGGTTTCTAAAAAAAGTAGGTACACATACTTGATTTTTAAAAGTGGTATCTAGACATACTCTTTTTTTTATATGAGTATACATCAAGTATATGAACATACTCCTTTCTCTATACAGGAAATGCAATATATAACAAGGTGCAAAAAAATATGAGTTCCACTCAAAATTTTTCATAGTTATCACTTTGAAAAATCTTATTTTGGGTATGTGTACATACTCAAAATGATAAATAGGTATGTACACATACCCATGGTGGTTTTTTGAATGTGGGAGTAACTACACCCGGAAGTAGAATGGATTTTCCCTATATATATATATATATATATATATATATATATATATATATATATATATATATATATTAGAGCTCGGTATTTTCGATCACAATTATCGGCTTCCGACCGATATCGACATATTTTCGTTCCGATAGTTTCGCTTTTGATATTCCGACATTTTCGGTTCCGTTTTCATTTCCGAGGTTACCAGTTTCGATTTCGTTTTTGACTAAATAATAAGATTAGGAAATGATAATGATATTTTTCGATCGTTTCCGACCGTTTTCATCCCTAGGCGTATATTTGGCTATCGAAGGCGCTGGTATTGGGAGTGCGGAAAAATTAGGAGTAGTTATTGGGAATTGTTGGAGTAGGTTTTTTTATGCTTCACACCCAAAAAATATTTTTGGGAGCAAGTTTTGAAAACTCTTGGAGACGCTCTTAAATGGTTTCCCGTGAACGCACGCTCGCGGCCTCCCGGACGAGCGAAGAGGCGGCGAACCTCAACGCCCGCTCTTCGATCCATGCTGCCGCCGCCGCAAGATGGTGTCTTCCTCAGGCGGCGCAGCAACGCCATCGACGCTCGTCCCTTCCCCCGTCCCGCCGACCCCCCAACGTTCTTCCCAAGTCAAATCGTCGACGCCGCAGCTCCCCGGACTCCAGAGATTCGCGACGGCAAGCTCGCTCGACACCGCCGCCGGACGCCAACACGCGAGGAACACCCACGACTCGAATCCGATCTCCAAGTGGTGTTACGACAAATGGGGATTTCCTGTGTTGTTTCGGCTGTATTACCACCCGATCGTGCTCCTTGTTGTGTGGATTTTGTTGGGAAATACAAAAACTCGACCTACCGGGGACAGAAGCCACCCCGACGGCATTATATTAAGGAGAAGAGCCTTCTCACGCAGGCCGAGAAAACCCCCAAACCCCTCCCCATCCATACATAGGGACTCAGCTGGCCGTGTGAGCTGTGGCGCGAGTCTTTACCTATGCTTTGGTCTGAGAAGGGTGTCGGCGTTGAGAAATCTGGCCGACGAGTGAATTTAGACTACGCGCTACGGTTGATCGAGGGGAATGAGGATGACACAAGTGATTATACTGGTTCGGGCGATCGAAGCCCTACGTCCAGTGTGGGTCGGTTCGTGTTGCTCGTAGTAGGGGTTACAAGCTCTTGCGAGAGAGGGAGGAGCTCCCAAGTCTCTAAGTGTGTGTGTAGTTCGTCCTTGCGTGCGTCGCAAGGCCAAGGCGAGTGTGTGCGAAATGAAAGGGTGAGAATGCGGTCCCCCAGCCGCGAGTCAAGCTTCCCCTTTTATCTGTCAAGGGAAAGTCGATTGTACAAGGATGGAGGAAAGAAGAAAAAGAAAGAAAGAGAATTGGTAAAACTAGCTCGGTGTAGGTGGGGGGCCTTGCAGGGTAGGGCGCGTCCGTCCTTGATGCCGTGTCCTCCGGGCGTGGGCGGCGACGGCTGCTACAGCTCAACTGCGGCGGGGATGTCCGGGTCCTGTTTGAGCACTGTGCGTCCCTGTTTCTTTACGGCCCGCACTGTTACCGTGCGGCGAGGCGGTTTGACCGCTGTCAACCGTCCATGCGAGACGTGCGGGGCTTGCGGTTCACGTCTTCGGACAGTGCCGAAGTACGTCCACTTGCGGCCATTTAAGACGCTCCACCGGCCAAACTCCGACTTCGACAGTCCGACCCCTGGGGTCGGAAGGCTGGGGTCGGGCGCCCGGGGTCGGCCGAGGCGGAGTTTTCCTCCGACCCCCGGGGGTCGGGAGGCGGGTTGAGGAGTCGGGCCTTCCATTGCCCGCGCGGCCTCTTGGCTGCGGTCCGTGTCGCGCACCGTGGGCTGGGTTTTGACCTTGGTGTCTTTGGGGACAACCACGGCCTCTGGCCCAGTCCTCAGTCATTTGGGCATAATCGAAGGATTATGTGGGTAATCGCGGGTACCTGGTTTTGGGTACCCGACAGTAGCCCCCGAGTCCTGCGCGGAACGCTTTGGCGTTGTGCACGGGAGTCCCCCTAGCCTTCGATGATTTCCGCTTTCGGCCCGGCCGTTGAGTTGATATCCGGTGGGTGCGCGCGAGCGCACCCGCCGGGTGTAGCCCCCGAGCCTGGATGGGAGTGGTTTACTCGCATTCAGGCTTTGAATCGGGCGTTTTTTGCATGCGTTCGTCCGGGCAAATGCGTCAATGTCTCAGCGAGGGATTTGTCGCGAGGGTTCTGTTTGCTGCGTGAGGCTTCGCGCCTTTGTCTTCTTTTAGGAAGGCCTGCAAAGGTCCGGGAGTCTTGACAGGCTTTCGCAGCCCGTGATCCTTGTTCCAAGCTTTCGTGCCTTTTTACGCTCTCTCCGTTCCCAGCCACCCTCGCAGCTTTCCTATAAATTGGAGCGGCTTCCCCCGCTTGCTTTCACCGTGCCTCACCATGGCTGATGGCCGAGTGGTGAGTTTGCGGTGCATGCTTCGGGCGGGTCGCTTTGGAGAGCGCGTTCTCTCATCCATGGCTCGCCCCACGACCTCCATTTCGGATGGAGGCGAGGTTGGTCCTCGTTCGGTTCTTCATGAGGCGCCTGCCCTGTTCGGCGCTATCCCTCCTGTGGTGCTGTTCCTCGGGGTCGAGCCCCCGTGCCGCATGTCTCCCGGAGCCGTGGGCGATGCTTCGGGTGACACGGGCGGCGAGGGGGTTGCTCGTCGTCGAGGCAAACCTTCCCTGGCCAGTTGTCCTATCCTCATGAGGGGCGAGGTAGGCCGGACCTGGAGTCGCACCCGTGGCTGCTAGGAGCGACGGCGCCCGCTCCGGTCACCCTCGAGGTCGAGTCCTGCGCAACCCGAGCCCTTGTTCCTCCATATTGTGGAAGAACGAGGGCCGGATCGGGAATCGCACACGAGGCGACTGTCGCGGGGTCGGCTCCGTCCTTGGGACGGCGGGCCGTTTGTGAGCCGCGGAAGGGACCAGCTCTTTGACTTCCGCGCGCTGGTGGTGGTCTTCGTGGCGCGTGCTCCCGAGGATAAATTCGTTTGTATTTTGTAAAGGGGACCCTTCCCCCTCGGTCACTATTAGGTGTTTGGGGGGTCTTTTGCGTTTTTGCGTGTTTTGTGAAATAAGAAAGGTTCCCTCTTTACTATCCGAGGCCACGCTGTTGGCCCGACTTGCGAATGCGAGCCCCCGAGTCCCCGTTCGTTACGGGATCTAGCAGAGGGTCGTTTCGTCTTTTGTTCATCTTCCCCCGCGTATCACTGCGTTGTGATAGGGGTGCTGAGCCGTCCCATCCGTTCCTCGATGGTTCGACAGCGGGTGCCCGGTCGAGTTGCTAGCGGGTGAGTTCGAGTGAAGCCCTGGCTTGGCCTTAGCGGGGATCCAATTGAGACCGGCTGGGGTCGACTTCATATGATCCGTGGGGTCAGTCCAACTAGTTCCCGAGTCCTTTCGATCGGTCTCGGGGGCTTCGTAGCCTCCCCTCGATGGGAAAACCTTGGTCCGACTCTCCATCAGGACTCGGACGCAACCGTTAGAGGCCCGTGACGCTCCGCGCGTCTGGGTACTGGCCGCTGGGACCCCTCTTTGGCCGCCCCTCACTCCAGTGTTGCCCAGAGCGACTGTCGAACCCTCTTGGAGGGCCAGTCTTCGTACTCTTGGGCTGGAAATGGGCCGTCGGGGCATTTTCAGCCCGTAGCCAATGTTACCTGTGGGCCGTATCTGGCTTTCCTGACCAGTTAGGCCCGCTACACTCCGTGGAGCCTGAGGGATGTCTCCGTGGCTGTTTGATGAGCGCGAATCTTGGGGCGCCGGTTCGGCGGTGCGTGGGTTGCCCTGGCTTCTGCGAGAAGGTAGAAGGAGAGAGAACAACAAACACAGCGCACGAGGCGGGAATTCGAAGAGACGCGACGGGTCGTGGGACGCCGCGACGGTTCGGGGGCTATAAATGAGAACGGCCGTACCTGGCTTTACGCCTTCCTGCACTCACCATTTTCCCCTGTTCTTCGCGCTACAGTTGCGCCTTCCGTTCCAATCCGCCGTAATCCGCCGCAAATCCCTTACAGATTGTTGTCCGCTCCGCCGCGATTCGCCACGCTCTTTCTGCGCCGCACTTCGCCGTCGCCTTCCCCGCCAAATTCGTCGCCAGGAGATTTCTTCCGTCGCTTCGTTCTTGACGCGGTGCTCTTGCCGCCGCCTCCCCTTCTTCGTCGACCCGAATCCATGGCGACCGCGAGGGCGTCGTGGCCGGCTCGAGCGATTGGGGCAGGGACCATGAATGGCCTTGTGGCCAATGGCGCTTCCCTAGAGTGGATCATCCCGGAGGGGGATCGCGTACTAGAGCCGCCTGATGGGTATGTTCTATCCATCTCCAATTTCCATAGTCGTGGATTCGGGATGCCGGCGCACCCCTTTTTTCGCGGCCTCCTCCACTATTCCCAAATTGAGCTCCAGCACCTCGACCCCGAGTCGATTGGTCATGTCGCCGGCGTCGCCATGTGCGAAGCTTATTTGGGGATTGATCCCCATTTCGACCTCTGGAAGTATTTCTTCCGGGTGCGACATTGCCGTCTCATTGAGAGGGGAAGACCGCCGATGGACTGCCCCTCGGGTGCGCAAGCATTCGTCTCCGGCAGAACAGGGCGCAAGACTACATCCGGTCGGCTCCGGCGTCCGGCAAGGTCAGGTGGCGCCCGAATTGGTTCTATCTTCGGAACGACCCCGAGGGGTTGCTTCCGGCTTTTACTGGTCGGTATGTCGAGAAGGCGGTGCCCTCGTGGCAGAGGGACCTGGGGAGCATTGACACGGCGTACATTCGACCCCTGATCAATGCTGTCCGAGGGCTGCGTGCTTCTGGGGTGTCGTGGACTGGGGTCACCGGCCATTTTCACGTTGCCCGTGTTCTTCCTATGATGAGGCGTTCCCTTCGACTGTGGGAGATGACCCCGGAGGCCAACAGAGAGGGAACTGCCATGGTTCCCAGCGTGGCATTGAGCTTTTCAGAGGTCGGAGCCCGCCTTGCGGAGGCATGCGGGCAGTCATCTCTCTGTCATGTGGACTTCGAATATCCCATCCGCGGTCATCCTCGAGCTCTTCCGTCACCGGGCGTTGCCAGCTACGTAAGTTCCTCCTATGGGGGTTGTCCCATCATACTCTCTGGTTTTTTCCGGACTCGGACACGGTGCTGACGCCCTCTTTTTCCTTTCTGACAGGCAGGTTTAGTGCGTGCGCCTTCCCAGCCGCCTCTGCCCAAGGACCTCGATCAACGAGGGGTGGTCCGCGTTCGTTTCGAACGAGGGGGGAGCAGTGGCGGTCCGCCGGGAGAGCCTGTCGCTGATAACGCGTTCGGTCCCGGCGGCCTTTCGGAGGAGACGTGGGACGCGATCCTGCTCGAGGATGATCCCGCCGACGATCCCGCGCCCGCGTCTGGAGAAGATGAGGCGGCCCCGCCCCCTTCGTCTGGCTTGGGGGAAGGGACCGTCGACCCCCGCGCTTTGGCGTCAGCGATCGTCGATCTGGAGGGTGTAGATCCGAACGATACTGCTGCTGCGGAGTCGGCGGCGGCGTCTGACGACCTTGAGTCGGCTGTGCCGGTGGTCCATCCCTCTTTGGAGCGGGAGCGTGCCGGCCCCGCGACAGATCTCAGGGGTTCGGCCGGGCGCGCTGTCGTCGAGACGGCTGTCGAGACGTGCTCGGTGGCCAGATCACGGCATGTGGCGACCGGTAGCGGAGGCGAGAGCTTTGGGTGCTTCCGGGATGGCGAGCGATCGGGGTCATCGTCAATCCGACCAGACTGGGGCCCCGACTACAGGATTGGTACAGGAGGTGGCTCCTTCCTCGTCCAGAACTCGGTCGAGAAAGAGGCATGGGACTGGCTTGACAGTCGGCTCGAGCTCGTGCGTCAAGGGTCGGATTTTGCTCGTGATGCCCTGGAAGCGTCCCTTGGCACCTTGGGAGCATTGAGGTCTCCCTTCGAGGTATAAACACGACCGCGCAGCCCTACTTCTGGCGTCTCGTTTTTTCGCTTGCCTGTTCTTCGACTTTTAACCACTTCATTCTTCTCATGTTCGAGTGCAGGCTGTTCTGACGGATAGTCAGTCGCGGTCCGAGCGTCTGCGATCCCTGGAGGAACAACTGCGTCGGCAGTCCTCCGAGATTGCCGGCGCAGCTCAGTGAGTTGCTGCTGCTCAGGCAGACCACGCCGAGCTTCTCAGGCACATAGCCGTCTTGCAGAAGCACGTCGAGGATGCCGAGTGGCTGGCGCGGGATTCGCGGAAGAAAGCGAGAAAAGCCGAGAAGCTGGCTAGGACCTTCATGGGTATGGCTGGAGTGGAGCAGGAGCTGAAGGGGGTTGCTGAGACCGCCTCCAACAATCTTTCTCGCGAATTGACAGCGTTCCGTGGTCGGAATGAGAGTAGGTGGTTTCTACTTGCGGCTGTCTTCTTTTGAGTTCGGGTCTTGTTCCTCATTTGCCACCTTTGTTGTTCCAGGCCTTGAAAGGGAACTAATAGAGTCGCAGGCGACAGTGGGCCGGCTTGACAACCTGAGGCTTACTTTTGTCCACTCGTGCAGTCAATTGGGGATGGAGGTGACTGGCGACCTTGTCGAATCTGCGTGACAGGTGCTTGACCTGTCGGTCCATGTGAGAGCTTTGGAGGAGAAGGCAATGGGGACCGGGATCCGCCTGACCTTCACCGTCATCCGTTCTCACTATGACGTCGAGGTTGGGGTGGACCCCATGAGCCAAGGCTTTGTTGAGGGGACCTCCCTCGAGATGCGGACAGCGCTCGAGGATGAGGTTCGTCCCCATGCTCAGCGCCTCTTAGAGATGTACAAAGAGGAGTTCCTTCCCCGTCCTACCTCGTCGGCCGAGGAGGAAGAAAGTGGAGATTAGGGGAGTCGGCCGAGCCCCCGAGGGCCTTTTTGTCTTCTTTATTTTAGAACAGGCAACAACTGTAAATGTTAAGAACGTGTGATGGATGTTTTTTAAGCTGTTTTTCGTTTTATCCCTCATCCGCGCCACAGTTATTGCTTTTCTGACTCCGAGTGTTAGGATTTTGGTTCGGAACCCACGCTGCTGGTTTAGGCCGTCCTTAGCCGCTGGGGCGTTAGGTGCCTTTGAACCGGGCAGTCAGACCCGAGGGCGCGATCCACTACTCGTCATCTCAAAGCGACAACATGTGCATTGAGGGGTCGGAGCGCGAATCCTTTGTACGAGGAGTCGGACTCGATCCCCATCGAGATTGCGTTGTTCTCACTGGGGTGTCACTGTCCTGTACTCGGGACTCGCGTGGTGTTGCCACCACACCCGCCGGGTGGAGCCCCCGAGTGGGGGGGGTCGGACCTAGCGGCTGCTCTCAGCGTGAGAAGAAAGAAAAGGCGCATTCTTGTTTCACGTAAGGGAAAAGGAAAGAGTAGGGAAAGTGCTAAGGGTAGAAACGACGTAGCTGTTCGATGTTCCACGCGTTCTTGATCTGCTGGCCTTCCGAGTCCATCAGCTTGTAGGTGCCGGGTTGGAGTACTTCCGAAATGATGAAAGGTCCCTCCCAGGGTGGTGACAACTTGTGGCGGTCCTTCTTGGTCTGCACGAGTCGGAGGACGAGGTCGCCCACACTGAAAGCTCGCCCGTGGACTCGCCGTCCGTGGTATCGCCATAGTGCTTGCCGGTACTTCGTCGCGTGCAGGAGCGCGACTTCCCGATCCTCATCGATTTGGTCAAGCGCGTCTTCGAGGAACCGCTTGTTGTTCTCCTCCCTGAAAGCTTGGACTCGGGGAGCCCGTATTCGAGGTCAGTCGGCAACACCGCCTCGGCCCCATAGATCATGAAGAAAGGGGTGTGACCGGTTGCGCGGCTTGGGGTCGTTCGCAGACTCCAAAGCACTGAGGGGAGCTCCTGCACCCATCGCCCAGCACAGTCTTTCAACTTGTTGAAGATTCAGGGCTTAAGTCCTTGCAGGACCATGCCGTTGGCACGTTCGACCTGCCCGTTCGTTCGGGGGTGCACCACGGCTGGCCAATCGACCCTGATGTTGTGGTCGTCGCAGAACTCCAAGAATTCTTGGCCGGTGAACTACGATCCGGTGTCCGTGATGGTGGAGTTGGGCACCCCGAATCGATGGATGATGTCTCGAAAGACGGTCACTGCTTGGGCCGATCTTATCGTGGCGAGGGGTCGAGCCTCGATCCACTTTGAGAACTTATCAATTGCCACAAGCAGGTGGGTGTAGCCCCCGGACGCTTTTTTCAAGGGGCCAACGAGGTCGAGCCCCCAGACGGCAAAGGGCCAGGTCAGGGGGATCGTCTGCAGGGCCTGTGCCGGCAAGTGAGTCTGTCGAGCATAGTACTGACACCCTTCGCAGGCGTGCACTATTTTCTCCGCGTCACTGACTGCCGTTGGCCAGTAAAAACCATGACGGAAGGCGTTGCCGACTAGGCTGCGAGGGGTGGCGTGATGACCGCAAGTGCCCTCGTGAATGTCGCGCAGCAGCTGCCTCCCATGGTCAAGCGGCATACAGCGCTGCAAGACGCCGGAGTGACCCTTTTTGAAGAGCTCGCCTCCCACGACAACGAACGACTTGGCTCGGCGTGCAATTTGCTTGGCTTCGGTCGAGTCTGCGGGGAGGTGTTCCTTCAGCAGGCAATCAAGGTATGGCCATGCCCAGTCGTTTGGCGGGGAGTCGGGCTCGAGTCCTCCACCCCCCTCGTCTTCGTCGATCGAAGTGATGACGAACGTCGCGCGATCATCCGACTCGACGCGAGGTGGGTCGGGGGTCGGACCTTAGCTGGGGTCGGCCGACTCTGCTCCGACCTCCTCTCGTCGGTCGGGTGACTCCTTGATGGAGGGCTTGTTAAGGTCGCTGGCGAATATCCCGGACGGGACCGGCTCCCGATTCGAGGCCAGCTTGGCCAGAATGTTGGCTGGCTCGTTTTGCGACCGTGGCAAGTGAGAAATCTCAAAGCCGTCGAACTTCTCCCCGAGACGTCGAACCTCGGCGCAATACGCGGCCATCTTCGGTTTAACGCAGTTCGACTCGTTACGGACCTGGTCCATGACGAGCTGTGAATCCCCGAAGACCTCCAGCCTCTTGACGCCGAGCTCGATCGCGGCTTTGACACCGTTGACCAGAGCTTCGTACTCGGCGACATTGTGTGAGGCTAGGAAGTTGAGTCGGACAGTGTATCTCATCCTCACTTTGAGTGGCGAGACGAGTACCCATCCTCCCCCGGCTCCCTTTTTCGTGAAGGAACCATCGAAGTACATCTTCCAGCACTCTCGCTCGACTGGAGCGGCCAGAAGCTGGACCTCAGTCCACTCAGCGATGAACTCCGTGAGTGCGTGGGACTTGATCGCTGTCTGAGGGACGAACTCGAGGTCTTGCCCCATGAGCTCGATCGCCCATTTCGCAATCTTGTTAGACGACTCCTTGTTCCTGAGAACTTCGCCCAGAGGAAAGGAGGTCACGACGGCCTCGTGGTGGGCGTCGAAGTAATGGCGCAGCTTGCGCCTGGTGATAACAACTGCGTAGATCATCTTCTGGATCTGGATCCAGCGCGTTTTGGTGTCAGAAAGGACCTCGCTGATGAAGTACACAGGCCGTTGAACCTTGAGCGCGTGCCCATGCTCACTTCGTTCCACGACCAGCGCCGTGCTCACCACCTGCGTCGTAGCAGATATGTAGAGCAAGAGCGTCTCCCTTGGGGTCGGAGCGGTCAGGATTGGTGGGTTAGTGAGCGTGGATTTGAGATCATCCAGCGCCACTAGCGCCTCCGTTGTCCATTCAAAGTGGTCGGCCTTTTTCAAGAGATGATACAGAGGTAAACCTCGCTCGCCGAGTCGTGAGATGAATCGACTTAGCGCCGCAAGGCAGCCCATGACTCGCTGGACTCCCTTGACGTTTTGGATTGGCCCCATCTTGAAGATGGCGTCGATCTTGTCGGGATTCGCCTCGATACCTCGCTCGGACACACAGAATCCGAGCAACATGCCCTTGAGAACGCCGAAGACGCATTTCTCCGGGTTCAGCTTGACTCTGTTCGCCCTTTGTCTGTTGAAGACTTTGGCGAGGTCGGAAACTAGCTGGTCGGTGTGTTTGGACTTGACTACGATGTCGTCCACATACGCCTCTACGACCTCGCCAATGAGATCTCCGAAGCATTTCGTCATGCATCGCTGGTACGTCGCCCCCAGCATTTTTTAGTCCGAAGGGCATGGTGATGTAGTAGTATGCACCGAAAGGAGTTGGTCCGACTCTTTCATCGGGATTTGGTGGTAGCCCGAATAAACGTCGAGAAAACAGAGGGTTTCGCACTCTGCTGTCGAGTCTACAATTTGGTCGATGCGCGGCAAGGGAAAAGGATCCTTTGGGCACGCCTTATTGAGATTCGTGTAGTCAACACATATTCTCCATTTACCGTTCTTCTTACAGACAAGTACAGGATTAGCTAGCCAATCAGGGTGGTACACTTTCTTAATAAAACCTGCTGCTAGGAGTTTAGCTATTTCCTCACCGATGGCCTTGTGCTTTTCCTTGTCGAAGCGGCGGAGATGTTGCTTGACGGGCCGAGAGCCCGGCTTGATGTAGAGTCAGTGCTCGGCGACCTCCCTAGGAATGCCCGGCATGTCGGAAGGCTTCCACGCGAAGCTGTCCTGGTTGGCGCGGAGGAAGTCGGCGAGCGCGCTTTCCTATTTGTCGGAGAGCTTGGCCCCAATCAGCACCACCTTGCTGTCGGGGTCGGAAGGGTTGAGCGGGATCGACTTGGTGTCGTGGTCGGGGTCGAAGCAGCCCGTCGTCTTCTTCGTGTCCAGCGTGTCGCCTCCCTCCACCTGATTGACGACCGGCAGCTCAGCTCCTCCTTGTGGGCTAGCGCGGTGGCGAGGTTGCAGTTCTCGAGGTCGACCTCATACGCCCTCTGTATGGAGGTGCTGACAGTGATGACTCCTTTGGGCCCCGACATCTTGAGCTTGAGGTAGGTGTAGTTCGGGACGGCCGTGAACTTCGCGTAGCACGGGCGCCCCAGAACGGCGTGATACGCGCCCGGGAAGTCTGCCTCCTCAAAGGTGAGGGTCTCGGTGCGGAAGTTCTCGGGCGTGCCAAAGGTGACGGGCAGGTCGATCTGCCCGAGTACCACTTGCTTTCCCGGGACAATCCCATGGAACGGAGCCCCCGTGGGTCGGACTCTCTTGCGGTCGATTCCCATGGCGTCGAGGGTCTCGGCGTACAGGATGTTAAGGCCGCTACCCCCGTCCATGAGCACCTTGGTGAGCCTCGTCGACGCGACGATGGGGTCGACGACAAGTGGGTAGCGTCCCGGCCGATGGACTCGGTCGGGATGGTCGGAGAGGTCGAAGGTGACCGCAGTGTTCGACCACTTGAGGAACTCCGGGGCCGCTGGCTCTGCGGCGTACACCTCCCGACGCTCCACCTTCTGCCATCGCTTGGGCAGGAAAGAATCCAGTCCACTGAAGATCATAAGAACCGTGTTGGTCTCGGGGAATAGACCATCGGGTTCCCCGTCGCCTTCTCCTCCTTTGGGGTCGGATAACTTCGCGTCGTGCCTCTTGGGTGTCCCGGCGAGGAACTTGCGCATGAGGCCGCAATCCTTGTACAAATGCTTGACGGGGAATGGGTGGTTTGGGCATGGCCCGTCAAGTAACTTCTCGAAGTGGTCGGGCGTCGCCTCGTTAGTGGCCTTCGGCTTCGGCTTGCGCTCAACGGCCGCCACGAGGGATGCCTCCTGCCATAGGAGGTTACCCTTCTTCTTCTTCTTCTTCCCCGACTCGACAGACGGGCTCGCGGTGCCGGCCGCGTCCGTCCTCTTGGCCTTTCCAGCCGGGCGCTCCAAGAGAGCTCCGACTGCATCCTCCCCGGAGGCGTGACTGGTGGCGATGTCCAGTAGTTCCTTGGTGGTTGAGGGGCACTTGCGCCCCAACTTATGGACCAGCGACTTGTTCCTGGTTCCGGTCAGGAACGTGCTGATGGCGTCGGCATCGACGACGTTGGGGAGGGAGTTGCGCATCCTGGAGAGGCGTCGAATGTACTCTCACAGCGACTCGTCGGGCTTCTGCTTGCAGCTGCGGAGGTCCCAGGAGTTCCCGGGTCGCTCGTAGGTCCCTTGGAAGTTTCCTTCGAAGATCTCCCTGAGATCCGCCCAACATTGGATGCATCTTGTCGGGAGGTGCTGCAACCAGGCGCGGGTGGAGTCGGCGAGGTAGAGTGGCAGGTTGCGGATGATGAACAGGTCGTCGTCCGCGCCACCGGCTTGGCAGGCCAGCCGATAGTCCTCCAGCCACGTGGCCGGATTCGAGTCGCCGGAGTATTTGGTGATGTTACTCGGCGCACGGTACCGCTGGGGGACCGGTGCGCGCAAGATGTCTTCACCGAATGCCCGGGGACCCGCGGGCAGCGGGCCCGGGCTCCGGTCCTCCTCAGGGCCGTACCGTCCTCCGCGACGTTAGGAGTAGCCGTGGTTGACCGGCCGAGGTTGCCGGCCGTCTCCTTGTGCACGTCGTCGCGCTTCGAGCACCACACGTGCGTCTTTGATGTTGCCGATGCGCTGGTGGATGGGCGGCAGGTTCCGCACTCCCGCAGGTGGGGTCTGCTGGACCGAGGCCTCGCCGTCGCGGTCACTCGTGGCGGACGCGCCGGAGCTACGCCCCCGTCGCCGAGACAGGGAGCTCTCGGCTTGTTGGTCCGCCGCAAGTCGGAGAAGACTCTCGAGTTCCTTCCGGTCGTGCTGCTCCTCCGGGGTCGTCGGCGGCTGCATCCTTCGCAGGAGTGTTGTCGCCGCAGCAATGTTCTGGCTCGCCCGTGGGAAGCGCGGGAGACCCCCTCCTGCGTCCTCGAGGATCTGTTGCTGAATTTGCCAGGCCCTGGCGTGCGCCTGGTTCCGGCGTTGCGTCAGCTCCCGCTTGATGACTTCGCGCTCCATTCGCAGGAGTCGTTCGTGGTCCTGCAGCTCCCGCTCTCGTGCGAGGAGCTGGCGGACGTCGTGGTCGTGCGCGGCCGCGACATTTGCCTGGGCCATGACGACATCACGGTTCGCCCCCCGCGCTCCTACCGGGGCCAGCGGGGCTTGGTGTGGGACGTGCTGAATCCCAGCCGGGTCGACAAGGACCGGCGAAGGTTGGGCTCCCACCGGGTCGACGTCGTTCTCGTCGCCGTTCTCCCCGTCGTAACTGTCCTCCAAGTCCTCGACGTGGCCCTCGGCGCTGCCGACCATGCAGCACTCTCGTTCCGGGTCGTAGCCCCCGAAATCGAAGCACTCGTCGAGGAGGTCGGAATCGGAGTCGAAGTCGGTGCCGGTGTTGGAGCAAAGGGCGCGAGCCCCGAGCCACCCCTCAGCCGCAGCGGGAAGAGTGAAATGACCGGGTCGCGTCGCATCACTTCCGCCATGGGCGGACCCGCCCATGCCGCCGACGGGAGGCGGCGGGCGAGCTCAAGCTCGAACCTGTCCGCGGCGTTGCGGAGCCCATGAGGCAGAGGGACGCCCTGCCGCCAGAAGTCGGATTCTGGCGGGAGATGTCCCCATCCTTCGAGCTGCACCAGGATGTTTGCCAGCGCGTAGAAAACGCGCCGGCACTCGGATACACGTGGCTCCAGGCCAAGATACGCCTCGATGCGGCATGGGAGACCGCTACGGCCCCGTCCGTGGGGGACGACAGCGTTCACAATCACCATCCCAAGCGCAGAAGGCGGTGACCGTGTCCGCGCCACCTTCAGAGACGGCGGGTCATGGGGACGATTGGTGTCGGACCGTGGCGCACCCCAAGGACGCCCATCAGCTTGGGGCGTGGGCGTGAGGTGAGTGGTGATCAGCTGATCGAGCCACTCCATCATGTGCCGCAATGCTGGGGTAGAGCATGAAGGCGCCCCCAGAACTGCTCCTCCTGTGGGTACGGCGGATGGCCAAGGAGTTGGAGGGCTGCGGAAGCGAGCGTGTACTGCACGTGGCGGTACTCGTCGGGCCGTGGATCCGGACCGAAGTGCGCCTCCATGCGCACCTTGTAGTCGATGTCGTCCATGTCTCGGGCTAGCCGGGGATGGACGGTCACGGGTCCCCCTCCCGAAGAGGGCCGGGTAGTCCTGCATCAGCTACAGGCGGCCGGTGTAGTCGGCCTCGAACTCCAGGCTTCCGAAGCGGATAACCTGGTGCGGAGGGAAGAGCCGAGTGGGCAAGAGCCCACTCTCGCCTGAATTGGCGACGTCGCGAGCCGTCCTGCGGCGCGGCCCGCGAACGCCATTCGTCGATGATGCAGCCGCCATCGAAGGCGGCGAGAATCGCAACCGTAACGCGCAGAGGTCCCCTACCTGGCGCGCCAACTATCCGCGTTGAGAAATCTGGCCGACGAGTGAATTTAGACTACGCGCAATGGTTGATCGAGGGGAATGAGGATGACACAAGTGATTATACTGGTTCGGGCGATCGAAACCCTACGTCCAGTGAGTTGGTTCGGTTCGTGTTGCTCGTAGTAGGGGTTACAAGCTCTTGCGAGAGAGGGAGGAGCTCCCAAGTCTCTAAGTGTGTGTGTAGTTCGTCCTTGCATGCGTCGCAAGGCCGAGGCGAGTGTGTGCGAAATGAAAGAGTGAGAATGCGGTCCCCCAGCCGCGAGTCAAGCTTCCCCTTTTATCTGTCAAGGGAAAGTCGACCGTACAAGGATGTTGGAAAGAAGAAAAAGAAAGAACGAGAATTGGTAAAACTAGCTCGATGTAGGTGGGGAGCCTTGCTAGGTAGGGCGCGTCCGTCCTCGACGTCGTCTCCTCCGGGCGTGGGCGGCGACGGCTGCTACAGCTCAACTGCGGCGGGGATGTCCGGGTCCTGTTTGAGCACTGTGCGTCTCTGTTTCTTTACGGCCCGCACTGTTATCGTGCGGCGAGGCAGTTTGACCGCTGTCAACCGTCCCTGCGAGACGTGCGGGGCTTGCGGTTCACGTCTTCGGACAGTGCGGAAGTACGTCCACTTGCGGCCATTTAAGACGCTCCACCGGCCAAACTCCGACTTCGACAGTCCGACCCCTGGGGTCGGAAGGCTGGGGTCGGGCGTCCGGGGTCGGCCGAGGCGGAGTTTTCCTCCGACCCCCGGGGGTCGGGAGGCGGGTCGAGGAGTCGGTCCTTCCATTGCCCGCGCGGCCTCTTGGCTGCGGTCCGTGTCGCGCACCGTGGGTTGGGTTTTGACCTTGGTGTCTTTGGGGACAACCACGGCCTCCGGCCCAGTCCTCAGTCATTTGGGCATAATCGTGGGATTATGTGGGTAATCGGAGGTATCTGGTTTTGGATACTCGACAAAAGGCGAGGGGATTTTTTTTCTCTGCACTGCAGCGTAGCATATCTCAGCTACGTATTGCTACAGTGCACGTGCGACACCCAGGACTCGATCCCGGGCGGGAGCGTCACCAGCCAGTGGCCTTTGCCACTGCGCTGGGAGCCCCTTCGCTTGTTGGGAAGTACAGATGTTGACATGTTGTCGAATGCCTCGATCTGTTTTGATTCATCAGTTCCTTAGCAACACCGTCTGCTCCAGTAGTGTAGGCTTGTGATGTTTATGATTAATTGATTATAATCTGTTTTTTTAGTACTAGAACTTCGCTTGATGTGAGATCATGCTACAGGCTGGATTGATATCATTAGCAATTCATTAATTGCGTGAATTAAAACTCTGTACGAAATGATGATATATACGCCGCGGCGAAATGATCATGAGAGGAGACGAACCCTAACCGGCGGCTAACCGTACTTAACTGATAATAATTAACAAATTAGTACTGGGTTAATGATCATCACGAATTAATCATATTACTAATTTGATTTTATGTTTTTTTTTTAAAAAAAACTACAAGCGCAACACTATTTTCAATATTACCCTTACTAATAGTCATTAGTAGTGAATTTCTGATATTAGATCCAGACCGTTGAATCAAAGTAATAGCTATTAATTTTTTCAAACTAATGGTCATTATTTTGGACAGTAAAATTCCTCTAAATAATACTGGGTAATACTAATTGTTGTAATCTGAATCTGGAGTTAGATAATCGAAATAGCTCAAAACCATCTACGATACAGAGCCCAAACACGACACTCACGAATTCGCACACTGCACATGCGTAGATGTACGCGGGCAGCAGCGGTTCTTGAGGCCATACTCATCATATGTACACGGGCAGCAGCGGTTCTTGAGGCCATACTCATCATATGTTCAACATTCTCACAAGTCTTGAAGATTTAAGAGCATGTTCCTACCCCTACCACGACCGGCAGAAGATCAGAACAAACAAATCCATTTTATTTCGGTTGCCCACCCACGAGCCGTGGTGATTCTACCTCTGTTCCTGCTACAAATCTCTCCACCCCTACAAAAGCAATTTACCAATTGAGCCGTTGCCTCCTGCTCCGTGCATTTCAAGAGACCGGCATTCACAATGCTTTTCTATGCTTTCCTGACACTGCGCAACTGCACCGGTGCAAGAAAAGATTTGGCTTTCTCCTGATCTCTGAACACATATAGCCGCCGGACTGATGGGACCAAAATCACCTCGAGAAGGCTGTCCTGGTGAAGCACGCCGCGTCGCCGACGCCCTGCGGATGCATGCGTGACGAAGAGGCGCTGCGCTGCTGCGTGCCGGCCGGCTGGCCGAACGGAAACGTCGAGCCACCGGTGAAGAAGCCGCTCGGCTCAGGTTGCGGCGAGGTGAAGTCCTGTATCATCCCGTCGAGCATGGACTGGAGCTCGCCGAGGCTGTACACGGGCTCCTGCACGAGCGCGAAGAAAAAAGAACTGTTGAGAATCGATGCGGCAGGATTCAGCATTGTCAGCAGTTTCCAGATCAGTTAAGCGTTCAAGTGTTAACCAGGGAGCACAGTACAACACGATGAAGACTAGCACAGTACAACACGATGAAGGCAAGCAATTCACCACCAAATTATTAATAGAGTCGTGTTTGCTTTCTCAGACATAGTCTACTTAGTTTGATTTGTTTTTCTTAGTAGTCTGATTTTAAATTCCTCTTTTTTCTTGTAGTCTGTAACTTTCTTTATTTCAATTATGCAATATATTATAATCTGTAGGGGCTTGCCCCTCCAGTTTCTTCACAAACAAAAAAAAAAGTTACATTGTTTGCCATATATACACCGTGCTAGCTACAGAAAAATAAGCGAGGCCGGAGGAGAAGGCATGGATGGGTTACCTCTCTGCCCACGGTTGCCATGAGGGAGACCATCTCCTGGAGGAAATCGTGGAATCCCTGAAAACGAACCCACACGCACGCAAGCCGTCAGATACTCATATTGCCATCCAATTCCATGTGTGCAGCAAAGAAGCATGCAAATTGTTGCAAGCCTAGCTTACCTCGACCTCCTCCTGGTCGTCGTCGAGCGGGTCGTACATTCCGGCGTCGTACAGCGCCCGCGTCTTGTCGTCCGACAGCACTGCGCGGCACAAGAAAATCACGCGTTAGCAGACACGTCCAATGCGGAGAGATGCCCAGAGGCAGAGGAGATGTCATCGCGACCAAGGAAAGAGGAAGAGATTGATCCGAGTTCCGCACCTTGGTAGGCTTCGTGGATCTGCTGAAACCTGGCCTTGGCCTCCTCCGCGAGCGCCGGATCCACGCGTCCATTGGCGATCTTGTCCGGGTGCCACCGCTGCACAACAAAAACATGGAACACGTCATGCTCTGTTTCTCCCGCCGACCGGAGCGACCACCGCGCCGAACCGGAGCAATTCAACAGGCAACCCGCTCGACGACCGTAAGCGAAGAAGAAAGAACAGTACTTACCATGGCGAGGCGGTGGTAGGCGGCGCGTATCTCGGTGGCGGAAGCGCCGGGCTTGACGCCGAGCACGGCGTAGTACGACGGCTGCGCCATCCCCTGATTCCCGCTCATCGATCGATCGCGCGACGAGTCCCGGCAACACACGACGCGCGTGCGCTCGATGTAGTATTTGTCTCTCTTCCCTCCCTCCCTTGCCTCTCGGCCCTTCGACCTTGTTCTGCTCGCGACGGCCTCGCGCGCTGCAGCTGGTGCTAGACGCCTCCCGTCCTGCCTCTCGCTAGAGCATGCCCTCACACGACAGACAACCGTGGTCGGATTGTGATGATGGCGACTGGGAACGGGCTATGAGGGAAAGCGGCGGCGGGGGCCAGCCTGTATATAACGGGAACGGGGCCGAGGAGAAAAATATCTTGTGGAGTCAGTCGGAGAGCAGGGGAAGAAGCAGAGGAGGAGAGGAGAGGATAGCCGAAGCGTTGCGAAGCGCGGGAAACAGAGACAGAGGGGCCAAAATATCTGGCGTCGGGAACGTTCCGGACCGGCCGGATGCTCTCTTTTCCTGCGGGCGGTGGCGGGGCGGGCCGAGATATTTTCTGCGCCGCGGGTCCGTGTTCTGTGGCTCTCGTGTCCTTCTTGGGCTTGGCCTTCAAATCTTAGACCAGCAACTGCTCCGTACGAATCCAGACACTACTTGTATCTCGCGCTGTTGACTTGGTCATTACCCAAACCAAAATTTGCGTTCTCGATTGACCATCCTGTTAATGCTTACGCAAATCATGCATAAAGTAACGCAAATCATGGAGTACTAGTACTAAAAAAATTTTGACCGCAGTTAAGCAAACGGTGAACAACGCATCCAGAATTCCAGATCGATCGAAGCAAACCCTCCCGTGCCGTCTTTCGCGTTCTTGCGATCAGGTGACGTTTCGCGTCGCCGGCGGGCTTGGCCGCGCGCGCGCAATCATGGAGGCCGCAGCGCGGAGTGGCCGTTCCAGCCGGCGCGACGCGTGTCAGCCGCCCAAGCCCTCCGCCGGCGCGGGGATCTCCGACGGACGGACACGACGCGAGGCTTTACCCTTTCCGAGGGGAGGATGGCGTGGCGACGGCCGGCGGCGATCGCTTTTCCGAATCGTCTGGGCTCTTCCTCGAGTATCTTGACGATGCACATGCAGGTGGCGCAGTGCACGGCTGCGTCTGCTGCTGCGCGGGGCGTACGAAAAATATCTGGGGAGCCGGAATCTCTCACGATCATTGGCGGGTGAGTCAGTTGACACATGTGGGGGACGAATGTTAAAGTCCACACGGAGGTACGTATGTGTTCCGGAGAAAGTTCAAGAATCCCGACTGCGTTGCTGATAGGGAGAGGCTTATCTAGCGGGCATTCGTTGCATGGGGTCTAAAATTTAGAGGAAAAAATTTTGTTATTTAAAAGTATTAAATAAAATTTAATTACAAAACTAACTGCAGAACCCCTAGTCTAAATCGCGAGACGAATCTAACGAGGGTACGTAAGCCGTGATTAGACGCTGGTTACTGTAGCGTCACTGTAGCATCACTGTAACAAAATATAGATTAATTAGGCTCGTTAGATTCGTCTCGTAAAGATGTACCTATCTGTAAAAAGGTTTTGTCATTAAATTTTATTTAGTACTCTTAAATAATAAGATTCTTTTTGATGTGATAGGTCTAAATGCTAAATGCTAAAGCAACGATCACCCCCTAATCCTTTCGCGCTACGTGTAGTGTTGGACGGCCGGGTCCAACGTCAAAGTACCCACATTAATCACAAAAAAAAAACGTCAAAGTACCCACATTCTCTCCATATGGAATGGCGAAAAAAGAATTACTCCAACAATGTTGAAGCTGCTCCCGTTCTTGGATACAATAGGTCCAACAAGCCCATCCGGCTGTGTTACTACTATTCTTGTTGATCTACGGCTGCCCGGCTCTTGAAAATCAAAGTTGTGATTCTTTTTTTTTTTAAGGTAATCAAAGTTGTGATTCCTGAGTTGCTAATCATACTAGTCTAACGCATTAATCGTACCAGGTGAGTCGGTACTATAGTGGTGCACCCGGTTCTTTATTTCGAAAGGAGAAAGAACATTAAGAACACTCTTAGTTCACTAGCAAATAACTGGCGAATGAAATAGTTGACAATGTTACTTAAGTGCTTAAAAAGAAATAAGTACTAGGTACATGTAAAATAATCTCTTCCAAAATGCAAAAGGTATACTTACATTGGTATAATTATCTTGTATACACCTTAAATTCCAGATAGTATGGTTCGCAAAAATAAAATAAAATAGATAGTACAAACTTAAGCACTCTTTCACGAAATGCTACAAATAATCAACTAGCAGCAGAAGCTGCCGTCACTAGGTTGGGCTTTTTCTATACTCTTATTTTTCTTCTTCCATAATGAAATGGAAGAACACATACCACTTTTCTTTTCAAAAAAAAATTATTCTTTTTCTTTTGCATGGCATTTTGTTATGACAAACATTGCCATCTACCCGGGCCACGTTTGATTTTCCTAGTCCCACATCTAGCTCACAACAAGCTACTTCAAGTCACCTCATTAACAAAAACAAGGTAATTCTCTTTAGCTTGGATCAAAAAATTGATCTGAGCCAAGCCAAACTATTCAGGGTTTCCTCATATGTATCACTCATTTCACAAAAAGAAAAGAATACAAACATATACATTATATAGTATGTTATGCTTGCTTCCTGCAATAGATTTGTATCATGTCCTTTGAATAAGTTTCATCATACTTTATTCTTCATTCTATTGTTATATGTTGCACATTGGATAACATAAATTATACTTTGTATTGGTGTCATGCCCAGCAGCCCGAGAGCTAGTGTTTATTTGTTTTTTTATTTTTTTTCTTGTGGTGGGGTGGGGGCAGGCCCCCTTATTCATCTATGCTTTAGGCACCCCTCAGGTCCAAGCTCCTTCAATATATCACGGCTATAGATCGCCCGTACGTAGCTCCTTGTTGGATTGACTTGTTCTTACTCTCGATCGCTTGAGTCGGTCTAAGTTCGGTTCAAAATCAGCGCAGAAGGTATTGGAGTAGTGTGTTTGTTATATTTGGCAAACTTCCTGTACTTCGTTTCCGGATGTTATTCTTTAGTTCAACACGTTTTTCTCCTTCGATATATCGATGGTTTGGTTCAAAATCAGCACAGAATGTTTGGAGTAGTGTGTCTGTAAACAATGGAAGTTGCATACCGATTCAATGATTTTGCTTCCCCATTATTGGTACCTGCTTCCTGTTAATAATTTTGTTTCGCTACACATTCTTTGCTTCTTAGTTGCTTACTATTTTCTACCTCTCACAATCAAAAGGCCAACAAAGTTTGGATGATATTATTGATTTTATTTGCTAAATCTCCATTCAACTGAAATTTCAATTCAGATTGACTGTGTATTATAAATAAGTTTTTGGGAGTTGCATTTACCATTTTATAAAGATGCATTTTAATTAGTACCAAACAAGTTCAATAACGAAAAATGTTTTCCCATGCCAGCTGAGATATGTGTGTTTATCCGCACCCATGATACAGTATGTTGTATGTTTCCCCTTGTGCCCTCGCTCCAGGCCTGCTGTCCTGTGATATCAGTTCACAACCTTCCCAAATTGTCTCCTCCGATTCCGGCCGATCGATCGGATCTCCAAACGATGGCCGCCTCCCATCGACCCACGCTGCTCTTCCTCATCCTTGTCCTTGCCGCCGTCGCGCCGGGCCCTTCCAGCGCGCGCCACATCATCACCTTCTCCCCCTCCCGCGGCGTCTCCCCCGCGTCGCTCGCCTGGGACCCCACGGCCCAGCACTTCGTCGTCGCCGGCGGCGGCGACGCCGTCCTCTCTGTCTCCGACGCCGGGGTCACTGAATCGATCGTCTCCTCCAGCGCCTCCGCCGTCGCCGTCGACGACCGCCGGCGCCGCCTCCTCGTGGGGTCCGCGGGCTCCGTCTCCGCCTACGACCTCCGCTCCCCGCGCCCGCACCGGCTCGTGTTCTCCACCCCGCTCCCGGATTCCACCCCGCCTGGCGGCATCGCCGTGGATCCCCACACCGGGAGCGCCTTCCTCACCGTGGGCTCCCGAATTTACAAGCTCTCCACCGAGGGCGACCTCGCCCCGCTCCCCGCGTCGCCGGCGTACGGCTCCGAGCCCCTGGCCTCGCTCACCGCGCACGTGAGCCGGGGCTTCCTGATCGTGGGCCAGCCCAGCACGGGCCACCTCCTCCGCGTCGACATGGAGGACGGAGCCGCGAGGACCGTGTCGGGCGCCTCCGCGCACCCAGCCCCTGTCGCCCTGGCGGTCCGGACCGATGGGGCGGTGGCGGTAGGTGGTGCCGCCACGCTGCGCCTCGTTGTCAGCAACGACGGGTGGGCGTCGTCCGGGGTGCAGGACGAGGCGGCCCCTGACGGCACCGTGGCGGCGGTGGCCGTGCGGGAGCGGAGACGGGTGTATGCTCTGATGGAGGCCAGCGCGGTGGACGGGGGGAGGGAGTGGCGGATTGAGGAGGTGTCGTGGAAACAGGAGTCGGAGGGTGAGATGATAGTAGTCTTCGTCTTTGTCGGCGCCGCCCTTGCCATCTTCATGTTCTGGAGGTTCCAGATGCGCCAGCTTGCCGGCAACATGAACAAGAAAATCAGATAGTAACAGTCAGAATGCTTCTTTCCTTTGTTTCGTTCTGCATTACTTGGTCTAGGTAGATACTTGTGGATTAGATACGTTACTTATATCTACGAACTCTGATCCTTCGTGATTAGTTCTTCAAAATGAAGGCACAAATTGTAGCACCAGATGGTTGGCAATTGTACTTGCAAAACTACACAATGTAAAACTGAAGAATCGCGATGCAGTTTTGCTATGTTAATGAATTCCACTTGATGCAGTAATCTGATTGTAGTTTGATAGTTCATGTGTTCTTTTCAAAGCTTTCTGCAATAAGATTTGCTATTCAGAAGTATAGGTAGCTTTGGAGCAGCGTGGGCTATGCATAATCCTGGATTAACTTTTTTGTGTAACCGGCACATAGGCATATCCAGAACTCTGGAATTGGTTTTTGGGGTCATGCCATAGCTAAGCAAAACGTCTCATACAGGTGACATCTTTCTTTCTTCTTCTTTTTTAAGCACATTGTATGCTGTCTTGGATGTAGGCATACAATTAGCCTAACACTTGACAAAATGGCTTGTGCAGTTATAGCCAAAACCACCACCGATTCTTGTTTCTCAGGCCCAATTAGGGATGGTTAAGACTATTCTGGTGGATTAGTTATGGTTTATGACATAAACGTAGTCATCCCATGCATCAGTCAGGATGGTTAAGGAAATCGTACTTGCAAAATTACACAATGCAACTGAAGAATCGCGATGCAGTTTTGTTATGCTGACGAATTCCATTTGATGCAGTAAAATGATTGTAATAGTTTGATAGGTTATGTGTTCTGTTCAGATTTTCTGCACTTTATGATTTGTCATTCGGAGGTATAGGTAGCCTTGGAGCAGTTTGGGCTGTATCAGTGTGGATCGCTTTTTTTTTTTCCCGGAGTAACTCCACATAAGCATATTCGGAACCTGGAATTGGTTTTTGAAGACATGCCATAGCTAAGCCAAAGTTCTCATACATATGACATCTTTGACTGTTTTTTCTTTTTTCCAGCACATTGTATGATGTCTTAGATATAGGCATACTATTAGCCTAACACTTGCCAAAATGGCTTGCACGGTTATGGCCAAAACCACCACCGATGCTTGTGTCTCGGGCCTAGTTAGGGATGGTTAAAGTTATTCTGGTGGATTTAGTTATGATTTATGTCAGAAATGTAGTCACCCATGCATGAGTCAGGATGGTAAGGAAATTGAGTCATTGTAAACATGTGTCGTATTATGCTCGGCTGGCACAAGTTCACCAAAGGGCATTGTAGCTAACGTGCGAAGTTTGGTGGGCTTTGGACTTCACTGTTCTTTTAGTGGCATTAACAAAAAGGGTGATCTCTGGTGTTATTTATGACAAATATTCCAAACTTGAATTTGGTTGAAGTATACACCCTTTGGTCTTCAGAATGCAAGTTCTTGTCGTAAAATATTCTGGGTGTCTTGAGAATTCTGATCATGATAGAGCCTTTTGTGACAAAAAAATGTAAATATATTTATTTTACACGTTCAATTTCAATAGTTATAGAGATATCATAGCCAAGTTGAATGCATTTCTCAAATTAACATGATTAGCAAATGAATCATAAAAGCAAAATGAGATAGGCATAACATTTAATATATTTGGAAGGTAAACCATGTTTTTCTTGTACGCCTCTTTTTCTTTTGGTAGAGATGAATATGATTAATTCAAACCATTGTTTCTTGGCGGTGGACTAAAGCCATTGTTTGTACTCCATGCATTCAGTGTGATACTGCGGTATAGATAAACATATTATTGAAAGGACGATGCTATACATACGACCAGACGGATCTGATTTATGTACGACCGAAGCATCGCATGGGTCAGGAAAGGTAAGTAGCAAGAATCACCATCTGCCTGTCGTTGATCAGACCCAGTCGCACGTAAGTCGTACCGCTGGGTCGTACTTACAGCAATTCCCTCATTGAAAGTAGCTATTTATGCTTGGCTTGCCACTTAGTAAAAATTAATTTGGTATCAAACTAGAGCCAATGTTCATCTATAAATGCTGCTAATGGAGTGAGGAGGTCTTATTGTCATCTTCCTGGGGATAGAAAGTTGTGATTGCAGTTACAATGGCAATGCACAATATGAAGGAAAGGCATGAGTGCTGGTCTCTATGCTCCTTGTCAGAAGCTTTGCCGTGGTGGCACAATGTAAGTGTAAGCATGAAAGTGACAACATCAAGTTCGTTTTATTCTACTTTTGATGTTGGAGATCAAGGATAATGGAGTTACTTATCAATTGTCTATTGACATTATATTTGTGGTTTTTCTTCTGGAAATCATAGATGGCAGAGACATGAATGCCACATTTAGTTACTTTTGATGTTAGAGCTCAAGGGTTGGGGCCAAGGATATAGCAAGAACGAATGCAGACGTTGCCATATTGTAACTTGTGATGAATCAGGTCTGCACACTTCCCTCCACTATGTTACAATTCCATTCTTTTTGGTTCGGCATATGAGACTTTGGCTCTTATAAGGCTTTTTTTTTAGACCAGGCTCTTATAAGGCTTTAAGCACTGCAGAATGTGACATCTGTGTCGCTTAACCAGTTTTCTGGAACAAATAACGTGCTCTTATAAGGCTTTAAGTCTTTAAGCACTACAGAATGTTGCCGCATTGGGCATATTGGTGAGATGAAAAGAGCGCTCAGCGCATAAGTGCATAGGAAAAAATGCACCTGTATTAATTTGTGCAAATTATGATTTGTTACAATTAAACATGTTACTAAAACTATCGTATGTGCCTCTTCTTCTATGTTAGAGCTAAGCGTTTAATCAGATCTATCAATTTATACTTACCTTTGAATGTGGTGCACATAAATATGTTATAAAAAGCAGCTGTTATACATTACTATTTTTTTGTTAGGTAAATTAAGCAACTAGTTAAAGCCATAATTTTTTCCACCAGCTATAAACACTACAGATCGGGTAAGTGTACGACACCATGCTCTCTAGTCAACAAGTAGATCTTACAAGATAAGTACACATGGACAAGTTTTGCAATATGAAGAACATCGGAGGAACACTTGTTCTCATGCTCCTCATCGGAAGTTTTGCCCTCGTCGCACAATGTGAGTTACACACTTGTAGTTTGAAAACTCATGTATCTTTCCTTCTATTTTCAATGTTGAACGAGAAGATAATCAAGTTGAGACATCATCCATTGACAATTATTTCTGTTTGATCCTTCTCTTTTGAAATAATCATAGGTGCCGAGATGAATGGCATAGAACCAATTGGATCAACCAAAGATGACGATGACTTTGGGAATGAGCTTGAAGGCCGTTACTGCGTTCGTATAAAGTGTGATGGCAATAAAGAACATAGTACATGCTACCAATGTTTAGTTGAGTACCACCGCGAGGATGGGGGTGCTATCTGGCCTACACTTGCCGAGTGAATTTTTTTTGCCATTAGGATATACAACAATAATGCTGCAATACATCAATATTTATCCTTCTCAATATTAGAGAATAATAAAGAAAATCAAGCATCACAAGAACAAACCTGAGTTGCAGGAATTTGTCTAAAACGGATTTTCCCAGAACCGCCTGAGTTGCAGGAACGCGCGTTGTGCAGCCCAGGAGGCCCAGCACAAAACCTCGCCACCGAATAAAATGGCCCAGTTCCACTATGATACCGTCGTCATCGTCTCGAATTGAGGATCCGGGCTCGAACCAAAAAGCTCAAGCCAGGGTTCCTTGCAACGCCCCGTCCGACCGCCGCCATGTACAACGGCGTTGGACTGCAGACCCCGCGGGGGTCCGGCACGAGCGGGCACGTCCAGGCGAGCAAGTTCCTCGCCAAGCCCCGGCCATCCTCCTCCTCCGCGGCCGCCGGCGGGCCCACCGGCCCCGGCATCGACGGCGGGATGCGGAAGCCGAACAAGGACATCCTCGAGCACGACCGGAAGCGGCAGGTGGAGCTGCGGCTGCTGGAGCTGAGGGACTTGCTTGAGGAGCAAGGGTACACGGAGGGCGAGATCGAGGAGCGCGTCGCGGAGGCGCGCAAGGCCGCCGAGGCCGAGGCGGCGGAGGAAGGCACGTCGCCTCTCCCTGGCGAAGGGTATGGACCGTGATAAGCTCCTTGTTGTTTCTGTGCTATATCTCTGTTCGGCGGGTGGGATTCCGCACTCGTATTGTGCTGCAGAAGTGCAGCGGACAGCATGGATTCTAATCAGTTAGTACTATCTTAATTTTTAGTTTTTTCAGATTGCTTTATGTTGCTGAAAACTTATCTTGGAAGTGAAATTGTTGCCTGATTGGTATGTGTTGATGGAGAGTTCCTTCGTGTTAGTGTCTTCTGTTTTGTCAGCTATCTCTTATTGAGTTATTGTGTTGGATGACACTAACTGATGTTAAGTATTTAGTAAAAGGAAAAAAAACTTCATAGGGTTTATAATTTGGTATCTTTGATTTAATTTTCTGATTTATGTCATCTTTGAAACAAAGCATTGCTTAAAGTTAGGTTCTTAATGCGTTTTGTAGCTTATGTTTATACGATCATTCAGTTTGTCATCTATATTGCTGTATAATTACCATATTTGGAGACTTGGGTCTGGGTTCTGTAGCTTATGTTCAGTCTTCAGGTCAATTGTGCAAGAGATGGCTGGTGACAATCTTAACTGGTACAATTTTCATGTAGGGTTCCTGATTTGTATCTTGATATTTTTTTTTTTTGGGCACCTTCAAAGCAAAGTTTGCTTAAAGTGCAGTGGTCATGTATGCATATTGTAGCCTATCCTATATGTTTATGTTTATGCGTTTTCGTGTCTGTTTTCTGTAGTACTGTATAATCACCACTTCCTGATGTTTCTATTTGTGCATATGTGTGTGCTTCTTAGCATTGGTATGGTATGGTCACGGTCGGTTGGTAAATGTTGATCTATATATGATCATTGGTTGTTAATATTCTATCTCTGTATAGCCATTGGCTGCTAAGCTTTATGTATGTATATGGTTGACAATATGTTGATTCTTCCCAGGTTCATGGATACTCAGAGCCACCATGCCGCAGCTCGGAAGGAGAAGCAACTTGAGAATCTGAGGGCTGCTCTTGGGTTGGATACTGATGACATGCAGAAAAATGGGATTCCAAAAGCTATGTAGAGCTTGTTCCTGTGAAGTTATAGGAAGAGTACGCATGAGTGTGATTCAGATACTGACCATGATCGTGACCTCTGACATCAAAGAGCTTCGTCCTAATGTACCTACGTGAGATTTACAAGGCACCTGGCTAAAGTGGACTGATGTAATCTGAAACTATGCAGTTCTGAATTTCGTCAGGGAGGAAGCCCAAGCCCCATGTATCTTGTGAGAAGTAGACGACACAAGTTTCAAAACGAGATTATTTGAATAATAAGTTTCAAAGCGCTATATGTTCTGATTCCTCATGTCACAGTTCAGCAGTTGAATAATCCGTCAAGGTGAATCTCTGGGAATTTGCTGGGTGACCAGGATATGGCTGGCACACGAGGCACTTGAGACCACGGCATTTTCGTGCATAAAAGGTTGGTCTTCATAAATACTCCACACTTTTAATGCTTGATTTAGAAATCATAATTAGTTAAAAAAGAAAAATTTTAACTGGAAGTGTGGAGAGGCATACTATCAACATTATAGCTAGAGAAATAATGCCACACTCGTCCAATGTAAGTTACAGGGACAACCACATCAGCGCAAGAAAAGGACTATGATAATATCTACCTGTATCGAGATTAGATCTACGAACATGTATCATCTATATAGAAGATAATTTCTATAAGGTGTGGATCCTCAAAATTTACATACAAATGTCTACAAAAATTCTTATGATACTTATATAAGAGGTACCTGAAAAATTCAGAAATGCCCATAAGATAGGATAAATGTGCAAACCTTTTCCAAACCAAGGTAGCATTTGCCAGGCTATGGAACAAATTTGAGAACATTTTTGTTAAAAAAAAACAATCTGTCTGTCGCATTATAATGCTTGATTAGGAACTTAGCTGCCCAACCTATTCAGGTTGAGGATGCACTGCAGTTATAAAGTGATTTCTAGGGAATGTAAGTTAAAAAGCCTATGTATACTGGAAGACTAATTCAGAATCTACTCTGCTTGCTGATATTCAGGCTTTCAAGTAAAAATGCCTACTGAGTTACTCCTTTAATAGGACTGTAGATCAAACGCATATATTATCAGATCATGGGTTGTTTGAAATCCGTGGGAAATCAAACTATCTGTAATTCATTATAGTACTTGAAGTAGTATCATAAAATTAACCAGGAGCACAATTTACTTAAATATCCCAAGGTTCCGGGTAATAAATATTCAAAACAGAACAAACATTGGACATAATTGTCTGGAGAAAGTACGAAAATAAAACATCCAAAGACCAATGAAAAGCATACAACAAAACCACTTCAACATAGGCATTCAAAGGGATCTGTTAAAGATAAATCACGAACATGCTCGATGTGTAGATAATCATGAGGGCATATCTCCAATGCGAACTCTAATCGAGCACGTTGTGAAGCTCTTTTGTCCATTTCAAGCAGCCTGCGATGTTCTGCAAAAATCTTCTCATTATAATCACATATGTTAACCCCAAGCCTCATTAAACTCTTTTGCATTCAGGATAAAGAACGAGGCAACGTCGACATGTGAGTCCATGAACTCATTTAGCTCCAACACTACTGTCTTCAGACGGATGTCAAGGTATTTGATAACATCCCTGTGTTTCCACTGATCGCTTGCCTTTGATACATAATTCTGGAAGTGGACCAAAGAAAAGAAAGGTCAGGACACTCAAAAGAGGAATTGAAGTGACCAAAATAGTACTAGCCAGTACGAGAGGACCGTTACCTTCATGTACAACTTCTCCAAGCAAGGGAAACATTTCAACAAGTCAATAACCATATCCACATCAATAATCTGGTTGCTGATAGCTAAGATCTTGACACTTGGCACCGCCGTTGAGAGGCTAACAACACGCCCGTTCTTAATCAAGCAAATAACAAAACATTAGATCATACATGTGATGGGAAATTCCACTGCGACAGAAATGAAGCCTTTGCCTTCCGAAGGCAACAAACAAAGAATGCATCAGTTACCTGGATAGACGTGCCGCCGAACACGAACCTGGAGAAATGAGAGAGAAAGCCTAGTGTCTCCAGCTTAGGAGCTGAGGTTACAGATATACGGATGTCCATACGTGGGTGAAGATTGATCAACCGTTCAAGACACGGGGCATTCTCGAGGATGAGTTCCTGCAACCAGGGCTTCCCGCACACGCCGATGCTCCTAAGGCTGTTGGAGTTGATCCGGGCACGAGCAAAGCCAAAGTTGCGGTTAAGTAGCAGGAACTCCAAAACCAGGCTGCCGGAAATCATGGCGTGCAGCGAGGGCTCCAAGATCTTGACCTGATCAAGGCCCAACTGCCTGAGCTGGGGGAAGCGGAGCGCATCATCGACGGAGAAGGTGCTGTCGACGAGGTTGCATTTGCAGAAGGAAGCAACACGGAGAGTGGCTGAGCAGCGGAAAGTGGACGCCGGCGGTGGTAGCAACCTGATAACTACTGTAGAGAACGGCTCCCCCCTAATCAGAGCTTGCACTGGTCGACTCAGCCCATCCCACAATTCGAGTTCCTGGAGCTTGTCAAGTGCGGCGGACCGCAGCCAGAAGTTGAAAAGGTTGGGCCACGCCCACGCTTGATTTGGCCGGAGACAGAAGCCGCGGCCCGGCCCCTCGGGCGCCAAGATAATGTGGGAGACGACGCCGGGGGGTAGGTCAGCATGGTCGAGGTTGAGAGGGGCGGCGAGCCAGATGTGGCGCCACCGGGTGGCTATGGCCTGGGTTCGCGCGGCGTCCTTGGTGGGGAGGAGGGAGACGATGCTGCCGAGGATGACGTCGGGGAGGTCGCTGATCCGATCGACGCCTGCTTCTCCTCCTCCATCTCCTCCAGCGCCACCGGCTGTCAGAGATTGTTCAGTCGGCATTGGCGGGAGCCTCCTTTTCTTAGCATTTTGTTCCTCCTCCATCACTGGCCGATCCATGCGCCGTGAACAGAGTAACACAAGCAAGCAAGCAACAGTGAACATTTTGACAGGAGGGTTGAAGGTGACAATTAGACGGGCTTGATTTTCTAATTATGCCGTATTTGACGGCCCGGTAAAATATTGAGCCCGTGTTCTAAAATCAGAAAGAAAATACATATTGACAGGAAACAATTGCAATCATGGATATGTTCAGGGGGCATATGCGTAAAATGAGCATCGCTGGCAAGAGGGATGCAAATCTACTACCTCAGTCATGCACCAATCGATTAGATATAAACCAACAACCGGTAAATATATAGCAAAACTACAAAACATAAGTATATCTAAGCAAGAAATCAAATCAATCAAGTGAAAAAAAGGAAGTGGCGCATCAAATTGAAAATTACTCGAATTGAACTAGAAAAGGTAGGGGGAGGATGGAGGATATGCACCAGTTTTGTTCTTCGATTAACCCCTTGGGCGACAACCACCCTATCACCGCAAAGAGCTCCCTTCATCAAGCGTCAACCAACATAGCACCGGCGAGATGGGACGAGTAACCCTAGTGAGACAGTGAGAGAAGAGAAAGGCGGCGCGAGCAAGTGGAGGGGGGTGGTAACCCTAGGGCGATGGAGGGGTAACGAGGAGGAAGGGTTCTTCGATCTATATATCTCGGGCTTTGGGCTGCAATAGGTAGTGCGGGGACGGGGTGGGTGTAACATGTGTTTTTGGGCTAAACCCAGCTAGAATGAGCGTCTACTAGATAAGCCCACGAGATCATTTCCGCATTTGCCTGAGCCTGTGTAGAGGCCTTTCTAGCTATAACTAGTGATCCGGCACGCTTCGCGCGCCGCTCATCAAGCTTTCAAAGCATTGTTCATTGAAGAGATATCAATGATTAGGGACAAGCAACACTCATTACAACAGCAAAATAAAATGAGCAAAGGTTTCTTTCAACAGATTTCTTTGTGATTTGTCGTGGCATCATTCGATTCATCATTTTTGAATTGAGCATTCAAGTTTGGTTGAAGCAGAAGATACATGATGTGCATGGTATCGATACTGACACATACACAATAAGGTAACTCAGGAGATCCAAAATATAAATATTGCATACAAAATCTACAATGCCAGAGGTATGACTGCACATACTTAGTCTGAATTACATCTAGCATATAGTTGCATTCATCCAGTGAAACTATAGCCATCAGCAAACTGAGGCAAGCTCCACAGAGGTACCAGAACTTAGAATAATGCAGCAGGAGATCAGACCGGTTCTCCAGTAGTACGTAGTAGCTTCGTTGCTTGAATCAAGACATGAGTCACGGTCCAGGATCCCACATCGGAAAGAAAATATAGAAGATTAATTTGCATAGCTAATTAATCTCATCATTACCACTAGCAATGTATGTGTGTAAACCAATTATGTTCTAGTTGCATTACTTTTTACATCAAGATCTCATAGAGGCAAAGGTGAATAAAAAAACAAGCAATTCAGATGACACCGGCAAGTGTTAACCATCTTTGTCTTTCAATGGATATGATCCTTGCAAATGAAGACCATATCTGGCAAGAAAGTATGCAGACGGAGAGAAAAAAGAAACACTAACCTCCTAATACTTAATCAGGCTCTCTCATTTTGTCATTCGTCCAAGAAGAACTGAAAGAGGAACAGGAACACTTCAATTTTTTGAATGGCAATCAAGTGATAAATCAAATATTTTTAGAACCCTATCAATTATAGAAGACCTTAAATTAGTAGGCAAAGGTATAAATGCCCTGGAAATTTAGCATAATGTACACTACAAGGCACAACAGTGTAAGCTGCATATACTAAGACACAGTCCTAAATGACATAAATTGGTAATGGCCCATAAAGAGCATACACAGACTACAAATGTCACCATTCAAACTCAACAAATATTTTGGTGCCACGGATACATGGTTGGACTAATACAAATAATGAATTTAGCCAAGCACTTGAAGTTTGTATCTGAAAGGCTGTAGAGCGCAGTGCTCCTCTACATTAACAGATTTGTACCCATTTCATTCGCTAACATACAAATTAATTAAAGTGTACAAAAATAACAAAAATGTCTGGATCTTGTTGCAATCAAATCATATTCTCAGAAAACAATAATAAGATTATCAATGATAACCAAAACACGGTAGTAGTAGCAGTAACTAAGATATGTCCCTAGAAAATCATGGCAGCAAGATAAATGGGATAAGGTACTTGCCAAGATGTTAAGTTGGCTGAACCTTAAACCAAAAAACATCTTTGTTAATTATCAAACCCATCAATGACCTGCAACCAAAAGCAATATACTATATCAATAAGTGGGAAACACAAGATTGTTAAATAGAATGTCAGTGCCATTCATCTGCCACCTGGCACCAAAAAGACAAACTGCATCGTCAAATTTGATAACTGTCCTCTGTGTCATAACACAAAATTTAGCGACACAAGCACTATGCGTTCAATGCAAGTGGTTCGTCATTAATAGAGAACTACAGGAAGGCTAATAAATATTTTTCTCAGAACCTAAACCAAGTATGTTGTATTTGGATGCATACCTGAATTCCTCCATTAAAGATGGAACAAACCATATGGTTTACAATTGACAAGGAGTTTTTGTTTACAGAATTGAAAAGTTAGTTTATGGGTGCATGTGAAATCCACTTGAAGACTTAGGTCAAGGAACTATTGAAACTGCAAAACAATCTGAATATCCATATAGATCAAGTGCTCCTATTCTCAAATCAAAAGATGCTGCTGTAGCTCGACCCCCAGTAGGCCTTCAGAATTAAAAGAATCTTGGGAGTCAATTCACCATAAGAACACTGCAATTCCTATTAAGTGGCTAGATGCACCACAACATAATATTTTAGATCACAATCATCGTGGAGTGTGGACACACCTCTGGAGAACATGGAAACCAAAATCCAAAAAGATAGTTTGAAGGTAGCACTGCGTAACCAAAATTTTAATGCCGAACTACGTCTCCAAAATGCCTAGGCAAAACTTATTTTTGATGTGTTAAGATTTCTCTTTTTGATGAGTTTTCAAGGTTATAGATTCCTTTTTTTTTCTTAAGAAACTGGACTGTAATGGTGCAAAGACCATTCAACGAAAGGACAACATGACAATAAACACACCAGATAGCAGAAAAAGGATGAAAAACATTGAAAAGATACCCTCGCTGACTAATGGAATTCAAACGTGGTGCAAAAGAGCTACATAACCTGACTATTTGATGGGTAGCCAAGACAAACTAAACTAAGAACTTGGTGGCACACAACTTAAATTGTAAGAAACAGCCGCGATCTGCTAGCCAAATAATTGTCACCAAAACTAAACATACAGAGCGTTTGATATCCAAATACATGAGAATGTTTGAAGTTAACCCATGGAGGTCACATGAATATTGTATCCACAAATATTCATCTTCATACCTGAATATGAAGATGTATGGGGATCATTGACGAAATCCATTTGCATGTAGTAGCACACAGCCAGTTCAATAATTTTCTATCACTTCAAGCAGTGCCTCCCCTGATCATCTTCTTAACCACCACTATTACTGCTGCAGGGAGAGGGAAACCAAAATTAAGCAAATCCTCACCAAGCCCCATCGTCATACTCTCGCTGCCACCATTTTTGTCACTGCAGGAAGGTGTACTCGGAACAAAGCAAAACAGAACATGCATGCAAACTTATAAATTTGACTATCATTGTAAGACACTTGCAAAAAGTGCAGCTGATGTTTTGAATTTTCCTACACAAAAAAAAATCTAGAAACAGATTTACAAAAGCAGACGTACGGAGGTTTGAAGGCCTCAGCTTACTATAACATACACTCCATGACACATTCACTGAACATCAAGGCTCTTAGGCCCACAGCAGCACTCAAAGAAAAAAATGTGACTGGTAGAGATGGTTCTATATAATTTGTTGAATAGATGGCACAGACATTGTCCAGGGTAGGCTAATCAAGAACAATATTTTGTGTATATATTAAGTATTGTGGAAAACATGCATTACAATTCAGTTACTGAAGGTTACCTGTAAATATATCATTCTTATAAAAGAAAATCCTCATGGTCCAACTGTTAATGAAGAAGCAATAGGAGCTGTTCATGTGTGACAATAACTGGGATATGATGCTTCTCTGCAGAAATAGCCTGACGCCATTTTTAGTGTCCCAAGTCAAATGAAAAAGCTCAATTTATATTCATTGGTTTATCAGAATGAATTGTGAGAGAACTTAATGCAGGAGACCAATGAGTCATATTTCACTACTTAGAAAAGCACAACATAAAAAAGAAAGAAAGTTCACCTGTTATTCTTGGCTTCGGATAGCTGGATTTAGTAAATAATTACATGTCATGTGAGCTTGATGGAGGAACCAGATAGAAACTTTGAAGGTATCGATCATAACCTGCATAACAATAACGTTAGTCAATGATGACAACACTGGATAGGAGTAGAAAAGAGGCAAAAGCTAGAAAGAATGACACTCATGATGGTGAGGACAGAATCATCTGGAGGCACAAAAGCCCTACAGCCTTTAGCCCTCTCTACCTCGGTAAGAATGGGCTAAAATTGTAGCATAGCAGGTACCAGCAGGGAGCACAAAGTTCCTAACGAGGCAGGCTTTGTGAGAACATACAGCTGAATTTGACACGGCAAGAATATTGCATTTGTGAGAGGAACGTCAATGCCTGGTACACTAAAAGAAGGAACTACTAATCAGCAAACCTTGTTGCAATAAGTAAAGAAACATAAAGATGTAAAAATAATCAGAATAAGGAATTGAAAAATTGTTTTCATGAAAATACTGAACAAAGATCAAACCGAATCGTTCTGTATTTATTTTTAGGCCATGTTAGAAAGGTAATGCAGAGAACAAATCAACCAGACAAACACTATTGAACCGAACAGAACCACCACAGAATGAAAATTCTCGGTTCTCGACTATCAATGCTGAAATAGTCTGAGTTCTTTAATTCAGAGATAACAAATTCCTGGTACTATAATGGGTGAGCTGCCCTTCGCTTACTAATCTATTAGGATTGAAACAGATCAAATTAGATAGCCTTACACCTGTTCAATACTGAGCCGTCCAACCAGCAATCCACACTAAACATGAAAAGCACACCTCAATCTGAAGACAAACTACATAACTAATCTCAGTTTTCTAAGATCCAAAATTTGGGAACCAAGGATAAAACACTGCAAAAACTGCATGCTGGTGACTGGTAGTTGCCGAAAGTGCTTGCTGGTGGGGAGCTTCGTGACTAAATGACCAAAATGCATTGGGAAAAAAACTAAGCCCTAGACATAAACCTGCAGGCACCTCGGCAGTCAAGCTCGTGTGCACATCCGGTGTGTAAAAAAGCAGGGAGGGGAGGTCGGGAAGAGGTGAGGCGGAGGGCGTACCGCGCAGAGGACGAACTTGAGGACGGTGGCGCAGGCCGCGTCGGAGACGTCCATGGCATCGAACTGCTTGCTCAGTGCGGCGTCGGCACCGGCCAGGACGGCGCAACCGCTATGTACGGCGAGGACGCGCCGTCGCTGTGCCTCCATGGACGCGCCGCCGCTGTGGACGTCGTCGCGGATCCCGTGCCGCTGTCCGTTGGCGCCCCATCCCGCCGAGCCTGCTCCGCTCTGAAACGGGAGAAACGAAGATTAAACATCCGAATCAAACGAAACCCCAAAAACCATAGAACAAGGATAACTGCACAAAAACGAAGCGCCGGAAGGATCCAAAATCGCAGCGAAGAAGGAACGGCAAGGACAAACCATCCATCAAATCCTGCCGCCGATGAGAGAAGCGAGGAAACCACATGGAAGAAACGAGAAAGCGACCGCGAGGAGAAGCCGAGGCGGCCGGGCAAGGCGAGTAAATGCGACGACTGGCGCGCACCCACCGCAGTAAAGACGGGCGCAGCGCGGGCAATGCCTCGGCGACACGCGGGCCACGACCGGATGGGCCGAACGGGACGGCGACACGCATGAACGTTCGTACGGTAAATATCGATTTACCGCGGCGAGATGCAACCCAAATCAAGTACCCGGCCGCGATGGACATCGGACGGACAAGGATCCCAAATCACTGGGAGCGCGGCTACATGGGGCTGACTAGAGAAGAAAATAGGCTATGCCTCCATTCTGGCAGCCAGAAAAGCGACACCTTAACTCTCTTAACGTGTTGTTTCATACATGCTAAAATTTCAGTGCATATACCATTGTTTAAGTATGTGGCCATTACTTTTTTCTTACTATTAAATGTAATTGTTTAAAAGTATTTACATGACCTTAGTGATAATCGGTATTTTGCCAATATTTAGGGTCCCCATTACTTATATCCATATTATGAAAGCTGTTATTGCCCCTACTCACCATTCCAAACTAAATTTGCTAGTTTCCTTCGATCATGGGGGTATGTGCATCTCCTCAAAGCGGAGGATGAAACATTTTTTTTTTTGACGAAACGGAGGATGAAACATTATTTCAATATCAAAATGAAAGCTTTCTAAATTTTAATTCATAGCAAATCATGGCAAAATTTCCCCTAACGATTGATTTAAATCTCATTCTTTTTGTCGTTGAGGTATCAAACTTGTACTGAAAAACTATACGTATCTAGAGACTACAGTATTCAAGAACGAACGGTACGTACCTGCATTTTTCGGGGTCTTGTACGGTATAGTGATGATTTTCAATGAATAGATACTACTCGATTTTTATCACGTAGACCAGATCCATTGCTGGCAGGCAGGCAGTCAGCAGGGACGTTGGACTCATTCCATGGGAGATGATCAAATTCGAACCGGCGGCTCCATCAATATAACGAGACTCTCCGGAATCAACTGCTAATTAAATTCTCTTGCACTCTCCATCTGCTCTGAAGTCCACACCACTGACAACAACGATCCATCCACGGACAGCGCTCTTCCTGAGTTCCTGGCGACAGGCTTTGTCCCAGCCCGCCGCGCGTGCCATCTGACGGTTGCGGCCCGCGATGGTTCCTGGTCCGGCGATGCATGATAGCGATCATCGACCTGTGGCGCCGGGCCATCCTGAGGCCTCGTTCGTTTGGCATGGAATGCCCAGGATTTGGACCAAAATCCAGTGGGTTTTCATGGCTTGGAGAGAATCCTAGAGTAGGCTGGAAATGTTGTTCGGTTATTTCTGGGTTTGATTCCCATCTAGTTCAATCCAGCCATTGCGCCCAACAAAATGCTAGGAATGATTCCTGGTGTCTGACCCCATGGAACGAGTCCCACTCACGCACGCGAATTTGATCCCAGTCAACCAAATAATACTTTGAGTCATGGAATTAGAAAATATGGGAATCAAACTTATAAGATGTAGGATTGAGTGACACACATGGAACCACTCAATCCATGCATGATGTGAATCCTACACGGGAATTAATCCCAAGCTGCCGAACGAGCCCTGATGGGTGAGCGGTGCCGGCCGCTCGCTCGACTTCCTCGGAGGAAAAGTTAACCAAGTCGGTCACGAGTCGTGAACGTGACCAATCATCACAGGACGGTGCGGCCTCGCCCCCGGCCCTTGCCCACTCGATCTCGCTCCACGCCCCCGCCGTCATCTGAGATCCGCTCCAGCCAGAAGCGCCGCCGCTCTCCGGTACATTGTCCATCTGCATCTCATCCCCTCGCTCACGACAATACTCTCAGTTTTTTGCCCGGTTCGATCGTGAAGTGACATCTCTGCATAAGGTAGCACGGCCGCGTCGACGACCTCGATCGGCTCTGCCTTCAACACCGGTACGCTGCTGATGACATCTTCCCTGACTGCGAAATTTTTCTTTGTCCATCTTTCCTAAGATCCAGTCAGTATTCAAGTGCCTCAAGTGTTGTGGCTGGCCTAAACGATCGAACTACTGTCTTGTTTATGCGATCGATCGACTTTCTAAGTAGTATTCTACATAAACTGCGCTCGGTAGTCCAAATATCATCCTCTCGCAAGAGGAACAATTGTTAGTGGCTGGCCAGATGTATTCTTCCGTTGCTTTGCTAAGGTTGGCGCATCTTGCCCGGTGTTAGTGCAACAAGTATCAGCAATTATATCGCTGAGATCAGCCCATAACGGGTACCTCCTCGTAATGGTTGACATAGGATCATGCAACAAATATATGACTAATAGCTATGAGGATGCATATATCATATTTGTAATTATTCGGGTCCTAAAGAGCTGTCTGGCTCTCCAAATCCGATAAAATTAGGCCATGTTTGTTTCCTCCTCAGATTATATAATCCAGCTTATATAATTTATAAGCTGAAGGAGAGCAGCTTATGTGATTATGATAATCTGGCCTACAAATTGCTATAATCTGACTATAATCTAAGACATGTTTGTTTCAGCTTATAGATTATATATGCCAGATTATATAATCTAGATGGGAAACAAACAGGGCCTTAGTTTCTTTCCCTGGTGATGCTACACTCCATTACATGGGTCCTAATGGTGTGCTAGACATGGTAGTTTCACGGCAAATTACTCCCTCCTGTTTTAAGTTTTTTTATGTCAGCTAGTACAAATTATTGACGTCAGCTAGGAAATGTTATCTCGAGCAGCCAACCTATTGCGCAACAAAAGGGTTTTGTGACCAGCAACTATTAAGACAATTGTTAGAACTGTTTTCTGATATCATCTCACACATTAAGTTAATTTTGCACCGACTATAAGTGTTTAGAGACAGAGTAATCCTAACCATCCAATTTTTGTTCACAGGTTCGTCTTGATGCGTATATTCACGTTCATGCTGGGAATGGGTTGTGGTGTCTATGCAGCTCAGAACTACAACATTCCAAATGTCAAAGAGCTATTCAACACATATGTTTTCCTGGCGAGATATATTGAGAAAACCTACCGTAAGCCCAAGAATGGTGATGACTGAAGGTAGTCGGCGTTCGCGTTGTTCTGTACCACGACATGTTCTATAGTAAAATATATGTCAACCACGATAAAGGTGATTTTGGTCGTCATCAAGCTTTGAACAATTGTGGACAATTTTCTTTTTGAGCAATTGATTTCACTGCTTAAGTGTGCAAGTTATAACTTTGATTCCCTATGAATACAACTATGACACAGCCACTGATCTAGTCACTGATTAGGTGTACCAGTCGGGTGTCATAGAAAATACCTTGATAACGGTGTTCTCATTGGCATTGGAAGCGAACTTTCAAAGAGTAATTTGCCTTGGTTATTCTGAAGGCAAAATTAAAGCTGAAATGGCATTTAGAATCGTGGTTGAGATACACAAAAAAAAATCGTGGTTGAGTAGTCTCAGAAAATCTTGTTAAGGTCTTTTGTTGTCCCATCCTTTATGTGCATTTTTTGTATCTTCCCAAAATTTTCATGAATATACGCAAATGTGCAATAAGACCTGGAGTTCATTATGCACAATTATTTCACATAACACACCTGCAATTTTTAACAGAGTTCATGGATTATTGTTACAGTAATATAAAAGCAGTCAGTAGATGTCAGCCATCATTATGAATCCAAACAATGGTCGTCAACTGGAGGTGATAAACTTAAGGAAGCCTGCTGCTGAGTTCCTCTCCATAACTGGTATTATATCATTCCGAATATCAATTCAGAAGGCCTCCTATAATAATAGCACCTCGCGATGCTGAAGCAGTCACCGTCCCGATGCTTTGGTCAAATATTTCGATCCAATAGCCATCAGGATCTTTGTGAACGCAATGCCTTTGATTGACCCTTCAGACAAAAACCACCAATAAATCATAACGCTGTGCATTATAGGGGTTGGGAAGAATGTGAAACCTAATGAAACATAAGTCCAGGAACACACTAATCATCTTTGTTTCTCACGATTCTAATAAAGAAAAGTCTTAAACAGTTTGCAGCAGCAATTTTTTATATGCATCTGTAACTTCTGCATGCTAACGTGAAAATGTCAAAATAGCCACCTTTCTGAAAAGCGAGGGAGAAAAGAAAACGATACATCGCTGTTCTGAAAATTGCAAAACCATAGCACACTCTGAAAATTGCAAACACTCTTATGTTGTTTCTAAGTAGCACTTTCAGTATCAAGGCTGCCCCTCAAGCAGGCACTCGCACGGCCCATGGTCTCAGTCAGGTTCTAAAGATCCTCTGTTTCGACTTATTCTCTTGGTGTTCATGTCATTGGCTAGAATTAGATTGAGTTAAAGGGAGTAACACAGTAAACATCGCATTCGAAATGTCTGCCTTCCTACCTGTGGTGGCTGAAGCGCACGTGCAGAACAAGCGGTGGTGCGCCCAGGCAGGTGGGTACTGGTAGCGTCACAAGTTTAGAAGCCACCCGTCAACCAGTTCGTCTACAACTCAACAATCTTTGCAACATTAAATTATCTGTACGGATGCTAATGCAAATTTCAGACAAGGGCGGACGAACTAATATATCCTTTGACATTCATAGATCATTCAACAACAGAAGGACAACGAAAATGCTTCAACAGGACAAGAAAATGGTTCAACAGGACACCATGATTTTCTGGAAATTGCTGCTCCCAACCTAATAATGAAATGATATCGTACCAACTGATGGCCTAACATTCACAATCCCATTCTCACTTCAGTTCGGCAATCCGTTGAAACAAGTTCAACCCAGCACACTAGCATTATAGGGGGGGGGGGGGGGGGGGGGGGGTCAAGTCATTTTTCGCTGTACTCATGATACCAACAATACACCCAGCATTTATCCGCTTCCATCCAGTTGCCCATGGGAGAGGAGGTGTGCCAGATATTGCTGAAAACACGCACGAAAATTCTGATATCAGACTTGCATATTAATTGAACGAATATACCAAAAGCATGCATATGTACTTAGGCAACAGAATTAAAAATCTGTGAAGTGTAAAGCACGAATAACAAGAAACAGATGAAAGACAAGCAGGTGAATCCTTACAGCATGATAAGCATATGGTGGTTTCCCTTGCCGGTCAAAATGCTTAGCCATGATGGAAAATTCTATTGGGCCCTAGTCATCGATGTCAAAACAATTGCCTAATGCAGCCTTGTAAAGCTGTAAAAAACAAAATGAAATCAGATGTCACCTCACAGACCAAGTGAACCGTCGGCGCAGGAAATAAACAAAATATCAGCATCTCATTGACGTTTAGAGAAGCCTTTTGTCATATACTGATAAAAAGGATAAGCATTAACTTTACAAACCTTTGCAGTGTCAGTAAGTAGCTCGGTGCCTGCAGGGTAGGAGGCATAGTACTGGTCGGCTCTTGAGATCCCAGCCCTTGTCCTGTACAAGCCAAAAATACTGACTGGTGAGAAAAGTAGTGAGGTTACACAAGTTATTGAACTGTAAAACAGAGGTAATTCTGATTCAGCAGTGATGTAAGCATACGTATTACTCGTGTAAGCATAGGTAATGAGGGCGGTGAAACAGTAGAATCCTGCATAGGATACCATACGCCAGAACTTCTGGATCTTTAAGGCCTCCTTACATTGATACAAAATATCCATCTCCTTGTACTTGATACTGGTTTTAGCAGGAAAAGAAGCACATGTTAGCCTGTTTGGAAAGGGATTTTTTGGGAAGGAAATTTTCCAGAGCAATCCTCCTCTTCCAAACAGAGCCACCTTTTGTATATGGAATAGCCAGCTGATTAAGGAATACATTCTATAGTATATATTGAAATCCATTCCAAGAAATCAACTAAGATTCGGTATCTTAAGCTGCTTGTATTGAATCCCAAGGTGATTGTGATAATAAGATGAATAGGTAATGAAGGAGAAACAGTTGCATGACCATAAAACTTGGCAAGCAAAGCAGCAATATGAGCATAGTTCTACAGAATACTACTACATGGACAAGCAAGGAAAAGGAAAGGGTCTCTTAACCAAGAGATTGTCATCATCTAAATTTTCGCCAAGAAGCTTACAGGTTCTGCAAACGGTGATGAAAGTACCAAAGTTTCTGTATTTTAAATGTAGTACGGCATTTCGGTTTGTCATCTTGCAACTACACCTACAACAGTTCTCATTCAACTCTTGAAGCGCTCTCCAAGAAGCTTTGTTATACTAACACTAAAATGTCACAAATTATCTGTTATCTAAGCCTATAAAAAATAATACAGTCATCACATAAGAAATGCATTCCACTCGAGATGTAAAGTGTGCCAAATGCATATTTGCCTCAGCCTTTGCCCATTGGCCTGAAAAATCACGGCTGGCTCCCAATTGCTAACAAAAAATTCACTGACTCACCCCAATGTCGCATACTCACATATGTCCAACACATAGTCGGGTAACTGAGATCTCATATTAAGGTTAAAAACTGCAACAACACATCTCTGGGGAATTTCTGCAAACACCTCGCCGACAAGCCTGCTGAACGCCTCCCCGCAACCAGCGATCCGGACCTAATGCCTCTGCGAATCCTGGAATCTAAAACTTTTATCCCGAGACAATATCGCACGGTTGATCGTGAATTCCAGCTCCTGACGCTAGGTTGATTAATCATTTTTCTGGAGCATTCTACTCTCTAGCCTAAACACGAGCGCAGGTCCAGGAGGATGAGCCGAGAAGGAGAAGACACACAAAGCACAAACCCTCACCTGTGCACGTTGTCTCCTGCCTCGGGTTTAAGCTCCTAAGTCTCCGCCGCCTGCTGCCGGCGGTATCACTGACGCCGACGAGCAGCGGTAGGAAGGGGAACAGTTGCACGCAGGTTCGAGCCCACGGCGGATTGGGCTTAGCCTAGAAAGCAGTGTCGGGCCACAATGTCTAGTGAAAGCCCATTTACAGGTGGACCGACGAAGGAGAGTGACGTACGTGACGTGGCGGCGAGATGGCGGTGGTGCTCGTCTTTGTTCGGTGCCTCGTCGGCGCCGCTCCCGCGCCAGACGCAGTACGAGATTCAGGACGTTGAACGAGACGAATATTTTGCTTTCATTGCCGTGGAAAAATATTTTGCTTATTTTTTTCGCTTCACTAATTTCTACAGATGAGTACAGTATAAATTTTGGTAGAGGTTAAAGATGTTAATAGTAGCAAATTAAGCCAAACAACAGCCAGTTTTTATCAGCACTCGGTTGGGGGATTATATGGTTGTTTGGCTAGCAAATCTGTTGCAGCCATTTCAAGGATTTGGATCATTAGTATAGCAATTACTAATAATACTGCTATTTATAATGCCAAAGATTTGGATTTCCTTCTATACTAGGAGGCTTCCAATACATTAATTCCAAGCCTACTTTATCGATAAATAAGAGCCCCAACAAACAAAACTTTCCATTCCACTCTCCTCTCCCTCCTCATTCGAAGATCTTGGCTGCCAGAGACTACGTACCCGACCGATCTGCTATATCAAAGCCCAAGCACCACCGCGCCAGGCCAGCAGCATCGATCCATGGCGGGTGGTCTCCTCAGCAAGGCGTCCAGCGCCGTGGCCTTCTGCGCCCGCCGCGTGTCGCGCGCCACGCGCCGCCTCCTCCGCTCGCGGCGCCGTCGCAGCCACCAGGACAGGCGGCAGCTCGTGCCGGCCCATCGTCATCGTCAAGAGTCGCCGTGCGACGACGACAACGAGGTGGAGAAGGAAGGGGAGGGGGAAGGGCTGTGGCGGCGGGCGATACTGATGGGGGAGCGGTGCCAGCCGCTCGATTTCCCCGGCGTCATCCACTACGACAGCTTCGGCCGGCGGCTCTCGGCGCCCCCGCCTCCCCGCAGCGGCGGCGGCGGAAAGGCGGCGCTGCTCTGCCGCTCGACGTACGACGTCGACGAGGCCGCCTTCGTGGCGCCCAGGAAGGTCAAGCACGTCTAGCTACTGCTGGCTCCCGGCGTTAAGGACTGTGATTAGTGCTCGTTCCCAGCCCATGGGCGTGGCGTGGTTTCTTTCTGGATGGATACTGGCGTGCATGTGTTTCTTGCGCCGTGTTACTTTTCTTGATTCTAATATTTTTTCCAATACAATATACTGGTGAACAATTTAGGAGGGGCTGCTAGAATTTTCACCCGTTTTATAGTAGTTGAATCGCCTGGAACATCTGTAAACCTGCCGCCATCAGTCTTCTCCTTTGGCGGCGGCAACAAATCATGGTCGATCGAGATTGTCATGTGACCCAGCTCGTGGCATATACGCGTAATTTTCTACCTTGGTCGCCGATGACTGCATGGATGCCCGCTACGGACGAGAGATGCACGCTTAACACGCGGTTACGCACGCCAATAATGGTATCGAACAGTCGAGCTTTGACAACGGCCCTCGCGTTGGCGACAGCTTTCTACAGTGTTCTGACGAAATAACTTGCTAGTACAACTCAAAGTTCAGTAACCACATCCAGGCGTCAATTCCAGTCTGCAGCGAGAAATCACGCTGCTTTTGCGTGGCCAGCGCACCTCGGTGCGAGCAACCAAACACCTGCCGTTGTTTTTGTGGAGGCTGAAGATGTGGCGTGCCGATTGGTGGCTGGCATCCCCAGAGTACTTACATCCAGAGAGTTCTCAGAAGGTGCGCCATAGGATCAAGCCGTATAGCAATGAATATAAAGGTAATAAGGATTCCTTGCATATAAAGGTAATCCTATATGCAAGGTAATAATCCTATATGCAAGGCATATAGGAGGTTTTGCAGCAGCAGCTGCAGCAGCTACAGTATTTTGCAATTATTTTTCTGCATCAGCTACAGTGTTTTCAGCAGCAGCTACAGTGCTTGCAGTTATTTTTCTGCAGCTGCAGCCGCAGCTGCAGCGCAGCGAAAAGGCTGAAAGTATTCAACCGAGCAGTGCTCATTCATTTTTATTTTTTTAGATAGAAAGCATGGCAGAAAACTGGCACTGCAGCAGTTTGTGACCCAAAATTCACAATGTATTTTATTTTTGTCTCATCTCAACTGTGATGTGATTGCAACTTGCCACATGAACTCAACGTATTAGCAAGACGGCTCTTATGCACAAGATCCAGCGAATACTTCTATCATTTTACAGAAAGTGCCAATGTTACAATGCTATAACCAAGGGGACACAGCTAGCTTCTGAAATTTCAACTTAAGTCTGAAAAGCAGCATGCATTTAACCACTTCCATCAAGCTGCCCATGGGAGAGAAGGTGTGCCATATATTGCTGAAACAACAGAAGTAAAGGCGTTGTGAGACATGCAAATTATTTTCAGAAGAATAGGGGCTAAGGTGTTTTCTCCAGATAAACTAAAAATAGCGATCATTAAGCTTGAGTGGGTCACACTAATGAAAGCCGAGAGGAAAATAACTTACAGCATGGTAGGCATATGGTGGTTTGCCTTGCCGCTCAAAATGCTTTACCATGATGGCGAATTCTATTGGGCCCCAGTCATCTATTTCGAAACAATTACCTAATGCAGCCTTGTAAAGCTGTAAAAGACCAAAATGGGACACCAGCTCTCAGAAGCAAATGGGAATATAGACGGAAAAGAAATTCAGTGAAAATTTTGATATCTGCATACTATTAGGACTTCATAACTGATGGTCGCAAAATATTTTCAGTTTCCATACCTTTGCAGTGTCAGTTAGAAGTTCAGTACCAGCAGGGTAGGAGGCATAATATTGGTCAGCTCTCGAAATCCCAGCCCTTGTCCTGCAATAATTTTAACCAGGTCGCAATGACATGTAAGAACGATGAGTGTCTAGGTTCTACAATAAAAACGTAAATGAGAGGTGATTCAGCAGTGATATACGTATTGCTTGTGTAGGCATAGGCAATGAGGGTAGTGAAGCAGTAGAATCCAGCATAGGACGCTATACGTCGAAACTTCTGGATCTTTAGGATCTCCTTACACTGGTAAAAGATATCCATCTCACGGCACCTTAATGCTTGTGTCAGGAGAAAGAAAGAATGGAAGTCAGTTGTGTGACAAAACTCTACATAATAGGCAGTAGAGAAACAGATGCCAGCTGCAACAGTCATGAAAAGTTTCAGCATCTCGAAAGTGTTTGCCTACTTCTAAAGATAACAAAGTCCCCAGGCAATTATTGATGGCGCAGTATCACAAGCAGTGGAACGATTTGAGAAAGGGAAAGAATTCAAAGCAAAACATAGCATTTTGTAGTAGATTGATGAATATCAACATGCAAATAATTCAGATCATAACATCATCGAACTTATGCCAATGTGCACAAATCACCGAATTCAGATCATAATCGTTCGAGACAGCATACAAGAAAGGCCTGGATGGACTGTAGTAACATTTCAGTCACGCATTTCAGCAAACACCTTACCTGAGTGGTCACGGAGACAGAAGCACATATGACATTTTGCACAGTAGCGGACCCAGGATTTTTCCGACAATTTTCAACAGCAATTTTTTCTACTGTAGCACAACTTATTTCTAAACATGCAAAATTTGATGGATAATTCCAATGTAAAATTTGTTGGATAATCCCTGCTCTACATTTGCAGTTTTTGGGCGCCAAATCAACAGCAAGTGGCAGTACTTTCACTTCCTCCACTGCTAATTTCAGGCGTTGCCATCATACGAATTTGAAGCATGGAACAAATCAGATTATTCTATCCACTACCACCAATCACAAGTACCAACTTTCTGTGAATCTATTCCAGATGGTAAGCTAGTGTACACTAATTAATCAGACAAGCAGGGCATAAAGCAGGGGACAAGTTTGCATACCAAATTGGATCCGCAGTCTGGGTTGCGTGGAGGGACTGAGATCGAAGAGAAAGTCGCGATGGCCGAAGAGGAAGCCGTCGTGCCGGCCTGCCGGGCGAGGTCACGCGGAGCTGAACGGACGGGCGTTGGGCGAAAGAGGACGCCAGACGGGCGATTGGGCGAAGAGGAGGCGGTGGAGCCGCGCGGCCGCGGAGGCGCAATGCCGGGGAGGGGGGGGGGGGGGGGGGGGGGGTCGCGCGCGCGTTACTGGAGTGCGGAGGCGGGCACCGGGCAGCGGCGGCCGTCGCCCCTCGCGGCCGTGTGCGTGGCTGCTGCTTCGCCGCCTTTTTTTTTTTTTTTTTTTTTTTTTTGATAGGGCTTCGCGTGGCTGCTGCTTCGCCGCCTTCGCGTCACGGTGACCTGACTACTGACTGGGTTGGGCCAGAAAATTTAGGGTATGCCATGGCCCATGCGTCGGCTCGGCAGAAAACTCGCAGTCGCTAACGAGCCCAGTGAAATGGACTGGGTTCTAGAGAGTCCTTTCGCTTTGGGTTAAGATGGGCCAGGCTCATTTGTAAGGTGCAATTGTCTTACATGGGCCGTGTTTTTCTTTTCTGTTCTTTAGACAATGCTAGTCCGCTAGTAGGAGTACGTACCATTTGCTGGTGCGCTTGATAAAATAGCGGAAAACATACAAGTATGATTTTGTGTAAAACATACAAGTATGATGACTGATGAGCTTCCATTTATGTTTCTTTTTCTTTTTTAAACCTGTAATGATCCCACTAGTTTGTGACAAGTACTGTCAAAAGTGTCCTTTCTATAAAGCGATCTCATGTAGAACGCAACGCAAACGCAAGAGTTTCACAAGCAACAGCTCTCTCTAAACATGGCACCAATCTTGTTAAAAACAAGTTAAGAAATAATAGGGACACTCAATTCTTAAGTGATTGTGTAGACACATTACCACACAGAGAATTTTCTTATTGGTTACTGAAAATCATGTAATCTGCATGTTCAATATTTCCCTGAAGTTTAGTGATGATCTAATAATGACGTGCTTCCGAAGCATGAAAATTGACAGTTACCATTGTAGTTTCCATAGATGTTCTATAATAATCTTCTGTTCAAATAAAACTAGCGTGAAATAACTTATATTGTGTGTTTCACTTATCGAACTTTAGATATTCATTTCAGTTATGCTTGTACAACTTTTTTTTTTTTAGAAAAAGGAATATGCATTAATATTCCAGCCTCTGCATATGCTTGTACAGCTATAAACTCTGTAAACCTATGGGCTGAAGGTACCAATCATAAGGCAGTCGTGTTCCAGCAGGAGTGCATGTAACAGAGAATCAGATTGCATTGCATCAGTAGCAAGTGATCCACACATGTTGGTACGATTCATCTACAGATGTACAAGTTTGTTGGTAGATTCGAATTTCGACTTCTCTGCTGAGTCGTGCAAGACTGAACAAACAATTTTCTTTTTCTTTGCATTGTTTCTAGCTAGGGAAAAAGAGCGGGTGTGCCAATTTTGCGTTTCAACACTAAATTGATGTTGTACCTACCATACCACTAAATTGAGGAACTTCAGTTATCTAGAAAAATTGTTTTAGAGTTGTTTTTTTCATTTGGCGCCTATGGGCTGTTTCTATGGGCCTTATACGCTACTCGTGTCGCTGAACCAGCTAACTTCTCTCACCATCAGTTGTCATGTCTTCATCAAAAAGAAAATGTATTCAAAATTAGCCTCACTTGTGCTTTAGGTTTTTTTTTTTAATGAACTGGAAGGACAAAGTCCCTACATATTATAATATATTATGTTTTTACCCTCACTCTGAATAATATATTATATGAAGAAAGTATTGTACATAGAAACAGGAAAAACAAGAAAAAAGATAACAAAGGAAATAAACAAAGTTGAAACAAAGAGGAACTCTAAGAACTAAACATTCTGCGCTTGTGGCCGCTAGTTCCAGGAGGCTATCAATTGTTTGAGATTTTTGGCATGCCTTCTTTTAGCTCTCAGTACCACCAGATTGAGTTCCTTGAAAAATAACCTTCTGCAATTTTCCACTATAGGGTCAACATTATTGAAGATCCAATTGTTTCTAGTGACCCAAATACTCCAACACATTGTTATGATGATGTCCATATAGAATGGCACCACCAATCTTCTGTGAAGCCATTTTATCACTTGATATACTCTCAGTGTTTGGGGGATGTTTATGCCAATTGACTGTCAACTTTGTTTTGCAAAATTGCATATGATGAACAGGTGTCTCAAAGTTTCTATATTCTGCCATAGACATAGCTCACATGTGTAGTCGTCCAGGTGCATGTTCTTTCTTCGCAACATGCCCCTTGTGCTTAATCTGTCTTTTAGTAGGAGCCAAAAGAAAACTTTGTGTTTTGGCTGGCAGTTACTTTTCCATAGCCATTTGTATGCTGGATGCATTGTCTGATGTCCCATGAGGGCTTTGTATGCTTTTGATGCTGAGAAAATATTGCTCCCCCAGATATATGTCCAGATATCCTTGTTGTCATTTAGTTGCACTTGCTACAAGATGGTCATTAGCTGCTGAAGTTGTTGATCTGCTTCTGTTGTCAGTGGTAAGTGAAAAAACCCGTATATATCGGTGGAATTGATGAATCCCGCCAGTGTCATGTTCTGGTTTTTAGCAAAGGAGAAAAGTTGTGGGAAAAGCATTTTTACTGGAGCTGTGTGCCAGCCATCATTCCATAACATGATTGAATTTCCATCCATGATCAGTGGAGTTGCCAGGCCCTTGAACATATCTAGTAGCTTAACTATGTATTTCCACCAAAAGGATTCCTTTTTTTGCATACTGTAGCATCCCGCCTCAAATCAATGAGGGGTTAGCTAACCAGAACCTTAATCGGGAAATACTTGGCGAAGCAAGTATGCATAGACCACACACATAAGCATAAATAAAAATAATTTTACATTAAGTTCAGTTATTACATTGGTTCCATAATTAACATAAGGGTTCCATTTTGAAGTTCGATTTATTTTACATAAAAGGAGTTCGAAATTCGATTACAAACACGAGCGGAAGCGAAACACACGACGATACATATATACAATGAAACCATGTCCGGCCCGTAGACACGATTTCACTCACCTTGCTCCTGGCTGGGAGAAGAGGGAACCCACTCAATGGTCCAGTCCTTGGGCGGTTCTCCCTCCCACACCACTTTACCACAGCACCCACAGAAGTTGCAATCGGGAATACCTGTAGTAAAAGTTTAAACAGCGAAACCCTGAGCAACTAATACTCAGCAAGTCTTACCCGTCAAATTGGCCATCTAAGACCGACTTCTAATATGCAGGACCAGGGGGTAAAGTTTAATTGCAAAAACGGCACTAATAATTGATCCTTATTTTCATATTTTAGCCAAATTTAAAAGGGTTCTTGCATAAATATAAATATTAGCAACTTAACTAAACAAGACATGGTTGCAATACAATTAACTGAAATACAATAACATATAAACATCATCATGTGCACTTTTTACTACGATGTGACACAGTGAACAAGTGGTACTCAATAACCGCGAGGGACGGCGATTCGAATCGATTTACACCTGCAGGCGAAACCCGAATACACGACGTACGCTACTCGAAGGAGTTACGCACGGCAACCTTTTACAAGACATCATAAAGCCGGTCCGAGTGTCACCTCTCCCGAGTACACGTCTCCCCACGCGATAGCCACGCCGGGTCTAACCGTGGTTCGCCCGTGCACCCTCCCTTCAAACACATACCCGCAACCACCATACCATCTTCATCACCAAAAGAGAGGTGGGGCCCCGTCCAACAATATAACATCGAGCTACTAAGTTTACTAGTTCCCATTCTCCTAGCATGCATCCGGTACTGTTCAAACTTGCTCAGCGGGGCCACAACGAACAGTCCTCAACCGACACAAACGGGGCTATGGCGAACAAGGCGAGCCTTGTCACCTCAACCTACCCATGAACTTCCCCGTTCGGTCTCAAATTCATTAACATCATCATGTGAGAACCTAAAGTAAATCCGACCCCACTTACACCGAGCGGTCTCTATACCACTCGATATTCTACCGACGACACTACTTTATTAAGCATAGCAAACTAACGAGTGGTAGAACGTAAATTTACCAAACCCATAGGAATATCTAGAGATACATGCAACTAGGTTTTCAATCAAGTCCTATACGTAATGCACATTTCACGACTCGAAATACACGTGAGAAAGTATAAAACTTTGTAAATATGGGAGTGCACCGGGGCTTGCCTTGGGGCTGGTGGTTAGCACACTCAAGCTCGTTCAGGTCAGCGCCGGTCTCCTCGGCCACGATCTCCAAGTCCTCGAGTCCGGCGTCGGTTCCTAAATGAATGCAACAAAATACAAAATCAAAGATAGTTCATGGAACCTCCTTGACAAAATGACATGGTGATGTTATGATGCAAAAGCAACATGTTGGCAGGGCCATTCATCAGGTTTTTGGAGTTTGGTCCCAAGTGATTTATACAATTACTTTGGATTTAGGAATTTCCTTACGCGCAAATAAGGGATCCTCTTCTAAATTCTTTAAAAAGGGTTCTGGAAGATCTAAAATTACATTTTTATTTTTATTTAGCATCTTCATCCTAGGTACAGTAACATATCCAAAATTTGGTACAAAAAGGTGCAGGAATAAAATCAATAAAAAGATTTTCCTAGCAACTGCAAAATGCAATTACTCCTAAAAGAAGATGCATTTCAAGATACCACTTGGTGTGATGTTCAGTGAACCTATCAGGAGTGTGCATGCCAAAATTTAGAATTTTTGCACTTACAGATCTTTTTATAGAAATTATTTCCTGATTCTTTTCTTTGAATTTTATAAAATTAACAGCGACGAATTCAGATGTTTATGTTGTACCACTGGATAGGTCTCATTTCAAGGATTCCAGAACATTTGAGTTTGCATTTTTACGATGTTTCTACGAATTTCTATCGAATTTAGAAGTTTGACCAAAATCTGAGAAAATCAGATAAAAAGAAAAAGGGGAAACTGTAGCAGTGCCAGCGGTGCGCGCGACGCCGGCGATGGCAACGAGCGTGTTCCGGCTAATCGACGGCGAGTCAAGGTGCACACCAAGCGCGACCCTGCTCAGGGCAACGAGGCGGCTCGGAATCACCTACACGGGCACGCGCGCGCGGCCGGGAAGGTGGTCGGCGGCGAGCGGCGGCGGCGGCGAGCGGCGGCGCGACGCGTTCCGGCGAGAGGAGGCAGCGAGGGGAAAAGTTAGGGCGCGCACGAGCTTCACGGAGTGACGGAGGTGCTCACCGTAGGACGTGTGCACGTGGAGGGAGGCCGGAGTGGGGACTTCGTCGGAGGGGCGGCGCGGTCCGGTGAACGGCGGCGGGGAAGAAGGGGATTCCGGCTACTCCACTGCGTGAAGGGCGACGATGTCAGCGTGGGGGTGTGCGCAGGTGAGGGATGCATCATCCAAGGCATGGAATCGAGAAGATGCTCACCGAGATGACCGGATTTCGCGTTGAGCTCGACGGCGGTCAACCGGCAGTCATGATTGGTCTTCGCGTCGATTCTCGCTGCAGAGTGGGGGAACCCGGAGTTTGTGTTGCGCTTGAGGTTGAGGGGCTCCTAGCGCACCTTTTCTTTGTTGGGACCAAGCGCAGAGAGGGGCGGGATCGACGGCGAGCTCGAGCTCAGAGGAGGGGCGGCAATGGCGGCGGCGGCTGTTCGCTGCGTGGGAGCTGGCGAAGAGAGCGAGGGGAGTGCAGGCTGGAGTCTAGGGGGGGGGGGGGGGGGGGTTGAACGAGTCGTCGACGCTGTGCTGCGCTGACGGCGGCCACAGTTCGCCGGAATGGGCAGCGGCTGAGTATCGACGGCGAGGTCGACACATGTTGCTACAGTACACATTTCGAATTTTCATTTGAATTTTGCACGTGCTGACTTGATTTGATTGAAACCCAACTTTACTGTGCTCCAAAAAATCTGATAAAATCAGTTCTGGAAGGTTTCACTGAGATGAACATTTTTCCTTATTACAACTTTTGCTAATTCGAAGTAGATTTTGAATTAAAATTCAATTAAGTCAGATTTTGAATAAAGAACTTTGATTTAATTGAGCCCATTTCTTTTTGCAGAAAAATTCACAAAATTCTCCAAAAATTTCCCTTTGGCCATGGATGTCAAGGAAATTTTCAAAGGGGCCCACTTGTATACAAAATTTTGAATTTGTAGTTCAAGTTCATATTTGACCAATTTCAAATGATTTGCTTTTAAACATCTTTTCTAAAGTGATCAATTTAGCATTTGTGATCAAAAAGCACTAAACACTAGATTGGGGTCTTCATTAAGGTGGGATGTTACACATACCTGGTAATTTGCCATTTTGATAATAGTTGCTCCAAAGCAGGTTTACCCATGGCAGGTCAGCCCTATTGTAAAATTTGTGTAGATTTTTGAGCAGCAGTGCATCATTCTGTGTTCTTAGCTTTTTAACTCCAGGTCCTCCTTCTTCCTTTGACCTTGTTACCATTTCCCAAGCAGCCAGTGGTGGCTTCTTGGAATTGATGTTTGAGCCTCTCCAGATCAAATGCCTTCTATAGGTGTCAATAAGTTCAATAATTATTATTGGCATTTTGATGATTCACATGGTGTATGTAGTCATTGAGGTTAGGATTGTGTTTGCCATTTCCAATTTGCCAACCATGGTAAGGAATTGAGCACAGCTGATCATCCTTCTTTCTATTTGTTGTGCTATAGGCAGGAAGTCCTGTATTGATGGTTTGGTAGTTCCTACTGGTAGTCCAAGATAAGTAAACGGCATAGACACTTGTTGGCAATTAAAGGTGCCTGCTAGAATTTCTGCCTTTTCATCAAAGAGATTAATGGGAATCATCATGGATTTGTTGTAGTTCACCCTTAGTCCAGTAAAATCTGCAAACGTGTTCAAGAGAGCTTTGAGAGCTATGAGCTGCCTTGGGCAGGCTTCCATCACTAGTAGGGTGTCATCAGCGTATTGCACAATGGGAAAATCCCCCCCCCCCCCCCCCCCCCCCACCCCCCACCCCCAATTTGGAATTGGTAGGTTAATGATACCTTGGTCTTTTGCTTTGTTTAAGATTGTTTGGAGCAGGTCAGCAGGTAGCACAAAGAGAAGTGGTGATAGAGGGTCTCTTTGTCTTACTCCCCTTTTGCAATGAAATACTTTCCCTGCCACTTGTGCTTTAGTTGTCCCTATGTTATTCAAAGTTGGTATTAGGTTAGTGTTCCAATCAACTTATGGTACAGGTTACAATCAAATTTTGGCATCGGACGTAGCAAGTTCCGAATGCACCGTTATCACTTGGCAGATATAAAAGTCGGCGCTCACTGTTAACAGAGCTATCGACGTAACAGTAGTCAGAGCACGTGTCTGTTTGTGATAAGATGCAAATTGCAAACTAAAGAGCGCTTTTGGCGAAATACATCTGCATAACTTTTGTGCGCGTAAGCGTAGGGGGGCAATCATACATGGTGCATGCCTTCTTCTTCTTTTTATCAAGAGAAAAAAGTGCAACTCTGCTCCAGTCATTTTCAATCGAAGACTGACGTCCCACGTCTCAACTTCCCTCTTGATAGGGACAGGTCTTCCTTAACCATTTTTATCCAAATTGACTTTCGCTGCAAAGTATGTTGATCTGCCCGAATTGAGACTCGTTTTTTTTTTATCCAAAAATGACTTTATTTTGCATAGTATGTTGATCAATCCAAATTGACTCGCTTCGATGTAAAGGTAAGCTGATGAGTCAAATTTGACCATACTCTGGCCAGCGAGCAAGCAAACCAAACAACCACTTTCGCGAAGCAGGGGGCTCGATGACAAGCTCACAGATCACACAGCAAAGGCGCATCACAGCTGAAGTGACGGCCACGCATCGCTGTCCATTTCCTCCTGGGCGAGGCAGCCAACCTCTGACTACCAAAGTCCCTGTCTCCTTTTCGTCAACCTTGGCGAAAAAGAAGTCACGGCAGCATCCACCGGAAAGATTGAGAAACATGGGGAAACGGTGCATATTCAACAAGGTAAGTCCATCTCACACGATCAAGAATCGATTAGGACATCAGAGGTAGCAAAGTGACAATTGATTGTTATTATCTCAGCAAGCCACTACATGGATTTACCATGTAGTACTGGACAAAACTACCACTCCCTTAACCATCTTCCGGTAAGGAGGAAACTAATAAGACTCTTTAGGCAAAACTAGTGGTGAACTCCTGTCGTGGACTTCTTGACGGCGGCCGGCTGGCGACGATCCGCTTATCTCTCGACGGTGACAGTGACATTGCCACCGCCGGTGTTGCCGACGACGGTGGGCAGCTCAACGTTCTTCTCCTTCTTGGGGGTGGACTTGTAGTAGCAAGCGTAGAGGATCAGCTGGACGAGGCCGAAGAAGGTGCCGAGGCCGTTGGGGATCTGCATTGTTGTGAGAACGACATGATTAGCACGTACGGTTGACCTCAGATATTCAACCAGCTTGGAGCTGCATAAGCATTAAGTATCCGTTGAGATGTACTGACCGTGACGTAGAGGTCGAAGCGGATGAGGGCGTAGGCAGTCCAGCAGACGCCGTTGAGGAAGCTCACCAGCGACAGGAAGAAGGGCATGTACTCAACGCTCTTGGTGGTGATAACCTTTTTCTGCACGGCACATCAGTTCAAACATGTGACCCAACAGCTTATATTGATCCAAAAAACGACTTATCTATGACTAGTAATATCTCTGTGTTCACTGTACTTTAGAATCAGAAAGACATACTAGACGGTGAACTCTAGAGAAAGTACTAGCAGCATAGTGGTATGTATCTTTTCTTGTTGCGCCGTGATCACTTCATAAAAGTTGACAACGAGGTGATCACGAAAAGTACAGAGCAGTACAAGAAGACACATGTCAAGCCTGAACCTGACAACTCCAAGGCATCACACGACCTGCTAGCTGCATACGTTTCAGATGGAAAGTAACCGAAGCATCGATTCAAGGCCCGGCACTCCACACCATGCGTATTTGGTGAGAGAAACAGAACAAGTTTGGTTGGCTAATCCAATGCGCAAGGACAACGCATCCTATGTGGAATGCAAATGCCAGATGAATGAGCAGAAAACACGTAGGGGGCAATATTCTGGTAGAGATTAGCCTTTTGACGGAACATAGAACAACATGTTAATGATCATGAGGTGTCCCATAAATACTGTGACAATTTGACTAAGCAGGTTTACGTTGAGTATACCAGGAAGAAAGAAAACAAATTTGACACGGTGGTTAAACATTGTTAATGAAATTGTCTTTCCCATCTGTTCTTCCAAAACAAACAGCTTAAGTCCAGTATGATGCAAACATGCTACTGATCCATCAAAAACAACTTGGTGAGTCACTTGCCCTGTGTAGGCTGCAACTAATACTAACAGATTCATCCGACGTGTGTGTAGAAAGTTTAAATGCAATAAATGTAATGTGGACAAGCCGGCTAGCTAGTAACCAAATTAGCGAACAGTTGGCAGTACCACACTACTCCTAGATAGGAAACAGGACACAGCCTGAAGAAACAGGTATTCGGTTACAAGTTCTTTATTTGGAGATTCCTAACCTAAAACTGTGGAGACCCCTGGTCATGAAAACAAACCAGTTTTAGTTGGCAACATGACAAATTTTTACTGACATAGTACCAAACTTGCTGGGACCATCAAACCAGTGACCATGCACACAAAACAAACACCGCTATAGATGGCCAACGATCATGCAGCGCTTATTCGGCCGTATTACTACTAGTAGTAGCATCTACCCCCCTACTGCTATCCATATTGATTATCTGGCATAACCATTCACCGATCTGTGGGTCCAAACACGACTCCATGCAGATAAACCCAACAGATTGCCTAATTAATGCATCCTGATCCTCCCAGAGCAGCGGCAAAAGCGGACACGCGGCAACGATTTCAGGCGCTCCAAACCACCCGGCACAAATTAACAGATGGAAATCAGCTCGGATCAGGAGTGACGGATCGATTTGTTACTTACCATGATGGTGAGCGGGGAGGCGTACATCGCGGAGCCAAAGATGACGCAGAGGATGCCGACGATCATGGAGCGCTTCTCGTGGGTGTGCGCGGCGAGGAGCACCGAGCACACGACGATGACCATGAAGACCGCCTCGACGCCCAGGACGGCGAGCATCCTCAGCTGCACGCGAACGCAAACAAACACAGAGAGGCGCGATCATCAGTTAACCGAAACCGGCACCCAAAAACAGATGGATCACAGAGGCTTAATTGGGATCACGGGACCGACCCGCTTCTTGTTGTCGGAGAAGAGGAAGAAGATGATGAGGTAGGCAGCCTCGATGACGAGCCCGATGCCGTTGATGGTGACGACGAGGATGCTGTTGGGGTGGACGATGGGGAGGCCGTAGAAGACCCAGAGCATGCAGTTGAGCAGCGTCGCCAGGTAGGGGTCGGGCTTGAACTCCTCCACGTCCCGCTGCTTGCAGATCCGCCAGAAGACGGTCCTGCACATCCACAACAAACGCGCGCGAGCAAATGCCGGCGGCGGCGCAACATCATCAGCACAAAACCGCAAGGAAATCGACCACCTAGCTATAGCAGACAGATCGGGAAGTGGGGGCTTACACTGGGGAGAGGAAGAGCCCGAAGGAGATCACATTGCCTGCAAAACCAAAGGTTCACACGTCAGCGAAATCGATCCAAACCACCCCGCCGCCGATTGATCGATCTAGAACTAGACGAGGCCCCCCATACAACGGAACCACACACGCCGTACGTACCGATGATGCCCACCACGTTGCGGGCGGCGTCCGGGGAAATCATCTTCGTCGACGCGCGCCGGAGATCAACTGGCCGGGAGAGCTGATGAGGGCTCGGACGAACTAGGCGAGAGGCGCGGCGCGGCGACGGCGCTGCGCTGCGAGGAGGCGAAGTGGTTGGGGGATTTTTTGTTCTCTTCTTCCGGGGGAAGTGGTTGCGGCGAGAGGGAGGCGGCCGCCTCGCCTTATATAGCCGCGCCGCGTCGCCCTGGTCGCCAGGCGGATCCCGTTTCGGCTACCTGGCGGCGCGCGCGTGCTTATCCCGCTCGTGTGCCAGATTTTCTTTTTTTACCGAACGTATTTACCGCTCGGTAGTTAATCATCACGGCTCGGACGATGTGGCGTGAGGGGCTGGCGCGTGGGCCCGAACAGAGTAGGACCCACGAAGCAGTGGCTAGGGACGAGGGGTTCAGGGTTTTGGCGTGGGCGGGGGGTCGGAACGCCACGGAGGATAGAGAGAGCGATTCGCACGACGGGTTACCTTGACCGCGTGTAAAACCGTTGCCGAGGCTTGATCGGCAAGAAGGGACAGCTTGATTTGCAGCTCAGTTATGATTATTGTTATTATCCGTTAATGATTCAAATGTTATCCAACTTCTATACGTACTGGTTTCTATCTCGTACTGCTCCTATCTCTATCCGAGTTTTTAACGTGGGATCTCGTTAATATTAATTAGATGTATAGCTGTATTTTTATACCTCTCGGATAAATCTGTGGATAATATACTGTTCCCTAGTTTAAATGTGGTTACTTACTTCTTTCTGTCAAAATTCATTCTAGTTTTACTTTCGGAACAATCCACATCGTGAATTTTTTTACTAACGGATTAATCCACATCTTGTTACTTTCATAGTCGTGGTAGTACGTGAACCAGCTAGTACTATCCATGATCATGACGTAACGAAAAAGAAAGGATATGATTACCGTCAAAGAAAGAGTTCGTTCGGCACCAATATTGCCATTCGTCTCGCAGTTTGATCTTACGAGAACTTGCATAAAAAGAAAAGAAAAAAACAGTTTGGTCTACGAGAGAGAACTAGTAATTAACGACGTGTGATAATCCTCCATTCCAATCACCGGCGGAGCCACACGAGGGCCAGCCGGGGCCACGCCCCCCCCCCCCCCCCCCCCCCCTTGCCATCCGAAATTTTTTGAAGATCTACTTGTATTCGATGTCCAGCCGGCAGCTGCAGCCGTGCGTGCAGTGCAAACTGCTAAGCAATGAGGTCCAAAGTCAGCAGACCACACTCAGCACAGACGGACATGCCCATGTATCGATCTTTGTAGTTCGTGCATGCATGCTCGTGTGCAACATTTTACTACTCTGTTGTTCATATCTCTCAAAGGCACGTCCACTGCTCCCTTCTCTCTCAAAGAAAAAGGGCACAACTGAGAAGGGAGAAAAGAAGAGCCGCCGCCGCCGCGCACAAGCTCGCTTGACGCAGCTGATACCTTGACCCGCTCCCTAGCACCGACTCGCCTTTGCTGGCTGCCATGAGTTGCCTAACGTAGTCACCACGCATGCCATTGAAACCAAAGCAAGACTGCAGGCTGGTTCTTTTCTCCATCATATTCAAATTTTGAGTTCGAACCCAAGTTCGATAGTTCCTACTGTAGCTGTGTCACGGCCATAGTCCCTATATTCCGACCTTTTTTATTCCGAAATGTTGCTAGCGGCTAGCATGAATACGCTTACGACTTGCGCTAGTACTGTTGATGGCCCCTCCTACGGGTCAGCAACGAACGGTTACGTCTGACCTGGTCCAAAAGCCGCTGTTTCGCCCGGCTGCGGCTTCTCTGTAACGCCAAATATCAGGCCCGTTTCTTTTCCTGTGTCGAGCGTTCGCAAGACTCGGTCGGATCACCATTTTAGGCGGCATGAAGATCTAGCTAGCTCGGGGGCCCAGTCTGTTCGATTGCAGTTGCAGTTGCAGAGAGCTGAGTACGGAGGAATGCAGCGTGCTTGAACTCAGGCAGCGGAGAGCTCGATTCCGGGGGCGTGCAACTCGATTCCAATTGCAGAATCTTGCATGGTGGCAATGATCTTGATTCCACCGTTACCTCGTCTGCTCCGTCGAATCCGAGGACAACTCGCTTGGTTCTGCAGGGAGTCAGCGATTTGGGCCCTGTTTGTTTCTTTTAGCGCTAAATTTTAGAGACCTTTAAATAAAAAGAACTTAGTACTAAATAAAGTTTAATGACAAAACCTTTTTACAGATGGGTACATCTTTACGAGACGAATCTAATAAGCCTAATTAATCTATGTTTTGCTACAATCATGCTACAATAATGCTACAGTAACCATCATCTAATCATGGCGTAATTACTCTCATTAAATTCGTCTCGCGAATTAGACCAAGGTTCTGTAGTTAGTTTTGTAATTAAACTTTATTTAATATAGCTTATCTAGAGTTTAGACCCATCTAAAATTTAGACCTCTATGCGCCGAACACCCCTTCATCGCCTTCCATCGGTGGCGGAGTATGTCGGCAGCAAGGACTTTGTGGTGCCTCATCGCGTGTCTGATTATAGCAGAGAACCGATGGCACACAGTTTGGGGACAGGGATGGCCAGCCCGGCTTGCTGTTCAAGCTGATATTTGGAGTTACTAATAAATAAGCTGGATCATCATGATGACATAAAAGGATTGAGGTCTGTGTTCAAAACACGGATGTGAAACTTGTTAGTGCTACTTTGGCACGCATGATCGAAAGTTCAAAATCAACAGACGAGCATTGACAAAAAAAAGAGCGATACGGATTGCTGGTGGAAGGGTCACGGGTGCCATGCATGTACATCCATCTGCAGCTAACATCCAAAATGGAAACTGAAAATTCCGACTAAAAGCCTGCGTAAGATGACGTTTACGTTAAACTCAAAATGCTGGACAACGAGAAGCCTGCTGCTGTGAAGTGGCGTGTGCGTGTGGGAGCGTCATTAATAGCCGGTAGAGGTACAAACTGAAACTGTAGCCGTGGACCCACCCATGGCAACCCAAGAAAACGTTTACTAAAAAGACCTTTCCAGATAAAATAGCCAAGAGAGCACACAAGCAAAGAAAAAGCCGTTCATTCATCACCCAGCGCGATTGGCATGTCGTGACTCGTGAACGTCGTTATTGCGGATGCATGCAATTCGCATGAAGACCAAACATCTCTTTCCATGAAACATGAAAACTCCTGAACCCTTAGAAAATGCATGACAGGCTATTAATGGCAGGATCCATCCCATCAGAGATCTTATAGTGCAGGTAAACCTGCAAGGCGTAAAAAAGTCACAGATCAAAATTCTTGATGGGTTTAACAGTTTACAGATGCTTGTACAGCAATGTCACAACATTTCTAAGCTACAAAATCTCGGTGTATTTGCACAGGTGCATCAAAGGGGGCAGCTGAGGTCCTACAAATTCTCTAACCACCTAAAAAGGAGTGAAAACTCAAGGGTCTTTACAGCAATGTACCAATTTTGTATGACAGTATCGTTCTGGAACAATAGACCAAGTGTTACAACCCACAAATCCTTCCCTTGTTCCTGCCCCAAACATCTGGACATTGCACAGATAGTAGCAGCATAAATATTCCCAGCTTTCCACCGATCTGGCATTCTGGCATAGTTCCCTGATATCCATAACTGGTCTGACTCTTTGAAAATACGAATACAGATCTTAGCTTTTTTCTGATTGATGTAGCTTGAGTCTTTTCGGAGCTGGTGACATGAAAAGCTTTCTAACGGACGTAATAGGATCATCCTCCTGGAATCACAGAAAACCAACTATGAGGTTGCATTCTAAGACAAAAGACATGATTCAATGAAATAGCACTACCTCATCGAGAAGGCTGGTTTGAACCTCTACTCTGGAATCCCCAACATCCTTTTTATCCTGAGCAAGTAACGCCGAGAGAGTCAGCCTACATCCAGGCAAGGATTCACCATCGTCTGGGGCAATCCAAGGACAGAAAGTACGGTGCTGCTTGATAGGATCAAACTCATTCATTCTGTCATACAGTCCTTGTTTTTCTGTCACAAAAATACAATATAAATTCAATATTTTAAACTGTAGAAGTTGATGAAGAATTACAAGCACATCACTTCACGAGAGCAATAATTAAGAGAACATATATGCATGGAGTCTTCTGTCCAAGTCCGTAACACACCAGAATGAAATGACTTAATTTTTAACACCAACACTGTGACATGAACTTCAGCACTCTTGTTTAGAGCAGTATGTGCATATGCTGAACAGCTTTTCTTCTAAATATGCTCTTGTACTTAGAAGTTCCCAATCGGCTAGGGCATCTACTAACAAGTTACTCCTAATATTTTCCTTACTTTCCCATTCCCCTCAATTTTCTCATCGATACTTGTTTAGTGACATCAATATCTTTCAATTGTACTCCCTCCGTTCATTGTTATAGGACGTTTTAGCATCCATCACCGGAACCAAGGAAAACTGATACGCACACCATGTCGCACTCTGCCCAAGCCAGGTCGCACTCTGCCCAAGCCAAGCTCAGGTCAGCACCTCTGCACTCCATCTAGGAGTCCATGCTAGGCCCAATGTCAGAGAGAGAGAGAGAGTAGTTTGAGTGGTGATTTTTTAACAGAGGCTAGGACGGCATTGAAAGCTGCTGGGTTGAAAACACGTGAAGTTTGCATGGGGAACCGAGGGCGACTTATATTTTGATAAAATCTGATGAGGCTAAAACGCCCTGTAATGTGGAACGGAGGGAGTAACAAATACACAGAATCGAGTTCTTTACCTGATGGTTGATATGTACCTTTCTCCCGGTCCACAGATGACTTTGTGATTGCGCCGACCTCAGTTGTGATGGAATTGTATGCATGTGTCTCTGTCAAGTTCTCTGCACCAGAATTTTCCACACTGACACCTTGACCTGGAGATTTAGGTTCTGATCCATGTTGTCCATGTGCTGCATCTGTGCTCATTATACTTTTTGTTGCTACAGAATATGTAGTTCCTTCTTCATTGGAAGTTTCACACACATTGGTATCCTTGACTGCATCAGAACGTGCACCATCTTGTTTCTCTTCTGTGCTCACTTCCAAGTTTGCTATGCTCTTTTCAGAATTATCTCTTGGTTGATCAGGTTGTGTCCCTTTGGTTGATGTATCAGCATTAGTTGGGGTTGTATTATCACCTTCCAGCAGATGAGGCTGATCCATGAGTCTTTTGCGTTTCAAGGATCCTGAAGTGTGCGTAGCAACAGGACCCATGTGGCTATCACTTCCAGACAAATGGAATATGCCATTCGAGTTCAAGTCAGCTTTCAGATGCCGACTGACAACAGGAAGCGAAACTTTTGGTCGGAAACTCTGTCTAGTCGGTGGAGGACCACCAGCAATGGTGAAATTAAAACCAATGTTTGCAGACTTTGAAGGTTCTACTCCGCTGACAAGGCTAGCATGTCCATTATCCTGATCATCTTGTCTAGAATTTGAAACCAGCTTAAAGAGTTGAAGAGGTCGTTCTACAAGTGAAAAAGGCCACAATGCAACACATGCTCCACAAAATTGACAATCTAAAACAACTGATAATGGATCATAACGCTCATCTTCTTGATTAGATTCTGCAGAAGCTGAAACACCATTAACATCATTACGTGAGTAAAGTATGATCCGATCCTCCACTGACTTGCTTAATTGCTCCGGTCGGACCAAATTAGAGGCAGAGTTGGCATCTGAATGAGATTTGGTTCCACAATCAATAGCATAAGAAAGTACGCGGGGCTCCCATCCACACAAACTTATGATCTTCAATGCCTGCTCGGAAGATAAGTGTCAAGTTGCAAAGAAAGATCAATGATCCAATGCAGATGCATGGTGAAACACCACAAAATGAAAGGACAATTCTTTATGAATAATATGGACCCAGCAAATGAGATGCATTGTGAAGAAGTATAGAGTTGGACCTAATGTGTTTGATAGAAATGATTACATATTTTGATTATGAACCTAAAAAAACATTATACTTGCATTACTAAGTAACAGCAGATATCTGTAAGTTTACGGATCACTTCATCAGAAGTACAGTTAACTTTTCTTAATAGCATGCATTATACTTCAGATCAGACTTATGATACACAAAGGGGAAAAGTATGTGTGGCACATATTTTAGCACTTGTGCGAAAGGTTGATATAAATAGCTTTAACCAAGCGTAATATATTCAGTCATACAGATCATATGTGCAATGTTTGTGGTCAATGTCAGATGCTAATCACCTACAAATAATCCTTGGTAGGGTTTAGCATTTGGTTCATGTATAGACATTTCATGAAAAATCTCACAGCAACTCGGAAAAACAAATGAAGAGAAGTTCACCTGGTAATATGTGCTAGCATCTTCAAAAGCATCATCTAAGTCGTTGATCGTTGAGTCCTCAGTAAGTGTAAACCCCCCTTTCAGGACAACGGATGAAGAAAATGGTTCTAACAGGAATTGCTCTAGTTGTGGGGTCCTCTTTTTCATGATCTCCAGAGAAGACCTTGAAATTCTTGGGAGTGAAGAAAGACGCAGTAGAGAGGAGAAGCACTCATAGTAGTTCTCAACCAAGACAGGTGGTGGCGTCGGTGGAAATAAGGCAAGTGATTCATCACATATGTTATCAATCCAAGGACAAAGTAGTTTATGCCCACTGTCCAGCTTCAAGCTGAAAACAGCAGCAGCCTTTTCAACTGCACAAAACACAGCATTGATAAATGAGCATGAATTTGAATAGGAATGTTGGAATCAAGAAATTAAAAGAAGCCTGTAGTGTACACTTTTACAGACAAAATGGAATGAGTCATGATCATTTAATAAATCATCATTTCAATTACACAAAAGTCCACAAAGAATTGAGCATTTCATACTCAATGACTGAAGACAGAGAGTTGTAGTTTCAGACAAGACAAACACAGCATAAATGCACATACCTTGCTGCGTTGTCCAGGAAGAAGGAGTGGAGAACAGGAGTCTTGCCCCACAAGCTTCACATGTTATAACATCTGGCTCAATGTTAGTCCATCCTCTTCTTGCACAATTAACAGGACTAATAACCTGAAAAAGTAAGCAACTATCTATCAACCACCAAATGCAGATCAAATATACTTTACATGAAATATGCAATCATCAAACTGCAGTGCCCACATCTGTATACCCACGCAGCTCTCAAGTAACCCTCACACATCAAATCATTACACCCACTGAGCAAATCATCAGTCACATTTACATGTACTATATTACTATGCGAAATTGCTGCAAATAGCTCATTTGGTTTAAAATAAAACATTAGTATACGCTGAGCAAAATCATCAACTGATAACCATCATTCCGTCACACCGCATGTATCTTCTCACATAGGAGTTACAAGTTTCTAACCATTAGCGTTCAGTGCTCACCGGAACACCACCAATCCAACAAGCAACAATAAGGGTGGGAACCAGGTAACGGGGAAGGGAGATGTACCTTGGGCTTGGCGAACCAGGTCATGGCCTTGAATGACGCGAGCCGCCGCATGAGGTCCGCGCGGTCCCAGGGGCGGCACGGCGGTGGTGGTGAGATCGCCGACATGGCCGTAACCTGCGGCGGGAGCCGCGACCCGCGCACCAACCCGAACCTCCTCGCCAGTTCCGCTGCCGGCCTCCCGAAGCTGCCAAACCAGATCAGATCAAGCCCAAGTCGAGACAAGAGACACAAGGAAGGAGAGGCGCGAGCAAGGGTAGGGCAAAACCTTGGAGCCGAGGCCGAGGAGGAGGAGGGCTTGGAGCTAGCGCTGCTCGGCTTGGGCTTGGGGAAGTGGTAGAGCTTGTCCATGGCCTTCTTGAGGCGCCGCTCCGACTCAGGGCCGAGGTCCCCGCCGCCTCCGCTGCCGCCGGCGGCCATCGGGGTGGCGCGAGGTGGGGGATCGGCGGTGGAGACGGCGATGGGGGTGCCGATGCTGCTTCTGAATGCTTGCCAGCCATTGGACGCGACCAGCAGAGTTCTTACTTGGGCTTCCGGCTCTGATACTATTGGGCCTTCAATGCCCCATGGTTCTAGTTGGGCTTTACGCTCCTGATGCAGTCCAAAGAGATTACAAGGTCTGGTCCAAATAGTTCGCCCAGGTTTTTGGGCTGTGAGTATTGATTCAGTCCCTAGCCCTGGTCCTATCCAAAAAAGAAAAAAAAATCCCTGAAAATTCCATTCACCAGTGCTGTACCCTTGAGCTTGGAAGCCTCGGATTCCTACCTCGTTCTACCTTCTACCAACTGAAATCTGCCATTTGTCCATGTACTATTTAACTGCAATCAATCAGCAAATCATTAAACTGAATTCAGAATCCCCGTCCCCTACTCAAGATCGTGAACGAACCAGAAGCGTGATTGACCTGCCTCCAATCTTTTCTCGTATCATCGAGAAACTTGCCGCAGGGAGCACCACATTCGAAAATCTTTCCGGCACTCGTCATTTCCTAATTTCACGCGTCAATCAATTGACCTGCCGCTAATCAATCAGCCATTCCATCATGACACCGCGATTACCAAGTCAAAATCCCCGAGCACGCAATGCACACGACACAGTCGACACTCGCTGAAGCGGCGCTCGTGGGGCCCGCAGGTCAGCGAGCGCCTCTCGACCGTTGCAGCCAAGGGAAGGGGACCAGGCGAGAACTACGCAGTACCCACCCGACCCGACCGTTGTAGAAAGATCCCTCCTCCCGGATTTGAAACCCGCAGACGCGCATCCGCCGTCCGTCCCGATCTGACGGCTGCGGCACCTCCCCGTCATCCCCGCCGCCCCTCGTTCCCCCAGCTCCCTCTACTGTTGCAACGGTTTACAAGAGACGAGAGACGAACGCCTTCTTCCTCTCTGCCTCCCTCCCACCCAGATCAAGAAACACCAGCCCCTCGAGCCCAGAAATTTGGCGAAATTCGAGGCTTTTTGCCGCCTCACTGCTGGGAATTCTTCGATTTGGTGCCGCCGGTTCGAGCGTTTTGCTGGAATTCGACACTGATCTTCCAAGAAAGTCCGTTTCTTGGATCTTTGGAGGAGCTTTGCAAGGTTCGATGCTGAGGCGGAGCACCTTGTAACACCCAGATCTGGTCTGAGGAGAAGATGCCGGTCTCGACGCGGTCCCGGGCGACCCCTGCCCCTCGCGGCAGCGACGGCGCTGGCGCGATGGACTGGGGCCCTGCCTCGGCGGCGCCGGCGCTGGGCCGCGACGGCGGGGCGCGGCCAGAGGGCGTGGCGAGCCACCACCACCACCACGGGCTGAAGGAGAAGATGCGCGCGCTCACCCTGCTCTACGAGCAGCACAAGCAGCAGCTCGCTGCGTCGCAGGGCGGCGCCGCCGCGCGCCAGCATCGCCGCAGCATCAGGTGCCTCAACGCAGGGGAGGTGACCAACGACGAGAACGCCAAGAACGCCGGGGAGGAGGACGGTGAGGGGGCCAAGCGCCACCGCGACGCCTCTGCGCCGACCTCCGAGGCGGTGGTGCTGAGGGAGAACATGGCGCCTCCGCAGGCGCAGGCGCAGGCCCCGTCCAAGAACAGCCACGCCGTCGTGTTTACGCGGCCGGCGGAGCCGCAGGAGAAGGAGAACTCGGTGGCGCCCACCCGCATCGGCAAGTTCATGTCCTGCCCAATCAAGAAGACGGCGCCTGCCGTCCCAGCGTTGCCGATGATCCCGGCGCCGGCGGCGAGGAAACTTTCATTGGGAGGCGCAGTCGGTGGCAAGCTGAAGGCTGTCGGGGAGGCCATGGTTGGCAATGCCGAGGCGGCAGAGAGCCGGATCATGGTGTTCGTCAGGCTGCGGCCCATGTCGAAGAAGGAGAAGGAGGCTGGATCGAGGAGCTGCGTCAAGATCGTCAACAAGCAGGACGTCTACCTCACGGAGTTCGCCTCCGAGAATGACTACCTGCGTCTGAAGCGCGTTCGCGGCCGTCATTTCTGCTTCGATTCCGCCTTTCCTGACTCAACGACGCAAGCAGAAGTGTACAGCACCTCGTAAGCGCACTACCATCTAGTGAATACATTCAAATTTGATATTATTGTTTGCTTGTCTGATGATGATACATGAGATGTGCTGATGAAACTCCGTAATTTGATAAGACTGATAGATAATAACAGCTCAAAAGCCATGACAACAACAGTAGTGTTTTTCATTTGCAATTGATAGGCTTCCTAGGTAATTCGAGTAAATCAGATTCTTCATTTCTGGTCCTGCAGAACGGCAGATCTTGTGGAAGGTGTCTTGGAAGGTAGAAATGGGACAGTGTTCTGCTATGGAGCCACTGGAGCAGGCAAGACTTACACAATGCTTGGGACAATGGAAAATCCCGGTGTAATGGTGCTTGCAATTAAGGATCTGTTCTCCAAGGTGAGGCAGAGGAGTCACGACGGCAATCACTCTATTCAGTTGTCATACCTCGAGATCTACAACGAGACGGTTAGGGATTTGCTGTCTCCTGGCAGACCCCTCCACCTGAGAGAAGATAAACAGGTACATGAGCTGAAATGCTTAACCATGTTATATGTAAAGTTTCGTTCTATTTAATTTGCTGGTGGTGATTCCTAGTTAATTCTCGGTACTTAATATGGTAAAATTAATCCCTGTTGTAGTAAAAGGTGAAGTAAGCCAAATATATCAGGTCTGAACAATTTATAATGCGACATTAATTTACTGTTGGTGATTCCTTGTTAGTAGCTGTCTGTGATTAATGTGGTAAAAGTATTCCTTGTTGTACCAAAGAAGGAAAAGTGCATGGAATTACAAATATGTCGGTTATTAATATTTCTTTTACTAAATTTAATTTACTGCCGGTGATTCCTAGTTAGTACATTATTCAGTACTTAGCATTGTAAAAATTAATCCCTGGTGTATTAAGAAAAAGTACATGGAGTTACAAATATGTCAGTATAAATATTTCTTTTACTGAATTATACTTGCTGCCAGTGATTCCTAGTCAGTACATTATTCAGTAATCCCTGCTGTATCAAGGAAAAGTACATGGTTTAAACAAATGCATCATTTCTTAGTGCAATTCATTGCTTATTTTGTACATTTTCTCCATATTTTTTATGAGCCTCATCAGTACTGCTATTCTAATAATAAACGATGGGGTATTTCAGGGAATTGTTGCTGCCGGTCTCACTCACTATAGAGCATACTCGACAGACGAGGTAATGAGTTAAATGCGTTATTTATTAGAAATGAATTGCTTTGCAGTGTCTTTCAGGCAAGATTGTATTACTCTTAAACCTGTTATTCTTTTGTAGGTTATGAAATTACTTCAGCAAGGTAACAAGAATAGAACAACTGAGCCGACACGAGCAAACGAGACCTCCTCACGCTCTCACGCAATACTGCAGGTAAAATTCTTACATATACTTGATGACATTATATAAGCACAACTGAACAATTTCTATAACCAAACCACTCATAAATTTGAAAACTTGCAGGTGGTTGTAGAATATAGATGCATGGATGGAGTTAACATAGTAACTAGACTTGGAAAGCTCTCTCTCATTGATCTTGCTGGATCAGAGAGAGCTCAAGCAACTGACCAACGCACACAGAGGTCAATTGAAGGAGCAAACATCAACCGTTCTCTTCTTTCACTAAGCAGCTGCATCAATGCCCTTGTGGAGGGGAAGAAGCACATACCGTATCGCAATTCCAAGCTGACACAACTCCTCAAGGACTCTCTTGGAGGATACTGCAACACCGTCATGATTGCCAACATTAGCCCTTCCAATATTTCCTTTGGTGAGACACAGAACACACTTCATTGGGCTGATCGTGCCAAGGAGATAAAAACAAAGGTTTGAATCCGCCATTTTGTTAATAGAAACATTGAACATTCTGCACAGATGCTAAATTGAAATCGTATCACAACTTTGCAGGCATTTACCACCGTAAACGAGGAGGTTCTAAATGTACCAGATTCTGAATCAGATCAAGCTAAGCTAGTATTGGAGCTGCAGAGGGAAAATAGTGTGCTGAGGGAGCAATTGGTAAAGCAGCAACAGAAGCTACTGACAGTTCAGGCTCAGTCACTTGCGTCCAACACCTCGCCGCAACAATCTCCTGCTCCCTCGCCTCACATAGCAACTCCTGGCTCGACCCAAAGAAAGGTCAAGCGATCTATCATGGCTGGAAACTGCTTCAGCACGCCTGACTCCAAGAGGCCTGCAGCTGACAATGCGCAGGTCAGGGAGCTGCAGAGGAAAGTGAGGACATTGGAGACGGAGATCGAGAGGATGAAGAAGGAGCACATACTGCAGCTCAAGCAGAAGGACGAGTTCATCCGTGATCTGATCAACAGGAAGGCCTCGAACAACTGTGAACCGGCGTCAGCTGAGAGAAGAGTTGTCACGAGGGCAAGCGTGCGAAAGGCGCAGAGAGATGCATCAGCTGCAGGGGAGCTGAAAAGCCCGAGCCACCGGTTCACGTCACCAGCACCAACTGCGAAGAAGCGTACATTCTGGGACATCGGAGGCAACAGTCCTTCTGTTCTTGCTGCCAATGGACGAAAAACTCGGAGCCATGTAGCTGAAGGGACACCAAAGAAGGCCCCTTCAATGTTGCTTCAGGTATAAGGTGGCACATATTAGCAGCAACTTCAGTTATTGCTGCCAATTGCAGAAAAAGCTTACAGCTGAAAATGTGTACTTTTTGTTCTTATTCCTCACACATTGTGTTTCACTTCATTTCAGCCGGGGTTTGCACGGCAGCGAGGCATCAGCTGAGAGACATAGACGCACAGGGAAAGCAGCAAATAGGATGTTCATATTATTTTTCCCGCCCATTTTTACTGTTGATAAAAATACCGTTTTTATTGTGTTAATTGGAGTTGAAATCCCTGTATCCCAGTTTATTTCAGTTTGTCTGAGCAATCTGAACAAGAATAGTGTTTTCTTAGCCTTTTTTTTTAATTCTGGACTGAACAATATTTGGTCAGTTCGGACATAAGAGCTGATTTGTTAACTAATTTATTACAACCCAGATTTCCCTTGGATTTGCTATCAGTAATGATCAGAGATCCATCATGTCAAGCACGAGAGGTGCGTCCCCTTTGTCAACAGCAAAGGTCTTGAGCATCTTCCCCGACGCCGTGGTGACCTGCACGACGTATGTGCCGTGGAAGCCCCTGAATTTGAACTGCCCGTTGCCGTCGACGCGGCCGCGCACTTCAGACGTCCACTCCTTTCGAAGGTCAATGAACCTTTGCCCGGCGCCGTTGACGGTGCCGTCGGTGTTGACGAGGTGGGCGTCCGGGCGCCACATGTGCCCCTGCATGAACCCCCAGAGCACGACGCCCTCGACGGCCAGGTGCGCGTACGCCTCGCGGAGCACCACCTCGAGGTCGTCGGCGCGGAGCTCCTCGTCGGGCTCGCACACGTCGAGCTCGGTGAACCAGACGGGCAGGCCCGTGGCGGCGGCGAGCCTGTCAAGCACGTCGCAGATGACCTCCCCAATGGGGTTGGTCACATGGCCTTGCAGCCCGATGCCGCCCACCCGCGCGCCGCGGCGCTGGAGCTCCCGGATGAGCTCGATGTACCTCTCCGGCGTCGCGTACGGGTCGTAGCCGCCGCCGCACTCGACGTTGAAGTCGTTGACGAAGAGCGTGGCGCCCGGGTCGAGCCGCGCGGCCTCGCGGAACATGAAGGCGCCGATGTCGTCGCCGAGCCGGTCCCGGAAGAAGCGCCCGTGCAGCATCTCGTTGTTGACGTCGTAGTGCGGGAACTGGCCGGCGTAGCGGGAGAGCAGGCCGCGGAGGCGCTCTTTGACGGCGGACATGAGCTGGGCCCGGTCGTGGGCGATGTCCTTGACCCACTGCTGCACGAAGCGGTCGACGGCCCAGAAGATGCAGTGGCCGCGCACGGGCTTGCCGGCGCGGTCGCAGAAGTCGAGCAGCCGGTCGGCGTCGCCGTAGTTGAGCTGCCCGCGCTGCGGCTCCGTCCAGTACCACTTGAGCTCGTTCCCGAACACGGCCCAGTCGAAGTGCTTGCTGAAGAAGTCCACGAAAGTCGGGTCCTGCATCGGCGGCCCGTTGATGCAGCAGCCGAACGGGAAGCTGTTGTCCAGCTGCACCACGTGGATGGAAGCTCCGGCCACGCTCGACGGCGCTGCGCCAAAGCTCAGGACCACGTCGCGCTTGCGCACCTGCAAACATGCATGTCCGCGGTAATTAAGGGAGATGACATCAGAATGAATGGATCCAGATGCAGCCAAATGGTGAGATGACACTATTAGGTAGCGCTAGTAGTGTATTCGGTACACTCACTACACCACTGTCCATTTTTAAAAGTGAACCGTGGTGGAGTGACTATGACCAATGACAACAACAAGCTGGTCGAAATATTAGACAACCTGCCTTTTAACTTCCCTCAAAGAAATGCGAGCCGCTCAATTTTTCCATCCAACGGTGTAGGCCTAGTCAACCAACTATCGAGTATTTGTGAGTGGTATGACAAGTACGAGAGTGTTATTAGAAACAAAAGTAATGGTTAGCAAGGTATTTGTGAGTAGCCCGTACTTCCTAACAGGTGAGGAAAACGAACAAAAAGGAGGGGGAAAAAAAGAAGGAAAAAAGTTGAAACGTACGCTTTAACCTGGTCAGAGCCAGGCGATCGTTTTCTTCATTCCTCACCTTGTCAGTCTTGTCCTTGAGTTGCCTGAACCGTGCTTTGCGGTCCGCGGCAAAGATCCGGAGGTCCATCACCTTCACGTCCACGCCGGCCGGCGCCCCGTGCACGTGAACAACCGCCGCGCCGCGTGGCGCCTCGGCCCTGAGCCGGAACGCGCCCTTGATCTCCGCCCACTTGCCCGGCTCGGCGCAGACCGCCCCGCCGTCGACGACCTCGTCGTCGCCCACGCGGACGCTGACGCGCACCACCGCCGCACGGCTGCTCCCCTCCGTTGCGACCCACCCCGCGACGCGGTACGTGACGCGGGGCTTGAGCTTCCCCGGCGCGATCGCCTGGCGCAGGCCGGCGTCCTCGTCGGCGCGCTCCGCCGCAAGGACGTAGCGGCCGCTCGGCCGGTCGTGGCCGTGCCCGGCGACGGCGGCGGGGAGCATCTCCGGGTCCTCGTGGTGCAGGGACAGCGCCGTGCCGGAGCCGGACGGAGCCCAGCCGATTGCGTTGACGTCGAAGACGACCTCCTGATGATCATATCCACATGCAAGCACAAGGAAGACGAAGCGATGAGCAATTGAGTAGTGTGACGAAGAGAACGTTGATGCGTGCTCTTTCCGTTTCTTCTAGGCAGAAAATATATATCTTACTGGCAAAGTAAATTGGCACGTACCTGAGTGCTGGCCATGGACGTAGGTGACGGCCGTTCCGATCCGTTCGATGAGGCAGTTGCAATGGTCGTGAGGCAGCGCTGGCCGCGGCCGGAGTTCCGGCCTTCTGAGACGGAAAGGGAACCTGGTTTGTAGCACTTGATTGGTTTGGCGTGGTGACTGACAATGCGGAGAACTATCAAGGCAGCTGCCGTATTCGCTATTTAAAGGCACTAGAAATATTGGCGCGCAAGGTTATAGCAAAGTTGGTGCACCTGTACAATTTGATGGTTGTGGTCACAGGTTCAATTGCTACTTCTAGGCGTTTTGTTTCTGACGATTGTTTCAAACTTTTTTAAAAACAAAGGTTTGAATCCACCGATCTTGTGAATAGAAACACCGGATATTCTACACACATGGTAAATTGAAATCATATCGAAGATGCTTATAGGATAGGGTTTGCGTATATGCATTCATAGAGGTGGATGTGCGTACTGTGAACGTATGAGAGTCTAGAATCTTCTAGAATCTGTTGAGATAAGGCCATGAGCCTGTTGTAATCTCAACCGACTCCCATGTTGCTGGAGTTCAGGCCTGCGAGCCTTTCTTGCCGTAGACTACAAGTCTCGGTCATGTAATCTATCTCTAACTCTGTACACGCATCTATATAACGAATATGAGTTGCCCCATCGAGGGCATTGCGTGCCAACTAGTTTCACATGGTAACAGAGCCAGAAAACCTATTGTCGACGACCTAGACTTTCATCATGTCGTCGACTTCGTCGTCCACGCAATCGTCCACCACCTCCCCTTCTATGCCAGCCACCACTTCTTCCACCTTCGCACCAATCCCAATTCACCATGCTGTTACAATTCGCCTCACCAAGACGAATTTCCTTCTATGGCGTGCTCAGATGCTGCCATACCTTCGGAGCTCGCGCCTCATTGGCCACATTGACGGCTCCATGAACGCCCCGGCCAAGCTCGTCGCGGCGTCCTCGGCTGATAGCGCCGAGCAAGTTCCAAACCCGGCATATGATCGCTGGTTTGATCAAGATCAGATGGTGCTGAGCGGCATCCTCGCCTCTCTCTCTGAAGAACTACTCCAGGACGTCGTCGACGCGACCACGGCGCGGGAGGCCTGGTCGTCTCTGGAACGCATGTTCTCCTCTACTTCCAGAGCGCGCGCCGTCCAACTGCGCGTCCAACTAGCGACGTTCAAGAAGAATTCCCTCTCAGCTGAAGATTACTTTCGCCGCATGAAGGGGTTTGCTCAAACCCTTGCGGCGATTGGCATGGCGGTCATGGACGCGGAGCTTATCTCGTACATCTTATCCGGCCTTGGATCAGAGTATGAGTCGTTTGTTACATCTATGGCTCATCAATCCTCTTCTCTTACTATTGATGATCTATATGCTCACCTGACTGCATACGAGACTCGTGTTGTTACTCGCAACAATTCTGAGATGCAGCTTCACCACAATTCGTCGGCCAACTTTGCTGGACGCAAGGGCCAGCAACATCGTGGCGGGAACAGCAGTGGAGGCGCTGGCCGCGGTCGCGGCGTGCCCAGAGGTGGTCGCGCTCAGCGTGGTGGCAGTCAGCGCACAGCTGGGCGCGGCTCTGGAGGTGACAGGCCAACCTGTCAGATATGTGGCAAGGAGGGCCACTCTGCTGCTCGGTGTTGGTACCGATATGAAGAAGATGAACAACCAGCTGCCAACGTCGCTCACACGTCGTACAAGACTGTTGATCCAGAATGGTATGGCGACTCGGGGGCAACAGATCACATAACACGTGATCTTGATCGTCTCACGACACGGGAACGCTATCACAGAGGGGAGAATGTTCAAGTCGGCAACGGAGCAGGTTTGCATATATCACACATTGGTCAAAGTTCGATTGAAACTACTGCCGATAAACTTGTTCTAAAAGATGTTCTTTATGTTCCCCAAATATCCAAAAATCTTATTTCCGTTCATAGACTTACTCGTGATAATAGCGTTTCTATTGAATTCTATTCTGATCATTTTGTTATCAAGGATCTGGTGTCGAGGAGAAAAATCATGGAAGGTAGATGCGAGGGCGGCCTTTATCCAATCAAGTCATCCCAGCTCGAGTCACTCAAAAGGGCTTTTGTTAGTTTCAAGCCAAGTGTGTTCCAATGGCATGCTAGGCTAGGTCATCCTTCACTACAGTTAGTTCAGTCGGTTCTACATCTCAATAAAATTCCTTCTCATAAAGAGTCGATTTCTTCAGTATGCAATGCTTGTCAGTTAGCCAAGAGTCATCAGTTGCCTTACTCTAGGTCTACTCATATGTCTACTAGTCCTTTAGAGCTCATAATTTCTGATGTATGGGGTCCTGCACCTCAATCTTCGGGAGGCTATAAATATTATGTGAGCTTTATTGATGATTTTAGTAAATTTTCTTGGATTTACCTTCTTCGTGATCGAACTGAGGTTCAAAGTGCTTTTGTCCAATTTCAAACTCATGTTGAACGCCTTCTTGATAAGAAAATTAAGTGTGTTCAATCTGATTGGGGAGGTGAATACCATAAATTACATAATCAATTTTTCCGTTCTCTTGGCATTTCTCATCGAGTTTCTTGTCCTCACACACATCAACAAAATGGATCGGCTAAACGAAAACATAGGCACATTGTTGAGACAGGTCTTGCGCTTTTAGCACATGCATCTATGCCTTTAAAGCTATGGGATGAAGCTTTTCTAACTGCCACGTACCTCATAAATCGCCTTCCTTCTCGTGTGATAGATAATGCCTCACCCTTAGAACGATTGTTTAACTCTAAACCCAATTATTCTTTGCTTAAAATTTTTGGGTGTGCTTGTTGGCCTAATTTACGCCCATACAATAAGCATAAACTCTCTTTCCGTTCTAAGGAGTGTGTTTTTCTTGGCTATAGCTCAATGCATAAGGGCTATAAGTGTCTCGATGTTGATTCCGGCCGTATCTATCTTTCACGAGATGTCATTTTTGATGAGCATGTTTTTCCTTTTTCTCGCCATCAAGAACTTCCTTCATCCAACGTTGTCACGCCTATTAATCTTGCTTCCTATCCAGTGTTCCATAATTTAATCGGCAGTTGCTTTGATCGTTACAATGCTGATGTGTGTGCTGCAGGTGCTCCTAACCCTTGTGTTGCAGAAAATCCAGTGGCACCTGAATCTTCCTCGGGATCGGGCCGTGCCTCTCCTTCCGCACCGTTGTCTGACGCGTCACAGGCGGACATGTCGCGCGGTCAGGACCCGGCTGGTTCCCGCTTGTCTCCGCCTTCCGCTGCTCTGGGTTCACCTGCTCCCTGCCCAGCCCATGGGCATGCGCACGAGGGGGGCCAAGTCCAGGCTGCACCAGTCGCTGCTGCGGATGCACCTGCTGAGGCTGATGCTGTCCATGATGAGGCCAATCATCCAGAGGCAAATGCTGGGGGCACACATGGCTATGGTACACGGCTCAAGAACAATATAAGGCGGCCTCTTGTTCGAACTGATGGCACGGTCACGTATTCTGCTGTTCGCCGTTCAGATGATGAACCTGAATCACATGAGGAAGCTTTACAGCATACAGCGTGGCATCAGGCCATGGATGATGAGTTTCATGCGTTGATCAAGAACAAGACTTGGCATTTGGTTCCTCCTCGCAATGGGCTAAATGTCATCGATTGCAAGTGGGTTTTTAAGCTCAAGCGCAAACCAGACGGGTCTGTTGATCATCATAAGGCTCGATTGGTTGTGTAAGATGAGATTTTGACGCAATTTTTATATGCATGCTATTCTGATGCCTATGGATAGTAAGAATGCATGTTTGTGTGAATAAAGATTAATTTAATTAGGCATGGACAGGACTTGTGGCCCAAAACCTGGTAAAAGTGGCCCAATAACCTCCAGCGTTACATGGTACATGGTCATGTGTTTACATCAGTGTACGCGTAGACATGACCGTAGAGATACGCGGCAGCTCGTAAAGATAATCCTTCGCATGGCTAAAGAAAACGATCATTCTCAATGCAGTTGGACGCGCATCACGCAAATCCCCTGATCTCCCTTGGTCTCTTCCAGGATTGAGATAAATTACAGTGCACGAAGATGGCTGGGACGTGCATGCACTGGATAATGAACCAAGTGTTCGCATACATGTGAATGAGTAGGGGGCCAAAGATTTGCCAAGGCCCCCAGTTCAGTCACCTTTGCTTTGCTGATGGCTATATGCACGTATACGGCCGTAGAGGTATGTGGCCAGCTGGTCGTGTTAATCCTGGACGTTTTCCAAAGATAATCATCAACCACAACATCCAACGGAGGCGGCACTCTCCCGTACGTTGCAGAGCCCCACAAATCAGTGGCATGCCACGAGTCCAGCGCATGTACGCATGTGAGCTCAAGAAATACGCGGCCAGCTTGCCAAGCTTATTTCCCACGGCACAAGTCATCGTCATAGATAAACATGAGCTTTGTTTGAAGGATCAACGAGAATCTTGGCAAGTTTTTTTTAGAAAAGGGAATATATTGATTAATATCCCAGCCTCGGTATCGAAAGATACATGTAGCTGTTCCTTATTACAAAGTTCCACACAAGCCAAGTGACCATGGTATTAGGAAAACAAAAGTTTGATCCATCAATCGAACACTTGAGAGAGATAAAAAAAAGTCTATAAAGAAAGTCTATTGGTGAACCGCCACCCATTATTCGCGAAGATCTCCATGGCTGTAGTTTCCATCACACTACATGCCATCTTCAACGTAGGACGATTCTCCTCCTTCTGCAATAGGGACCAGAACCGAGTCCAGTACGTCCCTCTAAATATTACCAGCATGTATGAAGGTATAGGTTTTTTGTCAAATACAACATCATTTCGACACAGCCATATAGCCCAACAAATGGCACATGTTCCACTCCAGATTAGTTTCTTGAGCTTATTGTCCGTCCCTCCCAACCAATCAGAAAACATATGCTGAAAGCTATTTGGGGGAGCAATATTAAAAGAAACATAAATAATGCGCCAAATAAATTTTGCTAGAGGACAATCAAAGAATAAATGTTGAATACTTTCACTTAGGTTGCAGAAACAACATTTCAAACTACCATGCCAGTTCCTTCTAGCAAGATTATCTTTTGTTAATGTAACACCCTTATATAAGTACCACATAAATACTTTTATCTTAAGGGGAACCTTAAGTTTCCAGATATCTAAAGTAAAGGGCAAGGCTTGTGTCAAAATTTGAGCTCTATACATGGACTTCACAGAGAATGTGCCATCCTGGTTTAGAGCCCATCAAAAACTATCCCTGTGGTCTACAAGAGCAATATGCATAACCGATATCACTAATTGTTGCCACAAAATTAGATTTACTCCGGTAAGCGATCGTCTAAATGAAACATTAAGAGGTGTGGTTGATAGGACTGACTGAATCGTTGCACTTTTCTTCCTAACTATATTATAAAGGCTTGGGAACTTATCCTTCAAGCATTGTTGGCCAGTCCAAATATCCTCCCAGAATCTTAATTGAGACCCATCTCCTACTTGAAAGGTCCCTAACTGCAAGAAGTCATTCTTGGCTTGCATAAGGCCTGTCCAAAAATGAGAGTCCCCAGGAACGTGTTGTACTTGGGTTAAGGTCTTGTTTCTTAAGTATTTGCGGCGTAAAATAGTTTGCCATGTTCCTTCAGTATTAAACAGTTTGTATAGCCATTTGCTTAACAAACATCTATTCTGAATTTCCAGGTTTAAAATACCCATCCCACCTTGTTCTTTTGGAGTGCACAGTATCCCCCATTTGGTTAGACGGTATTTCTTTTTATGTCCCTCATTTTGCCAGAAAAATCTAGACCTGTAATAGTCTAGCTTCTCCAACACACCTTTTGGGACTTCAAAAAAAGAGAACATGAACATCGGAAGACTGCTAAGAACAGAGTTAATTAATGTCAATCTTCCCCCAACTGACAACATTTTACTTCTCCAGCAGCTAAGGCGTTTTTGGAATCTCTCTTCCACATGTTTCCAATCCGCATTGGCCAGTCTCCGATGGTGCATCGGTATTCCTAGATATCTAAACGGAAGGGCACCTAGCTCACATCCAAAAATCTGGGAGTATTCATGGTTCCATTCTTTGGCTTCCCCATAGCAAAACAACTCACTTTTATGGAAATTTATTTTAAGCCCCGATAATTGTTCAAAAGCACATAGCAGAAGTTTTAGATTTTTGGCTTCTTCTAGATTATGATCCATTAGAATAATAGTATCATCCGCATATTGGAGTATGGACAAACCATCATCCACTAAATGCGGGATCACACCTTTAATATGTCCGTTTGACTTTGCACGCTCTATTAAAATGGATAGGAAATCCACCGCCAGATTAAACAACAAAGGTGATAGAGGATCACCTTGCCGAACTCCTTTCCTAGTTTGAAAAAAGTGGCCAATGTCATCATTTACTTTAACGGCGACACTTCCTTTTGACATTACTCTTTGAATCCATTCGCACCACATAGGCGAGAATCCTTTGATTCTTAGAGTCTGTTGAAGAAAAGGCCATTTTACCTTGTCATATGCCTTCTCAAAATCTAATTTTAGAATGATCGCATTTTGGTTTTTTTTTATTTATCTCGTGCAACGTTTCATGTAAAGTGACCACCCCATCCAAGATAAAACGACCAGGCAAGAACGCCGATTGTGATGAGGAAATATACCTATCTACTACAGAAGTAAGCCTATTGTTAAGTACTTTTGTGAACACCTTAAAGCTTACATTAAGGAGGCAAATGGGTCGGTACTCTTGAATTTTTGTTGCATCTGTCTTTTTTGGAAGAAGTGTAATGATGCCAAAATTGAGACTGTGGATGGGCAATTCTCCTCTATGGAATGCATTAAAAAGATTGACCAAATCATCCTTTATTACATTCCAAAAGAATTGATAAAATTCCGCCGGGAAACCATCAGGCCCCGGTGCTTTATTGTGTTCCATTTGAAACACCGCATCCCTAATTTCATTCTCTATGAATGGGGCGATGAGAAACTGATTCTCCTCCTCCGTAACTTGTGGGATGTCGTCCCTAATGCTTTCGTCTAGAGAGAAATTGTTTTCCTCATGAGGCCCGAATAAATTCTTATAGAAGTCCGTGATGTACTTCTTTAAGTTTTCGTTACCAACTATAATTCCTTCTTCTTGTTCCAGCTGAAAAATATGGGTTTTCCTATGTCTCCCATTCGCTACCAGCTGAAAATACTTTGTGTTATTGTCCCCTTGTAACAACTTAGTTACTTTGGAACGTTGGAGCCAGTATAGCTCCTCTTCTCTCAAAATGTGTTGTAATTGGTTTTTAAGCAGACACCTTTCTTCATTTTCTTGGCTGGAAAGCACAGAGATTTCCGCTCTTCTATCCAAGATGTCTAATTTACCTAGCAAGTCTTGTTTTTTAGATTTATTTTAGACACCATATTTCTTGCCCATCCTCTCAAAAATCTTCTAACACGTCTTATCTTATTCTGCCACCTAGTTAAAGGCGTAGTTCCTCTATTTTCTGATTGCCACACAGATGCTATCAGATCGTAAAACCCATCTTTAAGGAACCACCCAAGCTCAAATCTAAAAATTCTCGAATTCCCTCTATGAGTTTGCTGACCCGAAGTCAACAGAAGAGGTGTGTGATCTGAGATTTCCCTTGTTAGAGCCTGTACCGAAGCTAGAGGGAATTTTAATTCCCAATCCGTACTCACTAAGATCCGGTCTAGCTTTTCGTAAGTTGGATTTTCGGCATAATTGGCCCATGTAAATTGCCTCCCTGATAAATCTAACTCCTTTAGATTTAAGGATTCAATGATGGCATTAAAGAGATTAGGCCAGTGGCTTTGATATCTGTCGTTATTTTTCTCTGATGGATTGCGAATGATATTAAAATCTCCTCCAACTAATAGAGGTAGACTTTCATCACTGCATGCTCTTACAAGTTCAGATAGGAACTCATCCTTGAACTCATCTTGAGCCGCCCCATACACTGTCATGAGAGCCCACCGGAACCCATCAACTCTTGATTTGACCTTAAATTTGATAAAGAAATCACCGGTTTCAATATTGTCGACCACAAAGTTTGCCAAATTAATCCCGAGTAAGATTCCTCTAGACATTCCCCTAGGTGGTGTCCAGTGCCATAAAAAATCCGCCCCCGCGCAAAAGTTATCAAGACACTCAGTCGAGTAACTAGATTTGCCCGTTTCTAATATTGAGATAAAATCTAGCTTGTGTTCTTGTGAAGCGTCATGTAAAAACCTGTGCTTTGCTAGGTCATGTAAACCCCTACTATTCCATATGATTCCTTTCATTGAAATTAATCTTTTTCTTGGCTGAAATTTTCCTACGACTTCTCTGTTTCTTTCCTGTTAAATCTGTCATTTTAATAGGGACATCAAACAAAGGGCCACCTAGGCTCTCGTCCCCAGCCATAAAATTATCAGTTAGGTCGCCACATAGACGATCCAAAGGAGAAAAGAAATCACTATTTTCAGGCTCAAAATCTGATTCTGTATCAACCTCCAAACGAGTTACTGGTTTAGTCCTACGCCTTTCTACTTCCTTAATAAGCAAAACAGAACTGTCTACAGATTTATTCGAAGAACCCAACTTAACACCAACCGAGACTAGATTATTTTTAATACTAGAATCTGAAAGAGAAGCGACTGAGATAGACTCACCTTCGGGATCCAAGTTCCGAAGAGCCGTCCTTTTCTTTGCTTTCATAGTTGAGTCCATGTCCGCCGAGGCTGCCCCCCTTTTGCTGCGACGAACAAGAGTGCCGGTCATTGCATCATCCGGGGACAGCATTGCCACCGTGTTCATGCTCCCCAGCTCGGAATTAGGCGTGCCGTCTGCTGCGACACCCGAGCTGAGAAGCGAGTCCAAGAGACCTCCAAGGGACGCCGAGTCGGTCTCCGAGCCACCTCCTGTACCTACAGAAGCTTTAGACACAGCCTTGCTGGGTTTAGGGGCACCCGGCGCAGCTGACTTTGATGGAGCTTTGTTCGTCGTAGTCGACGCAGAATTAACAGCCTTCAATGGCCCAGAATTAGCACCCTTTGGTGCCTGCTTGGATCCACGCTGCACCGTGCTGGACGAGCGTACAACACGTTGGTCGCCTGCACCTGCCGGCTTGGTGGTCGACATGCGCACGGCAACTGACACGGTGCGCTGGGCATGCACCTGTTCCAGGCCGCCCAGTTCCAGTGTGCGCTCGACCAGCGGCAAAGGGGCAGACGGAAGTGAGGCTTGGTGACCCGGGCCTGGTGTAGTGGCCGGCACAACAGCACGCTGGACCTCCTGCTCTTGTTGTACTTGCTTCTTGTCTTCCACTGCACTTGCACCTGTAGATGAGGATGCCACATAGGCACCAACAAAAGTAGAAGAAGTGGGTTTTATTTGGGAAACTGAATGGCCCTGATTACATTAATTGGTTCATTAGCTCGCACATTAACGAACTTTCTCATAGCCGCCTCATCTTCTTCGTTAACGCCTTCTTCCCCGAGAAGATCATCGTTTTCCCAATCATGAACCATGTCAACGTCCCCATCCTGTTGAGCTACTCCTTTTGCCTTATCTCTAGGAGAGTCCAAGTTATCGGCAACATGTCCCTCAACACCAGGTTGAACATTTTTGTTACTTTTATCATCTAAGTCCATCTCACGGCCATAATCCTCCTCTCCATCGTCATTGCTACTATTCTGTTTATTAGCTAGCTTGGAGATGCCACTGTTTGGAGGAAAAGGTTCAATCTCAAATTTCAACTGAAAAAACCTATTTCTAATAATCACATCCATTTTAGTAGGGATCAAGTCTGGTTCTAGGACTGCCACACAGAACCGTCCAAACGTATTGTCCCTAGTTGTCTTCATGTCCACTTTCTGAGTGACTCCAAACATTGTGCCGACTGCCCAAATAATTTTGTATTTCCTCAGAATCGTCGGGAGGTTAAGGACTCGCATCCAAACAGTGGGCAACAAATGCCCAAAGTATTCTTCCTCCTCTTTAAATTCCTCAAAGTTGAGCGAGATGCCTTTCTGCAACTTCGCACTGACCCAGTATGTAGATCTCAGTAAATCAGTTCTACTAGGGAATAACACTTTATAAATGTTCTCCTTGTACTTCTGCACCTCCCATGCAAAATTTTGGCGCACTAACATTTTTAGATGGCCAATTAGCTCCCCTTCCGAGAGAGATCCCCCAATCACAGTGACTAGAGCAGTCCTCGTGTTCCTCTTTGTTGGCTGAATGGGAGGATGTGCAATGTAATACGCACCTAGCTCATCAGCAGCAAATCCAACCGATAAAGCTACTGGCTTTGGTTCATCGTGCAGAGGGCATCTAAATGAAGCATGTTCTGTACTCTCACAGAGATCACATAGAAGCTCTGCAGTACACTGATTCGCTACATGACCTCGCTCACCACACCGATAGCAACTTCTCTGTTTCGAGACAGCATCTCCTTTACTCTGATCATCACTAGCTTGACTTTTATCTAAGGATGAGCCAACAACATCAACTAGATCTTTGACTATTTTACCCACTTCTTCCTGAGTTGGTACCTGAGCTGAAGTGGATATTGTGTCGATAGCAGCGGCACCTTCACTTGCAGCCGCCGTTGCCGCGGGCACCGGCTTTGGTGCTGTTGGCTGTTGAGGCAACACCTGATTTGAGGGTTGTTGGTGTGGAGGTGGCGCCACCTGGTTCTGCTCGACACGATTTGGTGGAGGAGGTGCTCGATGATGGCCAGCCCCTCCACGCGTTGGACGAGCACCGGAATGGCGCCCACGGCCATGATGGCGGCCGGGACCTCCGAACCCCATCTGGTTTGGCCACCCCCAACCCGGCATGAAATTGGGCGGAAAGGGGCCGAAACCAGGGTTGAAGCCTGAGCCATTGAAGAAATTCCCGTCGCCGTATCCGTACCCGCCATTGAAGTCGTAGTTCTGATCATAGGAACCTCTACCGCCTCCGTTCCTTCCACCGGCACCCGCGCGCCCGCCCCCGCGGCCTACACCTTGGCCTTGCAGGCCACGATGGCCGCCATTGGCACGCGTGCCGGATCCAGCCGCAGCCCGATCGCCGCCGCCTCCGGCTGCACCGGAGCCAGTCTTCTTGCCGCCGTCCATGCCTCGCCTAGCCGCCTCAACGTAAGACGTCAAGGGCGGGGTTGCAAGGGATCGTGAGAGAGTCGCCGTAGATTCGTTGGTTCTGAACCGCTCGGCCAGAACTCCGCGTCAGGAGAGAATTCTACCTGTTCCCGACTTGATGCGTAGCAAGCGGCGTGATACACCCTCTTTGGGCCCACCGTCCAGCGTGGTTTCCGTATCGTACAACTCATGTACCGTGGAAACCGCCTGATCTATTTTACTCTGTTTTGAATGCACCGCATTTGAAAACTGAAACTGTTTTGACGTTTCCGTGGAAGACGTCGTCGTTAACATCTCCGGCGACCTGGTTTTCCTTGACGGCTCATCTCCGATGAGGTCACGTAGACACTGTCGTTCACCGGAAGCCGCGCTACGCAGGTCCAATACCTCGCAATCACCAAGTTTAAAAACAGGGGATCGACGCTTTCTGGGCAGAGGTCCTGACCATGGTTTGCTCGTCTTATTCCGATGATCCACCAAGGATTCGATCAGACGGCGCGCATGTACAACTGGTTTGTCATCCGTTGCCGGAGACTTTTCTGCATGCACCCGTGCTTCAATTGCCGGGTTTTCAAGGTTTCTATTTGCGTCAACCAAATCCTTCACAGAGAAGCCATGGACTGACGCTTTTCTAACCAAATCAAGCACCCATGTCGACGATTCAGGCGACGACGACGCCTCATCGTCGGACTCCTCCGGTGACAGCACCCAAAACCGAGATACCGAGCCGATTGGCCGGCAACCAAGAAGAGGATCAGCAGCCGGTGTCGACATGCCAGGCACCGTCGACCATCCTCCATCCTCTTCCGAAGACCTGCACAATTCACGATCTGTGACAGCACTTACCGCACGAGCGCTTTCCTCAGCACGGTGATGAAGCTCCCTCGCCGGCGCGAAGACCATCCGCCGGCGGAGCCCACGCCTCCCTCCTCTCATCGCCTCCCTCCCCTCCTCTCAACATCCCCTTCCTGGTTGTGGCCGGTGTGCTGGACGGTGAGCGCGGCTCTGATTGTGGCCGGTGTGCAACCGCGCAAGGGAGCTGACCGGCTTGCCGCGAGTCCAGGTCGGAGACGGCTGTTGGTTCTCCAACAACTCGATGGCGGCGCAGGCGTCAGAGTTGGCCACGCCCTGCTTGCCCTAGGCTCTGCCTATATATACAAGCCTATTCCTTCACATTGAAGGGGGGGGGGGGGGGGGGCAGGATGGAGAAAGGGCGAAAGCCCTGCTGCTGCTTCCATCTGCAACATCTCGTCGAGGGTGCCGCCGATGCCCTGCTGCAGTTTCCCCGTCGAGGATAGGAGTAGGCGCCGCCAAAGGCCCTGCCATTCAGAGAGCATCGTCATCTAGCAGAGGGCACACGATACTTCATAGCCCCTGTTCTTCCGTCTGCAACACAGCGAGTAGGCGCCGCCGAAGGCCCTGCCGTTTCCATCTGCAACACAGCGAGCAGGCGTCGCATGAGGCCCTGTCGTTCCTCTTCGGTATGCAACACAGCGAGCAGGTGCCGCTCAGGCCCTGCCGTTCGTTCCCATCTACAGCACAGCTCTCCTCACAAGAGTTTTCAGAGTACAAGACCAGCTCTCACCGAGAGTTACAAAGTTTCAGAGTAGAAGAAGACCAGCTCTCCCTACGAGAGTTTTCAAGGTACAAGACCAGCTCTCCTTACGAGAGTTTTCAGAATACAAGACCAGCTCTCCTTACGAGAGTTTTCATAATACAAGGCCAGCTCCATGTGAGTTTCAGAATAGAAGAACAGCTCCACGTGAGTTTCAGAGTAGTAGAGCAGCTCTCCTTGAGAGTTTCAGAGGCAAGAGCAGCAGCCAGCAGATGTGCCCCTGTTCGCCCTGTGAATCAGCTCTTCGTAGTCTTTGAGCAGCAATGCAATGATGTTCAGTGTGAACCATGAAGCAAGCCAGAGCAGCAATCAAAATGTGCAAGCAAAGAGGGCAGCCGTTGTGCAAGCCCGCCTGATCAGTGTGCAGTTTATGCTTCTCCAGTAGAAAGAAGAAGCATCAGCGTGCTTGCAGTCAACAGATTGTAGTAAATAGTTCTGTAGTTCAATGGCAAATGCAAAGCAAGCACTTCAGGATTGTTACGGCAGGCAGCAGTTGCCACATGAATTTCAGAAAGAGATTCGGTGAGCAGCAGTTATCCAATCCTCGATTCCCACCATGAAGCAGTTCAGCAGAGGCAGAGCCGCATGTTAATTTCCAGTTGCAGCAACAAAGATAGCTTGCGAATATTCAGATTATTTAGTGACAGAGATAGCTTGCCACAGGCATACAGTGATTAGTCTGGAGCTAGGTATATATCTAGTCTGTTCCCATTCAGAGTTGACGTGCAGCCGCATGCAGTTGTAGTTACTAGAATGATCAGTTTGTCTCTCACAAGAAAGATCCTATGAGTGCAGCAATGATGCAGAAGGCAGTACAGTAATCAAGAACATGTGCGCAAGAGAGAGGGTTTGCCGTGATGCATAGAGGCCCCTCCAATAATGAGAAGCTATCAGCCTACCAGCTTTGCATGTTGTTAAACACATTCTCATACGTTGTACTATGCTTGACGCCCTCCGCACGTGGCTTGCGACAACTTGCTAGTTGAGTATAGCCTGACGCCGTTCTTCTTGCATTCCTGCACACCAGCATACATGAAGCTCGTACAAGGAGAAATCTCCTAATTGTTGCATGAGTACAAGTCTACACTCTCATGCACCATCCACTGTCCGTATCGTCAAGGCCGGTTAACCATATGAAGTCTTCTTCTCCCTGACCGACGAGGCTGGGATGTCTTCTCTTCCGTGACCGACGAGGCCGGAATCATCTAGTCTAGACCGACGAGGCTGGACGCCCTTTGTTCATGACCGACAAGGACGAACAACCTTTCAGACTTCATCATGGCAATCCACACGACAAGGCCGGATACCTTTTGCTAGAGGCCGACGAGGCTCTAGTTAATTTGTTCTTATGCATACTTGGAGATGACACTTGTTTTATTCAGAGACGACGACCTTCAGCATAGCTTAATCGGAGGTGTTCTGCAGTCCGAAGCTGCGGATGTAATTAACCGGCGGCCTCACGAGGCCACGGGAACCAAGAACTACACAACGACCTGTACGTCAGATGTATGCGCAATATATTGTAAATTCCAAGTGGGAATGTGTACTTTGTAATTCTCTACAGAATTAATAAAGATCGGAGTTCCCTACTTTGGTTGTGTTCTTTTATTATATTTTGTATACTTAGTATACTGGCACGCCCCGCATATTTATTATTAAGTGTACGCATTCGGACATACTCCTTTCACCGGGAGTGTTTCTTTTCGGCGAAACAGGTTGCAAAAGGATTGAAACAAAGGTATGGGATTGATTATGAGGATACTTTTAGCACTGTTGTTAAACCAACTACTATTCGCATTCTTCTATCTTTGGCGGTTAGTAGAGGTTGGAGCTTGAGACAAATTGATATTCAGAATGCATTTCTTCATGGTTTTCTTGATGAGGAGGTTTATATGAAACAACCGCCTGACTATGAAAATCCTAAGTATCCTCACTATATTTGTAAACTTGATAAATCTTTATATGGCTTAAAGCAAGCTCCAAGGGTCTGGTTTTCTAGGCTAAGTGCAAAATTGTTGCAGTTGGGATTTGTAGCTTCAAAGGCTGATGTTTCGCTTTTCATCTTCAACAAGGGAGGGATTCAGATATATATGCTTATTTATGTTGATGATATTATCATTGTGAGTTCCTCGTCTGTTGCTACGGACCGGCTATTGTTCCAACTTAAACAAGATTTTGCTGTGAAAGATCTTGGTAATTTGAGTTATTTTCTTGGCATTGAAGTAAGCTCACTTTCAGATGGAATTATTTTGACACAAAGGAAGTATGTACAGGATCTTTTACAGCGCACCAATATGCTTAAAGCTAAGGGTGTTTCTACTCCTATGACAGTGACAGATAAGTTATCTCGGTTTGATGGAGAGTCATTGTCAGCTGAAGATGCTACACGATATAGGAGTGTTGTTGGAGCTTTGCAATACTTAGGCCCTGTTTGTTTTAGCTTTTTGGCACTTTTGTCTGTTGGCTTTTGGAAGATTCAAAAGTCGGATGTCTCTGAAACTTGAGAAGCCAGAAGCACATCCTGAGGTGCTTCTGGCTTTTGGCTTTTGACAGCATCTGGTTTTTAGATCTCACAAAAGCCAACTAACAAAAGTGACGAAAAGCTGAAACAAACAGGTTAACCTTGACACGTCCTGATATTGCTTATTCGGTGAATAAGGTGTGTCAATTTTTAGCATCACCTTCTACTGTTCATTGGGCTGCAGTCAAGAGAATTTTGAGGTATTTAAAGGAAACTTGTAAGCTTGGATTGGCTATTAGGAAGTCAAGTTCATCACTTTTAAGTGCTTTTTCTGATGCTGATTGGGCTGGCAATATAGATGATAGAAGAAGCACCGGAGGTTTTGCTATCTTTCTTGGGTGCAACTTGATTTCTTGGAGTTCTAGGAAACAACCTACCGTGTCTCGTTCTAGCACTGAATCAAAGTACAAATCAGTTGCTAATGCCACGGCAGAGATTATTTGGATACATGTGTTGTTGAAGGAACTTGGTATTCATTTGTTTCGGCCCCCAAGCTTATGGTGTGATAACATAGGCGCTACATATCTATCAGCAAATCCTGTTTTCCATGGACGAACCAAACATGTTGAGGTTGATTACCACTTCGTTCGTGAACGAGTTTCAAGTAAAGAACTGGAGGTTCGATTTATTTCTACACAGGATCAGGTTGCTGATATAATGACAAAGGCTCTTGGTGTGCAGTCGCATGAAAGATTTCGAAGCAATCTCAACTTAGTTTCACCAAGTCCAGATTGAGGGAGGGTGTGAACGTATGAGAGTCTAGAATCTTCTAGAATCTGTTGAGATAAGGCCATGAGCCTGTTGTAATCTCAACCGACTCCCATGTTGCTGGAGTTCAGGCCTGCGAGCCTTTCTTGCCGTAGACTACAAGTCTCGGTCATGTAATCTATCTCTAACTTTGTACACGCATCTATATAACGAATATGAGTTGCCCCATCAAGGGCATTGCGTGCCAACTAGTTTCACACGTACGTTATGAGTGTCTGAGTTGTACTATGTAATCACAGAACAAAAAAATCATATCGTAACTTTGCAGCCATTTATCCCCGCAAATGAGGAGGTTCTAAATGTACCAGATTCTGAATCAGATCAAGCTAAGTTAGTACTGGAGCCGCAGAGGAAAAATAGTGTGCTGAGGGAGCAGTTAGTAAAGCAGCAACAGAAGCTACTGACAGTTCAGGCTCAGTCACTTGCTTCCAACACCTCGCCGCAACAATCTCCTGCTCCCTCGCCTCTCGTAGCATCTCCTGGCAGAGATTGAGGAAGATGAAGAAATAGCACATACTGCAGCTCAAGCAGAAGGATCGATTCATCCATGATCTGATCAATAGGAAGGCTTCGAACAACTGAGAACGAAGCGGCGTCAACTGAGAGAAGAGTCGTCACGAGGCCAAGCATGCGAAGAAGGACCCTTCAATGTTGCTTCAGGTATAAGGTGGCGCATATTAGCAGCAACTTCAGTTGTTGCTGCCAATGGCAGAAAAAAACTTACCTCTGCATATGTCTACTTTCTGTTCTTATTCCTCTCATAGCGTTTCACTTCATTTCAGACGGGGTTTATGGAGTGGAGTGGTACCAAACAGGGCCATAATGTAAGGTTTTGTTCGATCAAATTTTCTGGTGGCGATTCCTAGTTAATTCTCAGTACTTCATATGGACACAACAATTTGTAATGCTGTCGGTGATTAATGTGGTAAAAGTACTAATCCAATTGTACCGAAGAAGGAAGGAAAAAGTACATGGAGTTACAAATATGTCAGTTATAAATATTTCTTGTACTGAATTTAATTTACTGGTGGTAAATATATTAGAGCTGGCACTAATGATCAGTGAGATCCATCATGTGAAGCACGAGAGGCGCGTCCCCTTTGTCAACAGTGAATGTCTTGAGCATCTTCCCCTTCGCCGTTTTGACCTGCACGACATACGTGCCGTGGAAGCCCCTGAATTTGAACTGTCCGTTACCGTCGACAAGCCCTCGCACTTCAGACGTCCACTCCTTCCGGAGGTCAATGAACCTCTGCCCGGCGCGGTTGACGGTGCCGTCGGAGTTGACGAGATGGGCGTCCGGGCGCCACATGTGCCCCTGAATGAACCCCCAGAGCACGACGCCCTCCACGGCCGGGTGCGCGTAGGCCTCGCGGAGCACCACCTCGAGATCGTCGGCGCGGAGCTCCTCGTCGGGCTCGCACACGTCGAGCTCCGTGAACCAGACGGGCAGGCCCGTGGCGGCGGCGAGCTTGTCGAGCACGTCGCAGATCACCTCGCCGACGGGGTTGGTCACGTGACCTTCCATCCCGATGCCGCCCACCCTCGCGCCGCGACGCTGGAGGTCCCGGACGAGCTCGACGTACCTCTCCGGCGTCGCGTACGGGTCGCCGCCGCCGCCGCACTGGACGTTGAAGTCGTTGACGAAGAGCGCGGCGGCCGGGTCGAGCCGCGCGGCCTCGCGGAACATGAGGGCGGCGACGTCGTCGCCGAGCCGGTCCCGGAAGAAGCGCCCGTGCAGCATCTCGTTGTTGACGTCGTACTGCGGGAACCGGCCGGCGTAGCGCGTCAGGAGGCCGCGGAGGTGGCCGAGGACGGCGGACATGAGCTGGGCCCGGTCGTGGGCGATGTCCTTGACCCACTGCTGCACGGCGCCGTCGACGGCCCAGAAGATGCAGTGGCCGCGCACGGGCTTGCCGGCGCGGTCGCAGAAGTCGAGCAGCCGGTCGAGGTCGCCGTAGTTGGGCCGCCCGCGCTGCGGCTCCGTCCAGTACCACTTGAGCTCGTTCTCGAACACGGCCCAGTCGAAGTGCTTGTTGAAGAAGTCCACGAACGTCGGGTCCTGGATCGCCGGCCCGTTGATGCAGCAGCCGAACGGAAAGCTGTTGTCCAGCTGCACAACGTGGATGGATGCCCCGGCCAGGCTACACGGCGCCGCGCCGAAGCTCAGGACCACGTCACGCTTGCGCACCTGCAAACATTTGGGGAGATGCGATCAAATGGTGAGAATTTTTGTTACATGCACTGCACATGTAAATTACCCCCACGTCAGCTGAGATCAGCTTTGTTTAAGTGATTAGCTGCTAGAAAAGTCACGGGCCCTACCCACTGTACCAGTGCCCAGTGCTGCACCCTTCACCGTGTCACTGTCTGGACAACGAAGCACTATTATAAACTTCAGAAAAAACTTCTCACGGAGCTCGTGCCAGATCAAAGGAAATATATATATATTGATGCCCTTCCATAACGTGGCAACCGACAAGGCAAGTTGTAATATATACCTATTTCGATCTAGTAATATATGCCGTTTCACTGGCCAGTGGCGTTATATTATACCTATTTCAATCTAATAGAATAGTTGCTGCTGACTCACTCATGAAAGTAACGTACTGTTCAAACGTCAACTTCGATGAGGATTTAAAAATAAAAGACTTAGTGTTTAAGATATAATTTGTATTAGGTAGCTACGCAGATATTGTATTATATAGGTGTACGCTTACGCAACGACAAGGCTGAGCTATATAACATGCATGATAAGACGAAACGTTTTATCGCCCCCAGATCAAGACCATTGTTGGCTAATGGAGTACGATTATTTTATACAAGTATGTGATAAGGTTGAGCTAAGTTGGCACTCGGGCCTGAAATTTGGATTCAGTTTGTAATTTTGTACATAATAGCATTCATAGAGTATATATTTTGGTATATGTTTCTTAAAAAAGGAAAAAGAAAAACAACTTTTTTTAATGTGTGCTCTCTCCTTTATCAAGTTGACATTATGAGTGAGAGTAAGTATGTCCGCACTGGAGTCCCAATATCCATAATGGAATAATTACTTTGTATACGGATGTCCCAAACAGATGAGAAAAAGGAACAGAAGAGAAAAAAAGAACAAAGTTGAGAAGACGCTTTAACCTGATCACAGCCAGGCGAGCGATTGTTTTCTTCTTTCCTCACCTTGTCAATCTTGTCCTTGAGTTGCTTGAACCGCGCTTTCCGGTCCGCGGCAAAGATCCGGAGGTCCATCACCTTCACGCCCACGCCGGCCGGCGCCCCGTGCACGTGAACAACCGCCGCGCCGCGTGGCGCCTCCCTGAGCCGGAACGCGCCGTTGATCTCCGCCCACTTGCCCGGCTCGGCGCAGAAGGCCGCCCCGACGCCGTCGACGACCTCCTCGTCGTCCACGCGGACGCTGACGCGCACCGGCACCGCCGCATGGCTGCTCCTCCCCTCCGTTGCGGCGCCGGCGACGGTGACGCTGACCCACCCCGCGACGCGGTACGTGACGCGGGGCTTGAGCTTCCCCGGCGCGATCGCCTGGCACAGGCCGGCGTCCTCGTCGGCGCGGTCCGCCGCGAGGACGTACCGGCCGCTCGGCTGGCCGTGACTGGGCCCGGCGACGGTGGCCGTCGCTTCGGGGAGGATCTCCGGGTCCGCGTGGTGCAGGGATAGCGCCGTGCCGGAGCCGGACGGAGCCCAGCCGATGGCGTTGACGTCGAAGACGACCTCCTGATCGATGATTGACATGGAATTAAGCACAAGGAAGGGAACGTTGCTACTACTATGTCACAGACGGAAGCGATGATGATGAACTGATGAGTAATTGAGTGGTGCGACGAAGAGAACGTTTGCTGCGTGCTCTTTCCTTTTCTTTTCCAAAGTAGACAAAAACTATCTTATTGGCAATGTTGGCACGTACCTGAATGCCGCCGGCCATGGACGTCGCTAGGTGACGGCCGTTCCGTCCGATGAGGCAGTTGGAAAGGTCGTGAGGTAGCGCTGGCCGGCTGGTGTTCTGGGTTTTGAGACGGCAAGGGAACCTCTGGTTGGTAGCTCTTGATTGGTTTGGCGTGGTGAGAATGACCGATCAAGGAAGCTGCCGTAATCAGTATTTAATTAAAGGCACTAGAAATATCGGCGCGCAAGGTGGTAGCTCAGTTGGTGCACCCATACAATTTGATGGTTTTGGAGGCCTTCAGCATTTCAATATCTAGTACAACTGAACCACCTACGTACCCTAGCGAAATGAATATCCTAGATATGAGTAAACAGAATTATGATGCATAATAAGGTCAAAACAAATTGTCAAAAGACCACTCCCAGAAGTAGATAGTACACATATTGTCACATCTTGCAAATGCCATGATCAGATTTGTCTTCAGTTAGTTGAACGTTCGCCTCCTCTTCAGCGTTCTCTTGCTAGGTGTATAATCCTTCAATGTGACTATCATTCCTTCCCTCTGTGATAACGCATCGCCACTGCTTGCTCTGCTTTGGCCTCCAACAAACATCGCATCTGCAACATTTGCAGTGTCGGAAGGTCCAGCCTCTTCTACTGACCTAGATACTGGGTCGAGTTCCATATCCTCAGAGCTAGTAGAACTGCAACTGCAACTCGCACTGTCGTCTGAGTAGCTACTGGTTGTTCCATCCTCAGAAGCAGAGGTGTCGCTGAACGTGTTAAAGATGGTAATGCTCTCTTTCTGTGAGCTGTGAAATGAGTGGCTTTTATACTTGCCATTGTACCGTGGCAAGACAGATGAATCTTGTTTCAAGCCAAGCGGGTCCCTGCCCAGGCTGTATGATGAGTACAATTTCTTCTCCACACCTTCCTTGGCTTTCACCATTTCACCTAGCCGTACCAAAGTTTCATTTGAATCGCTGTCTTCGGCTGCGGTCTGCTCTAAATGTGAGATCATCTTGCCAAAGAATATCCTCTTTTTGTGAAGAGAACACTGCATTTCAGAATATGGCTGTGAGGTCTAGAAACCTGGTAGAAGTTGTGATCTATGAACAACATGAAAGCGATGTATAAGCGCAGGTTTCAGTGTACATACTCTTTTCTCGAGGAATTTATGCAAGCCTTTTCCTTGGACCTTTTTCTTCCGCCAAAAGATGCAGCAAGAGCAAAAAGCTACTGCTTCCATTACTATTACGAGGAAGTAGACGATCATCAGCCCACGAAGGTCATTGTCACCTAATGGACAGAAGTTATTCAGTCAGTAATGGCTAATTTTTAACACAAAGTCAGAGAGAAATCATTTGAACTTTACCATGATTGGTTTCAGCAAACTTTGCTTTTATGCGCCCGCAAGTCCAACCGATCTTTTTCCCTAGCAAAAGAAAGAAGTCAGGAAGACTATCGAATGACAAACAAACATGATTCTTAGGAGAAGGATTCAAAGATCATACTTCTCGTGTAGCACTGCATGGTGGTGTTGCCGATCCCTGTGTCATGAAAGTTAAGGGAAAGGCATCGCAATTAGTTTATTTGAAGCACTTAAATTTTCGTATGATTTGCTATCGGTTAATTAGAGACAGTTTAGTTGATAACAATTCCATAGCTATAGGAAGACTTACTTGATGCTGATAGAATACTGAGAAGGATTGTCTCGTCTACCCCAAAATCGTTCAGGTCACGACTGGACAGCAAATTTGATAGATTCCCTGGCAAGATAATCATTTGGTATCTAATCTAACTGTAATTTATGACAAAGATGACATTGACATTGCAAAATTGATTTTAAACATATAAAGGAACAAAGTAGGCGTTTGAGAAAAAGAAAAGAAAAGGGAACAAACCAGGATACTCTCCAGTCCAGTATATTGTTTCAGTTGCTGGAGTTAACAAAGTGAACAAAACTCTTTTTGGATTTTTCTTCATCGCCGATACATGGGTATAGTCTCCATTTTTGTGGATTGATTTTCCCCCCACTATGGTCTGAGCAACATACATGGAAAACCCTGAACAGTCAAGGACCGGGCTTGTATGGATCGCTGAATCGTTTGCTGCTTTTTGAAGAAACTTTCTGATGTCACCGTCAGGAGAAATCGAGTAGAGGTTCCCATCTAGCGAGCCAATTGACATCCAACCTGTTCCATCAGTTGAACAAGGTAGCATCAATGTATACTGCAGATTAGTGTCACTGCATCTTTTAGTGTACAAAAGTAAACAAAAAGATCAGTTAAACAGCCTAACTACCCTTAACAGGCAAACCCATTGATACCACAGTGCATTTGCTGAAATCCATTGTGAAATAAATGTATTTAAATTTGTACTGAACAAGATTAGTCTTTTTTTTTCGAACACGCAGGAGAGCTGCGTATCTTTGTATTATAGGAACAAGATTATTCTTTACCATTGGAATCCACGGCTGGCAAGGCTTTCTCGCCACACAGTGGACCGATATTCCGCTGCCATGAAATGTTTCCTGTGAGAACATCAAGCCCCACAACAATGGACTTTGTTGGAAAGAGTATGTACAGGCGCCCGCTGTTTCCCGGTGCAATCGTCATCAGTTTGTCAAGTGAGCTCAAGTCCTTGATCCATGCGAACTGACGGCTATGAATGCGCAGGGAATAGAGCTCGCCTTCAGTGTTTGATATCTGCAAGAAGATGCATGGCAGGTGGATGAAAAAAAAAATTACTAGGAAGTAGGAACAAAAGAAGAAACATATAAAATGGGATGGAAACTTACATAAAGAGCCCCATTGCAGGGATCAACAACAGGAGCTGAATTAAAATAGCAGGTGGAGACGTTTCCCTTGCAGCCCTGACGGTAACCAGCCCGATCAAACACAGGCCCAAGGCTCCATTGGGGCCCCGAGAGCAACGACAGCACGAAGAGTCCTCTGTTTCTGATGGTCACGAACAGAGTCGAATGTTCACCGCTGATCGAAATGCCGATGATCTCCTCGGACCTCCCTTCCGTGGCATTGTAACTGAAGAACACCTTAGACGCTGGCCGTGCACCGCCCACGTTATCTGGTGTCGTCACCTTTATGATCTTGTCTTCTGCCACCAGATACACCTGCGCAGTCAACACAACCGATCATCTGAACTTGCTTACCGGTTACACTATCAGATGCAGTTCATGAAGAGTTTCAGATAACAGCACGGTCGATGAGTACCTTTCTTCCCTCGGTGACTGGACGGATGCTTTGGTTGCACTGGTGTCCCAGAGGAGCGGTCCACGCGGCGGACCCGTTCGGTTCGAACGCAAGGAGGTCCTTCCCGGAGCAGGCGATGAGGCGGCCGTCGTCGCCGATGAGCGGGGCCGGGAGGGAACGGCGCCGGCCAGACCCCGGCGGCGTCTGGCCTGCAAGCAGAGAAAACCGTCAGTGTCAGGCGACCATGTCCGGATCTTGCACGGTGAAAATGCTGAATCATCACAAGAGAAAAACACTGAAAATCTGCATGCTTTACCTTTCTCGGCAGTGGCGGCTGCCGGCGGTGGCGACGCCGAGCGCGCGGCGTCGATCATCAGGAAGCACGCGAGCAGGCATAGGCGCCAGAGCGTTCGCGGGGCCATGGGGTCGGAGATGCTGTTGCAGAGAGCGAGAGAGCGGGCTTCGCCCTGAATAATGGAGAGGAACGGGCGGTTGTTTGCTTGAAGAATGCAGCCGCCCGGAAGTTTGAGGAACCGGCGGGCTGCTGCGGACGAGCCAGGCACCGCCCCGAACCATACTGTACATGGAACTAGTCTGAATCCTTCATCCTGGGCCCTGGGAGCAAACCGTCGCGAGTGGCCTGATGAGTGATGACACGGAACGTCCGACCTGACCGGCGGCTTTTTTTTTTTTAATTTTTTTTTGGCGGGCAGCCGGCGGTTGTTCTACTTGCATTCCTGCGTCTTCAGAAACTGACACCCGTCGCAAATGCCGAAACCACGACGTGAAAAATGTTCAGACACTCCATGTTACGCGCAACTGAGGAATGCCGTACGTGGTTGGTATATAATCTTGATATCTGTTGCTGTTAGGCTTTGCCATTTATCCTCTGTTTAAGGTCCACAATGCTGCAGAGGATGAGATGAGTAGCGTATTTCGGGAAAGAAAGTATACACTGAAGAAAGCATACACTTATAAATTAGCCTGTTCGGCAGGCTGCGCTGCGGCTGTTTATTGTAGAAAATAGAAGGAAACACTGTAACGGATGCTGAAGAAATAACGAATATGCTGTTGTTGTATTCATGATACAGATTCGTGCGACTGCAACTGAATTGCACGGGCAGAATTTTAAAACTTAGCTTCCAATAAAGTTAGATGCCAGTGTGCCACAACAGTATGCTCCTCACACAGCACATTATAGGGTAGCATGGAGTACTCTGAAACATACACGAACATGATCTACCTCAAAAACAGACATGGAATTTACCCCGATCATCAAGACTTTACAACGCTGCATAGGAAGAGCCAGAGTTCTGGGGTGAAATCACTTCCTCAGAGCCAATCTCCTCCTCATAAAGGACATCCTTGATCTTGGAGGTCTCTCGCATTCGTCTGCGCTATCTTCGCTGTCTGAAACGACAACGTTCTTGATAGCAGCTGTGCTTTGCTTGATGGAGCCATTGCTTGGGTTGGCTTCTTTCTGTGCACCAACAGAGCCAACAGCCATGGTTTGACTTTTGAAGACTGGCGCAGACAGTGGCAGTTCATTTGGTGCCACGGTTTCAGTTTTGAGGACTGGTGCTGACAATGGCAGTTCATTGGTCAGTTTCCTGTCATTACCTTCTGAATAAGCAGGTAGCCTAGATTCCTTGTCACAGGTTCTCTCTGTTTCAGGAAGCTTAGATTTCAAGGACAACCTTTCACTTAGTAAGCACAGCTTCTTGCGACCTTGATTGCATTTGTCATTTGATAACAACTGAGAATTTGGCAGTTGGTTCTCGGCACTAGAATTCTGTGAGTTGATAGTAGTTTCACTTAAATTCTTGCTTGGAACATCTTCTAAGGGCCTCTTCTGGAGATTATTGAAGCTTGAATGTGAAGGCATGTGATTTGGAACCATATTTTCCTTCTGATCATTGCTCTTCTTTTCAGGCTTTACTGATTTCAGTGACAGCTTCAGGCCAAGTGTCCTGATATTCCTTCTATTTCCTTCCAATGGTTTATTCAAATTATCTGATGGTCCACCAGTGCTCATAGCCAAACTATTCTCTACAACATCATCGGAAGACTGCATTGCATAGTCTTTAGCATCGGATACTGATGTTGGAGGATGATTGGGCAACACATCATTGTCATTGCTCCTTTTGCTAGGTGGTACTGATGTAACAGAAAGACTCTGCCCAGGTAACTGCAAATTCTTCCTCTTTCCTTCACATACGGATGTAACAGAAAGCCTCTGCCCAGTTACCTGCAAATTCTTTCTATGTCCTTCACATTCTTTATTTGAAACCACTCCACTAGCAGCATTGGTAGACATGTTTTCTGAGATGGCATTTTGTTTGCCTGAAGCATCAGAAAAACATGCAGTAGGATAGGTGGAACTTGCTATGGACGGTAGGTGGCTAGCCGCAGGATCTTGGTTCTCAGCTGTGACATTCTTTTCAGATCTTTCAGACTTTATCGATAATTTACGTCCCAGTAATGGCCTCTTTTTTTGATTCCCTTCATGATCTTTGTTAGACGCATTTGGCAGGGGTGCTAGCCTTTCCATGTCCTCCATTTGTGTGTTCTTTGCCTAAAATTTCAGGACACAATGAAGGATCAAGCATATGTTAAGAGAAGTTTTATTATATTGCTGGAACATGAAACTAGCAAAATGGAAAGCGGATGTTTCATACCATGACAGCAACATCTACAGAACCCCAACCACTAGCACCAACAGCTGCAGGATTAGCATACTTCTCAGTCCATAACCGAGCATTTGTGTCAAAGACCTGCCGGTTGTATTTGTATTCTCGACTCTGTCCAAGCAAAAAATAAATAAACAACATGGTTGGATGATAAAGCAAAAGTGCATTATATATCAGTGCATCATTGATGATCCTGCTACTTCTATCAAAGTGTGCTTACAATTTCAGCCATCAGCCCATCGTCAGGGTTTGGCTCACTTAGCAGCAAGCCGATACTTGTCAAAACAGTAGCAATGTTGATAGACGGTTGCCAGGCCCCCTGTGCAGTAATATTTTATATCAATATGACAAAAGCTGATGAGTTCTGAGAGTATGAATTTCTGAGATTTCAATACTTCATCTGCACACAAGTTAATTCCTATCAATTACCTTTGGGGGTAAATTTAGAATATCAAGGCAGATGCGTCCTCCGTTGTCGATATTGGGGTGACAAATGGGAGTGACAAAGGTCACATTAGGTGGTTGAAAAGGATACCTGCATCTCAGCAAAGGAATGACCATCAATCATCAGATCATCATGTGACGGGTGAGGGGGGTGGCACCTTTTGTCCACTTTTTTGATACTCTGAATTTTGGTTTCTATCAAACAATTTACCTTTCAGGAATTTGGATCTTCAGAACAAAAACTCCCTTCGAGTAAACGGTTCCCTCAGGCCCCTCGATTCCTTTCAGGAAATCCACATGCAAAGTGAGGAAAAAGGAAGTTGCGGTGCTGATTTTGTTAAAAATGCAGCAAATAATTAAATATATATCATACTTGCTTCGATGCTTGACAGAGACGATAAAGCACTTTCATCTTCAGAAAGATTAAGTGAGACCCCATGAGGTGGATCCTTCAGTAGAAGCTTAATCTCTTTCTGCATCCTCAGGTTAAGCCTCGCGGCCTGAGCCATTTTGTGGTTTGCAAGAACTCTGCCCTGTACAAAACATATATTACCTTTCAACATTGTTTAGCTTAAGCACATCAGGTAAGATAACAGCCCACTTTTCCTCTGGTGCAAAAAACTCATAGGTCACTTTATATTTTATAAACGAGTCTCACATGCCAAGTGTGTAACTGAAACGCATGAGCATGATGCTACCTTGCAAAGGATGACAACAAAATGTTTTCAGTGATCATATCAAAACATTAACATCATAACTATTTTGTTCATAGCTCAATCAGATCACCTTTTTTTTTGTTTAATCAAGCTACTGCACAAACTCCGTCTAGTTGTCTCAAAAATCCAAAATAGCTATCCTCGAGCCTGGTTACGGATTTATGATTGGCCAATCTTCTGGAGGTGAAACCGTAGGGGTGGGGATGGGTACCATGAATCCCTTATTGAAGACACCACCCCTAAATGAAACCCAAAAGGGCTACTGCACACAAATGCACGCAACTACCAGCTAGCTAAGTACGATGGCTTCAGCACACTATGCACTACTATATGTCTATGGACTTTCCGTGCCTTCATACAGGAAGCAGGATTACATCAAGCCATCAAATCAGCCACTCCTCCGCTCCCAAATTAAGAGGGAAAAAATGGCCCTCCAGCGCTCACCCGCGTTTCCCCCAGCAGCGACCGGCCGCGACTACTCCACAGCACAGGCCAGAGACGGTCGGCCGCCCTTTTAGCCTTCTCCACGCCGGCCAGTGAGGAATTACGTCGAGCAACTGGCGACCACACGAGGGATAGCCGTGGATTAGATATCTGGAGAAGGCACTGGGTCATTACCTGCGGCGTCGACGGCGACCAGCCCTGGTGCGTCTCGTCCTTCTCGATCCCCGAGGAGATCGCGATCTCAGCTCCCGCTCCAGCCTCGCCTCGCGTTTCGAATGGAGATTTTGGTGGAGGCGGCGGGAACGAAAGGGGGGGCAGCGAGCGGGGACACGAAAATAATCGACAGTGCGGGCGCGGCGTTGGACTCATGGGCTCAGAATGGCCACTTGCTTAAGTGGGCTCTTCTTGGGGCACGACAGGGCCCAATGAATTGTTCAGCCTGGCTTCCTTCTTTCTCCTCCGATTTGGTTAGCCAGCGTCCAGCAAATCCAGTAGGCGGGCGATGGCGTCGACGGCCGCGGCGTACGGCTGCTACTCGGCGGCGCTGCCGCCCTTTGCGGCGTTCCCCGGGAGCATCTCCGCTCGACGGGCGCCTCCTCGTCCTACCCGCGTCTCTCTCGTTGGCTCCTTGAAGCTCAGGGCGACGGCGCCAGGGTGCGGCTCCGTTCAAGCTGCTGCTCCTTCTCGCTTCTGTCTCGGCTCGCCGGTTTCTGAGCTTGTGCTCTATTTCTTCGTGCAGATTGAGGGTTTCGTGTCATCAAAGGAGGCGGGCCATCTCCGCTTGCTCCTCCGGTGAGGCCAGTTCGGATGCGGCGGCATTGCCGACGGTAAATCCTCACTACTTTTGCATTATGATGTTTCTAGGTTGTCAGGAGTGAATTGGTCTTGGTTCTGGATGATTGATGTTGGAATTTTGTGGGGGAGATTGGAATATATTCATGATTTCGGTTGGATGAAGCAGCTGGCAGGAATGAGGGGATACATAAACTATTTAGGCATTTAGAGCACTGATTTCTGATATCTGAATAATCTTTGTGTATCATTTTTATTTCAAACATATAAATATTTTTTTGGTATAAAATCATAGATGTAACCATACATATCTAAACACATAGCTTTGTTCAGTTGTTGAGTTACTCCTACAAGAGAACAATTATCTAGTACCATGCAAACATGACACTTTGATAGGATAGCAGACGAAACTCGACCTGACATATTGATTAGATCGCTTGATATTAGTATGACCTATTCTTTGTATTTATCATTGGCAATTTGGGGCTGTAGCTTTTCTTTCGTCAAAATATAAGATGTGGTTTTCCAGCATCATGTCATTTTTGTTCACTGGCTGAAGTAAACTATATGTGAGGACAACAACTTGTTGTTCATATTAAGCTGCTAGTACTTTACTTTAAGGTGTTGTACATATATTTCCTATTTCTTCAAGATCTTTCGTTGTTTGGGCATCTTTAGAGCAGATATGGCATTCAAAATACAACACAGTTTGTCAGTTGAGAACTTACTGATATGAATATATGGACATGAAAATAAGGTCTTGTATATTTGGTTGATTTTGAAACAAAGTACTTACTGATTGAGGAAGAACTAGATTAAGAAACAGTAATAGCCCTAAATCTCTAATTGCGCAGATTTACAAATGCTGCAGAAGTGCAGGGTAATCAGTAGGCCAGAATGTATGTGATGAAACTTTTGTGTGTGTGATGTTTCAGGAAGCCGCTCTTGATATAAAGCTTCCAAGAAGGAGCTTGCTTGTTCAGTTTACATGCAATAAATGTGGTGAAAGGACCAAGCGTTTGATTAACAGAGTTGCCTATGAAAGAGGGACGGTTTTTCTTCAGGTAAATTCTGTATGTTAGTATTGCTATCTACAGCTTTGCTCATATCAATGCAAACTCCAGCTCGTCTTTTTGGAATTGCTATATGAGAAAGCCAACATTATATGCTCATCTACGTACCTTGTAACTTTATGATCCTAACATATACGGCACGTGCAGTGTGCAGGGTGCCAGGTGTACCACAAGTTTGTTGATAATCTCGGTCTAATTGTTGAGTACGACTTACGAGAGGAAAATGGCAAACAGGAAGACAATGTAGTGAACACCGAATCTGAGGATTGATCTGTTATGAGAAGCCATGCTGGTATGCAAAATTTCCTATAGTTTGTAGGTTTTGAGAACATGATTACTTGGATACTGTAGACAATTATTATTATGTACTTTGAAACTGCTGCATATACTCATGTGAGTCCACCTGGACTTATTTATGTATTGTACAATGTAGTATCTGATGTGATGAAGAAAATATAGTCATGATACCAGAGTACTCTATAGTTCCAAAAATGATCTCTTATTAACTATCAAAACAATAACATTTTTGGCAGAATTTCCTGGCACTATTTATATGGTACTATTATAACATATGCACACTATTTGTGCATCATTGTTTGTCGGCATCACTCAGATTTTGATTGTCAGAGACATCCTTCTTCGTCGTGGTCTCTCTCTTCCATGTTCACATGCTTGACATTTCCACTTTTGCTCTCTTTGGTATCACCCTTCTTTCCTCTGAGGAATTGGATAAGGCCCTCAAGAGCATTATCAGTGTCATCATTCCTCATAAGCACTTCTGCAACCTCTGCTGGAGTCACCATTACCTCCTTGATCAACTCTTCTATCTCTGGGTATGTAGCATGGTTGTCGATAGAGTGGTAGTTGGAGGCCAGGATTCTAAATGACGCTGGGCAGCAGTACCCCATGTGGATGTGCATGTCCATCCTGCCAGGCCGAAGAAGTGCGGGATCCAGCCTCTCCTTGTAGTTTGTTGTGAAGATAATAATTCTCTCCTCCCCGCTTGTTGACCAAAGTCCATCTACGAAGTTGAGTAGCCCAGATAGCGTCACCTGTTGAACATAATGCTCTAATTAAAGCTTAGCATTGTAAAAGAAAGCTAAAGAACCAAGAAAAGGACTATCATTCCAACTTTCTAACCTTGTCTTCTGATGGATTGGACTTGGTACCATCCTGGCCTTCCTCCCGTTGCTGCAGATCAACGGTGCAGTCGATGTCTTCGATGACAAGGATTGACCGATTGGTCATCCCAATCAGCAGGCGGCGAAGCGTTGAGTTCCAGTTGACTTCAGTCAACTCGAGATCATACACATCAAACTTGAGGTAATTGGCCATTGCTGCAATCAGGCTGGACTTGCCAGTCCCTGGAGGGCCATAGAGCAGGTAACCCCGCTTCCACGCCTTGCCAATCCTCTTGTAGTACTCCTTCCTCTTGACAAACCTCTCGAGATCATCCATGACCGACTTCTTCATATTGTGATCCATGGCAAGCGTGCTGAAGGTCGATGGGTGGTGGAGATCGATGGCGAACCAGGACTCACCTTCATTCATGTAGATCTTCAGCGTCTTGTCCTGCTCCTTGATTTTCTTTGCTATCGCCAGGATGTGAGGGAGGTAGGAGTTGAGCGCCTTCTCCTTGTGCTTCCTGTGGAAGCTCATCTCGAAGGACCGGACCTCGGCCCGGAAGTTGCCGTTGCCGCCGCGGCCGTTCCCGTTGCTGCTGCCTGCGCTGGCGTTGTCGCGGCAGACGAGGCGCCACTTGAACTCGGCGCCGTCGTGGACGTCGGCCATCTCCTCACCCTCCTCCATGCTGAACATGAGGCTCTTGCCCTCGGCGACGCGGCTGACGCGGAGGCGCTGCATGTCGGTGTTGATCCGCGTGGCGAGGTACGTCCGCGCGGCGTCGTAGAGCTGGTTGGTGGCCCAGCCCTCCGTCTCCTCGATGACGACCGTCTGCTGCGACGACATGCGCGAGCGGAGGTAGCCCAGGCCGGAGAAGAGGAGGTCGCGCACCTCGTACGGCATCAGCTCGTTCACGACGCCGCGCACCAGCATCGCCGACGCCGCCAGGGACGCCGCCGTGGTGACCGCCTTCTTGTAGGACTCGACGGCCTTGTCGTAGGTCGCCATGGCCGGCGAGCTCTGGACGATCGCTCTGTCTGAATTTTCTCTTGCTCGGAATGTTTGGCAGGGCCAGCCGTGTTGGTCGGTGTTGGATGAAGAAATGAGTAATGGGCGTGTCCCTGGGCCTGGGTTTTATTGACGCCAGTTGGTTGTGTGAGTGATTGATGAGTCGGTCAAGTTAGAGTAGAAAAAATATGGTTAGCCTAATGCGTTGTCAAGAACAGAGGTCGCGGCCAGATTAGCAAATTGGCATCAGAGTACTTTACGAAATTTTCTAGTAGTTTCAATGGGTACGGGCACGGTTCCTTAGTTGGCAGTGCAGAACAAAACACCAAGAACTGTTCCGTAGTTGGTTGGGAATTAAAAACCATAGAACAGAACGAGAGAGAGGCGGCTCTGCGTGGAAAACACACTTTATGACGTTGTTTATTTGCCACTTTTGGGGATTTCTGGATGTTGATCTGCAGCAGTCATGGTCGACGTTATGCATGAGATGAGAAAGATTTAAGGACTAAGGAATCCAACTAAGGTTATGTTATGTATTTGGTGAACTCGGGCGGTTGGGCATTTGCAGGTTTCATGGATGTAGTATGTGTGGTCTGCATGATATGGATCTGTTTTTTTTTTAGGGGAAATAATATGGATCTGTTGTATAGAGGGGGCTGGAATCCAAGTATTAAATAACCTATCCTTTGCAAATATCTTTAAAAATGTGAGGATTTTCTTGCTACGTGTAAAGAGCCATTTACTGAAATCATACACATGTATGTGATGAAACAAATGGACAGCTCTCTTTTCGAAGTTTAGCCTTATGCCTAGCTCTTCGACCGCACAAAATGTGTGGCTCGCACTTCACTTGAAAACGCAAGTCAATATCTAATTCTTTTCCATTTTCATTTCTGAAGGGATGAAATTGAGCTTAGAAACATTCAAATTGGCATATGGGCGCAGTTGTTTTTTTTTTATATAATGCATATATTCAATATTTGATACATTCCATCCAGTTTCAAGAAGGGGGCTATTGTTCTCTTTTCCTTCTTTGCTTCATGGTCTTAGACTCTTGGTCTCCCCTGAGCTGTTATTGTCAAAGAGAGCGGTCCCCTGTCGGTCGTTGCCCGCATGCTTAAAGTTTCTCTACTCGAACAGCATTGGTCCCAGCTTTTGCTCCGTGTCAACATCACATTTCCACGGTCCGCGTTGGTCTGATTCCACACGCCTACATGTATCTGTCAGTGCGCCCCGTTGCCGTCGACCAAGGATGGTTGACGTCCAAGCTGTATTGTCCCCGAGCAGCGAAGAAGAGAAGGTGAGCTTTGCAAGGACTCACCTTTTTGAAGTCGCGTGGGTACATTGTTCTCGTCATATATTGGCATTTGAGTGTGGTTTTGCTTTTGACCATCATTTCCACTTAGTGGCCAAATACTAGAAAGACTTGCAAAGACACAGCTTCCAGAGCCGGCGAGATTGTCATTGGCCCAAACAAGACGCTGCAACGCAATGAAGAGGCGGAAAAGCGGTGCAGGACCCTACCCCGGCCGGTGCTCTCCACGCCGTTCGGCCGCTGCCTTTCCTCGAAGCGAATTGGAACATCATTGCGTGCAACCAGCAGCGAGCCGTTCTTTCCGCCGCCTCTCTCGATTGGCAGCCATTAGGCATCTATCGCCGATCATGCTATTTGCAAGACCTATTCATATCTAGATTTTTGGGTCTAAATCTTGTGGGTGTTATGACGCAACTGTGTTGCAAGCTATTTATATGAAGCTTAATTTATTTTTGCGTGAATTGTACAAACTATAATTATTTGTGTTAAGGTTTCAGAAAACTATAATTTTTGAGACATATTTTAAAGAACTACAACTATTTTGACCGTGAGTTCCAAAAAACTACAACTTTTGCATCTGGCCCCACATGTCAATCTCTGTTTGAGAACACTACTACTTGTGAGAATGGTAGCTCCGCCCCTGCGCGTGTCGAAGACTCAAAGAGTAGCGGAAAGAATATGATGATCTTGTTCAGCTGGCAACATGTACCATTTGGTCAGCTGGCAACATGTACCATTTGGTGGTACTTATGTTGCTGCCTTTCTGAAACCAACACGATGATGGTAGTCATTATCCATGAACACTCTGGCAGTGAAGTAGTTAAGTATGATTCAGAGGACCATGATTAGATCCGTACATGGTATTTAAGACAACGCCTTTACGGCTAACATTTTGACAAACAGAGAGCGTAGTGCATGGATAAATAAAAGCCAGTTTCGATGAATCTGGTGTCGTCCTTTTCTCTTGACAAGGGGGAGGAGCCTTTGCGTTTTGGCTTTGCACGTTGGCCGGCCCCGGTCCCCGAAGAAGGCCACGGAGCGCACGACACGGCATGCTAGATACGGTGTCTTCAGTGGAGATGCTTGTTCTCAATGAAATTCGATTTTTATTGCCACGTAGCTAGGATATATCAACAGGATCCTTATTTTGGTAGCACTGGAGTTTCGTGAATAATCAATTTTTGATTTAAGGACTTTGCACAATGAGGTGCTTGCACTGACAAGAGGTGCTATACATGGAAACTCCATGATGTGTGGTCTCTGCTTAGGCATTGTCTTTCTTGATAGACAAAAGGGCTAGCAGACCTGCTGGATTTCACGTGACAAGGAAATTCGTTCGTTCTTCTTTACTGTCCAATGAAATTGTCCCTGTTTGATTCTTCATAGAACTCTTGTAACACAATTTATTCCGAGACCGCAATGTGAGCCATCGTCTTGTTTAGCATATAATATAGCTAGTGGTGGAGCTAGAGCTTGGCGAAGGGTGGTGCGAAACGTTGCTTGAGGCTTGTCAAGCTTGTGATTTCGACGTTGTGGGTGCATAATTAGATGCTCTAGGAGGTGCATATATGGTGGAAAAAAAATATAAACATAATTGAAGTTTCATTTTCGCTGTGGGTGCGGCCGCACCCACTACCTACAACATAGATCCGCCCCTGAATATAGCTCCATCTCTCTAAAAGCGTATATCTATCGTTTCACAAAAAAAAAAACCTATGTTGATGAAAATTAAGTATTGTATCATGATATGAAAAGTGACCACGATGCATGCTTTAGTAGTGCAGCCCAGAAAGGGATAGGAGGCCATTAGGTGAAATGGAGTTCAATTAACTGGTGCGTGTGCTTTCCACGCGAGGTTAGGGGAGGAAGAGAACTTAAGAGCTGCTGGCAACATCCGACAATTACAGTGTTTAGGGCCAGTGCATGTGCTTGATGTGTACTACTGAAAATTTGGCTTTGAAGAATTCAAAAGTTATTGGTCATCTCCAATCGTCTTTTCGCAGATGGTGACAGGAAGGGCCGCCCGGCCGGAAGAGCTTTGCACCCTTTTCGTTGACGGCCCCTATATGAGTTCATGGAGCACACGACACGTCATACATACATGGCCTCATCTGTAGAAAATTGAACCTCATCCCAATGTGCCCAAGCAAGCCCCAGAGACTATACCAGCGGATAAGCTCAGATGAGATGTGGGATCTACGTAACACGAGAGCATTGTAGACTTGTAGTTGGTTTTGCTTAAGATCGATCACGACGTGGGGTTTCTCTGTCACTGCATGCATGAAGTGGAGGGGTCGCGCTTATTCTCGGGGTAAGGTGAGTTCGAGTAAATTCTCCTCATACGTGAGAGGCTTGTTATTCTCCTTATATTATGCAAGGGAGTCTATTTTACTTTTTGAGCGACGCAAGAGAGTCTATTTAGATTTTTTATTTTATTAGAACATTGTCCTCATGGACAACCATTGCGTATAATGTTATTGGGCCTCATCCTGTATAATAATGTTATTGGCCTCATTTTTGGATACTTCTATTCTATAGATCATTGTCCTCGTGGCCAACCGTCGCATATGATGTTGGACCTCGTTAATAAAGTTTTTATGCTAGACCACATGGAGTTATTGACCCTGTTTATAGAGTTTTAATTCTAAATATTGTCCTCATGGACAACCGTCATATGGTGTTATTGGGCCCTTCAACACATGATATTCTTATGAATAAGGTTGTAGAGTTGAGATTTTTGTGCTACAACTGGCATAACAATTGTCGATGTTTGATCATGGAGTTATGTGCTTTGAAGTGAGTTCCAAGGTGTTGAATTTAGGGGAATTTCATTATATACCATTGCAAATTGGCAAGCCCTTACATGTTGTTAATTTGTTATGCCGTGAGGTTCATCACAGTCATATACCAACAACATACCAATGTTTGGGGACTGACAGTCAGTTGGCAATGCTCCAAGGGTGGAGCAAGCCGAGTAGGGATCGATCCCTAGTAGCCGCATAGCCTCCAATGAAGGTGTCATTCCTTGAGTCTTTGTGATGTATCTAAAATTTAGAGTTGCTTGGTGGTTCTAGTACGAGCTGATTATGTAGTGATGATGCCCAACATCGGTCCATTAGGGGCAATATGAAAGATCTGTGATCACCGAAGACAGGCTAACTGGGAAGGATTTTAAAGCGTTTTTAAAAAGAAGGCACCAACACATATAAAAACGAGTAATGCATTAAAACAAAACACTTGCTGTTCTTAGGGCTCACATTATGCTCCAGAAACCCATATCACAAATCGAGAGAAGTCTGGGTATTTCAAGAATTTCCTTAAAGCCCTATGTAGAAAGCTTTGCTTTAGGGAGGCTGAAAATTGGATTTTCTCCTCTCCTTTTTTTTTTTTTTGAACTGTTCTCCTATTTGTGTTGGTGAGGCGTTGAGCAGAGGAGCCCACCATTCCAGTCCAGGCATCTGGAATTTTCCAACTGCCAACTAGCTCCAGGCGCTCGGGGTCCCACAGCACAACTGCAATCAGGAAAAAACAAAGTCATCAAAAAGAAAAAAAAAAATCTTCCCCTCTGCTGAAATTTCTGCTGCAGTCGAGTCGTTTGTCTGGCGGAGCCGGAAATCGAAACCCGAGGAGGATCCCATGGGAGGGGAGGCGGACGCGAGCACCGGCGGCGCCGCGGGAGATCCGCAGAGGCTGAAGCGGATCGCCGCGGCGGCGTACGACTACGAGAGCGATGCGCGGTGGGCAGGCTACTGGTCCAACGTCCTCGTGCCGCCCCACCTCGCCTCCCGCCCCGACGTCGTCGACCACTTCAAGCGCAAGTTCTACCAGCGGTACATCGTGAGTCTCGTGACCACCCCCTGCTGCTTGTTATTGCCGTGCCAGATTGGACGCGTATCACGCTAGTTGGATTGGTTGGATGCGCGGCTCGTGCTGTACGGATTAGTGAGTTCGATCTGATTGGCTTCGCGGTCTGCTTGTGGCGTAAAGAATTAGTGTCGTGAAAGGGTTCGCAATACTAGTACCTCTTAAGAATTTCCCAAACAATGTATTGAAAAGGTCTCTTTTATGGCACAAGTAGGTTGTCTTGGCAAGGGGGGAAAATGTACATTGTTGTATTATTGTAGTGTACCTTAGTTCATAAGGTCGAATCAGTTCATCAGATACATGCATTGCACGTTCTTGAATTTTTTTTTTTATCAGATGCAACAATATCATCCTTGTGCTCAGTTTCACATTTTCACTATGTTTCTGCCAGTACTATTGACAATATGACTATTCCCATATGTAAAATTTGAGTTGCCCGAGCGTTTCATGCGAAGCTTTTCATGAGAAATTGGAGGGTAGTTCACTTGGTCCTCATAAGGGTGCTCGCAATGTTATTTGACTTCTGTAAGAGAAAGCCCGGGCCTGTTGCTTGGATTTTATCGATCCAAATCAATACAACAAGTGCTGTAGAGAACATCAAGCCCATTTTGGGTTCTTGTAATCATGTTTAACTTGGCTACATGTTAGTATTTTCCATATGGTTGCAAATTTCCTGCTTCAGGTGCTTCAAGCAGGCCTGAACTGCTTGCATTGGGCAGTGCAATCTGACATACTCCCTCCATTCGTGAATTCTTGCCGTTTCAGACAGGAGAATTGAACTGGAAAAGAATTACCAATTGCCGTCCAAATGTCATCATTTCAAATGCGGAGAGAGTATAATGTTTAGGTTCACAACCCAGTTGTGCTTTCTTATTATTTCAGTTGTTCTCACTATTGGTTATGCATCAGCCCGATTTATATAATATTTGCTGCACATAGTAGCTTTTGAATACTTTGATCAGTTATGCTTTCTTATTTTTTCGATGCTTATAGTAATCTGATATCTACAAGAACATTGATCAAAGAAGGATTGGTAAAATATTTAAGATTTGTCTTCTTTACATGTCAGGACCCTGGTTTGATTGTTGAGCCAATGTCCTCCTTGACTTCAACTCAGCCTACTAGACCAGCAGCTAGACCTTCATCTACACCATCCGGTGAGAATGTCAGAGCTCGTGACTCAGGTATGATGAAATCGTAGTGCTTGAAACCTTACTCTTGGAATTGCAGTTATGATTTAACAGAACGGGCCCTCAGCATCCTCTCATAACATATCTGACTAAGATTCACCGTTTATATCTTGTGAAGCTAGTTCAAGATCAACTGCATCGTCCCAACCACCACCATCAGAGAGGAGTGGAAGTTCTTTACGGCTAGATGGGCGGACGATACACTTCTCTATCAACGCCTGGGTATGGAGTGATGACAGCCCCCTGAATGTAGAACTTGTGTATGATCTATCTTATATAGAGGAGGAGCTGCAATTTCTCATGCATGAGTGCTGCCAAACTTCAGTTTCACTGCTTTCACCTTTCACCATTTTTGACCTTAAAAGCTAGCCTCATTCTACGTATTCTTTTACTGCTGGCATCACACGTCATGGCATTTTGTTTCACTGAATTGTGACACTCTAGATGATTTTATCATTGGCTTATGATAAATATATTGCTGTTTATCTTGTTCTCATTGCCACTAGTGCTGTAGATACTGTCAAAGTGTTGGACTGAGTGTTTGACAAAAGTTTTTTGTGAATTATTATTTCACAGGTACTGGTTGTTGCTAGTCTTGGAATACTTCCTATTCTACCCAACCATATCTCAAGTAAAGCATACAGACTTTCATTATTAGGGACAATATGCTCGTCCACTTACTCTTTATACAGCACTTATGGGGTAAGTGTCTGTTAATCTAAATGAAGGAATAAGGCACATCTCTCGTGTAGTTTTGGGTATGCTAATGTACTCACTTTTTTTGTGAATATGATTTTTATTCTGCTTCTAGAAACCAAGAGCGTGGAACATGCCTGCAATTCAGCCTTGGTTGCAATCTATAATTGTAGCCAAGGACTTTGTTCATTTGATGTTCTCGCTTATGATGTTCACTTCTAGTGTGCATTTTAAGGGTAAGCTTCTTTTTGTCCTCCACTTTATTCAATTTGTGAGTCTCGTCTCTGTTGTCTGTTCCATCCTAACATGTCCCTTTTTCCTTTTGTTGTAGTTGCATTACTTCCTGTGCTTTGCTGGGCACTTGATCATGTTGCTCGGTTCCTAAGGCGTAATTTTACACGTTCTTCCTTGTACAGGTAAGTAAATTCAGATTGTTTTTCTGTTTTATTATACTCAAGTGCACGTTGCTTTCAATTCTATATTCCATTTTCGCATTCTGAGCAGTTGCTGTTTGCTTGTTTCAGGAAGTACCTGGAAGACCCTTGCCTGTGGGTAGAGACGAACAACACCACGCTGAGCCTGCTTTGTTCAAATGCTGAAATCACACTGGGCTTTCTTATGATCATCTCACTTTTCTCGTGCGTACATTCTCTTCTTGAAGAATTATCTAGATAAGGTTTTTGTATGTGAACTTACACCAGATGTTCTGTGCTGTTGCCCGTGCAGGTCGAGACGCAACATAATCCAGACATTTATGTATTTTCATGTAAGTCATCCCGTTCCAAAGATTTGGTGTTGTATCCACATTTCTCTCTGTTTTCTTGTTGGTCTCCTTTAAGTCGTTCAGAAGAACATTAGGACAACATGTCTTTCTTCCCATCTCATTGACTGCATTGAATCCAAGCTCTGAGAACTAGTTCATTTCTACCAGCTCTGTTTCCCAGTTAGCATACTCAAAATTTCAATTCTGATCAGGTGGTTGTTTGAACGATAGCTGAGGCATCGTACTTAATGTTAAACCTGAGTTGTTATATTAGTTGGGATTCTAACAGAACCTATTAGATGTTCAACTAGTGAATCACACCATTACTTAGCTAACTGATTTGTCATTTCATCATTGAACAGTTACTGAAGCTGATGTACCATGCTCCTGTGACATCCGGCTACCACCAGAGCGTGTGGGCAAGAATAGGCCGGGCAGTAAATCCATACATTTATCGCTATGCACCATTCCTGAACACACCCATTTCGGCAGTTCAAAGATGGTGGCTGAGGTAGAAAAGCATAGATCCAGGGTATCCGTTCGTATAGAGAAGAAATATCTGCACTGAGATTCTCCCTCAATTTTTTTTCAGAAGATTCTCAACACTTCACTTGCATAGCATTCTATTTTGAAAAGAATATGCAACCATTGTATTCCTGTTTCATGTCTCACTGAATGAATGAAGACGCAGCATCAGATAAATTTCTGTGTACATGCAGTAGCTCTTGAGCGAACTGTCCACAATTTGATTGGATATACAGTTAATGTGATAGCTCAGAATTCTTGAGCTTGCTTGTTGCAACTTGCAATCAAGAATTGTGGTAAACAAAGAAATATTGAGTATACATATTGCTCTCGCTGTCTATTTTGCTTGGTACAGCTTCGGTTGTTGAGTGATGGTATTTGCGGTCTCTGCGATAATTATGTTAGCGAGTCAATCTGCCTGTTTTATGGGGGAGATGTCAACTGAAAAACCATTCTGAATTTCTGATAGGTACACTGACCCATTCCTTGTGCGTAAGCTCACGGGATGGTAATGATGCGGTTTTCTCACTTGTATAAGCAACCGGTTTCTTACCCTCAAACACATGCTTTGTTAGGTCAGAATCTCAGAAACTGTTGAATGAAAACAACAGTAAAATGGTGACCATTTGTAAACAAGTGGTTTTGACATTTCTCAGTGAGCTGCATGCTATATTATTCATCTCTTCGAAAAAGAACACAGTTACCAATTAAATTTTCATATTGACTTCAATATTATTGAAGTTCCACTAACCTCTGTTCACAATAATTATTAACTTTGACTTTTACAAACATAGGCGGACATTAATTTTCTTAGCTTAGTTAAATAAACAAAGGTGTTGCTAGACTTGGCATCAGAGATACTTTAAGCATGTTTTCAATTTCTTGCTGTTTCTACAAAATATTGCAAAGAAGGCAAACATTAAAATGATGAATAATAAAGTCAAAGCAGACACTTATTTGTGGACAAAGGTTTGTAATACCATTAGATCAACCAAGTCTAATGGTATCTTTAGTGCCAACTGGTTCCCTAAGCAACAATATCTAGTTTCCTCACGGCTAAATACAGCAAAACTATAACAACTGTACAAGTTACGCAGGCGACGGCCACATCCTCAAAACGGCACCCCAACGGAGCGCAAACGGAACGGCGATGATATCTTGCCGCCACGCCCACGCCTCCAGCCCATCCGCGACGGCACGCAGATGGAGAGCACCCGCCCCGAAGACCGCGTCCGAGAAGGCAGCGCGAGCGCACGCGCCCACCCGTCGCCCGCACCTCGCGCGGCCATGTCTGCGCCGCCGAAGCGGTCGGCGTCCATGCCCCTCCCCGGCGCCGGCGTCGGCAAGGACCTCGCCCCGACCGCGGCGGCCAGCGGGCGCGCGCGGCTCCGCGACGAGCAGCTGCGCCAGCTGCGGGAGCTCTTCCTCCGCTTCGACCTCGACGGCGACGGCAGCCTCACCAAGCTGGAGATCGCAGCCCTGCTCCGGTCGCTCGGCCTCCGCCCCGCCGCGGGCGACGAGATCCACACGCTCATCGCCGCCATGGACGCCGACGGCAACGGCACCGTCGAGTTCGACGAGCTGGCGTCCTCCCTCGCGCCGCTGCTCCTCGGGCCGTGCCGCCCCGCCGTCGCCGTCGACCAGGCGCAGCTCGCCGAGGCGTTCCGCGCCTTCGACCGCGACGGGAACGGCTTCATCTCAGCCGCCGAGCTCGCGCGCTCCATGGCGCGGATGGGGCACCCCATCTGCTACGCCGAGCTCACCGACATGATGCGCGAGGCCGACACCGACGGCGACGGCGTCATCAGCTTCCAGGAGTTCACCGCCATCATGGCCAAGTCCGCCGTCGATTTCCTCGGCCTTGCCGCCTTGTGACTCCCTCATCAGATTCTCCTCCATCGATCTCCCCTCTCTGTTTGTGCATTCCTTCTCCTTTCTTCTTTTCCATTTGGCTTTGGTCTGAATTGATACATAAACTTGTACTGAATTGGTAATTATGTCTCATGGGTGATGGTGTAAATATGATCCGACGTTGTTCTAGTGCACATTTGATTTGGAATTACCATCCGTAACGCAAATAACTGTTTGACCGAATTCAGAAAATAAAATCGTGCTCGGTAAGTTTGATTTTGGAAACTGGTAATAGCTGTGTTCATCAGGAGCACAAACGGGCTGTTCGAAGAAGATGCGCAAAACAGGGTAGCAAAAACTGCTTCCAGATCATGTGAAATAAAATGATTAGCAGAACAAGAATCTACAGATACAAATAAGACACAACCGGCACAAACTGTTGCCTTCGGCCTTCCAACAAACAACAACAACAGCTGCACCTTAAATTTTTTTTTTGCAGTACCTTTTCTGAACGACGAAGGTGCCTGGATCAAAGCAGCTGAGCATGTTGTGTACTCCCTCCGTCCCAAAATATAAGGGATTGAGGGAGTTTGAATTTGTCCTAAAATACAAAGGATTGAGAGGCTTAAGTGGGACCCACGCGCAAAGATTCTTTCCTTCTCCTCTCCTCCCCGTCCATCCCATCTCGCCCCCGCCGCCCATCCTTCACCGCCGCCGTGTGCTGCAGCTCTCCCGCACCGAGCCATGCGCAGCTCGTCGCTCGCTGCCGCCGTCACGGGTCGCCCGCATCTCGAAGCCCGCCGCAGCTATCGCAGCTCACCCGCTTCTCGCCGCTGCTCGCAAGCCACTATCGCAGCTCACCCGCTTCTCGCTGCTGCTCATCGGGCTTGCGCGCGGCCAATCTTGGTTGGGCGGCGCAGGACAAGCTCGGGCGAACGAGGCACGGGGAGAGCTCAGTCGGGCGGCGCGGGAGGGACCTCGGGCGGGTGGCGCGGGGCGAGCTCCGGCGGATAGCGCGCGGGTGAGATTGAAGGTGGACGGCGGGCGGGTGGCGCGGATGGATTGGACGACGCCTTGGCCGCGCAGGTATCGGCGGGGAGCAGATGCAGGGGCGAGGACGTCCGAGTTGCGGCGGCGTTGGGCGTCCATCCATGGCCGCCGCGCCTTGGGCGCGCGGGAAGCATCGCGGACGCGGCGACCGGGGGGCGCTCACCGTCGTGGTGGTGGAGGCAGCGGAGGATGCGCGAGGTGGAGGTAGCGGGGGAGAAGACGATGTCCAGGCCTGGGTCCTGTGGGGGCAGGGGGCATTTTTGTCTTTTGACTTCTCTCCAGTTTTCATTGAGAACTCCCCCAATCCCTTATATATTGGGACGGAGGGAGTATATGATACTTGTTGTGTTAAATATGATGACAATGTTGTAGTGCACATTTTATTATCAAAAGAGGCATGTTGTGTTACCGAATTCATGGCAAGGTTAGCACTACCGACGCAACCGAGGAAACCGACCGACGCCGAAAACCTCGGTTTGACCGATTTTCGCGGTAACCGGTCGAAATTCGACGGAAAATTCAAATTTGAATTTTCGAATTGGAAACCGACGAAACCGGTCGGTTTTGACCGGTTACCGACCGGTTTGTGTCGGTAACCGGTCGGTTTCCTCGATTTTTTACGCAGAATTGAAAATCGACAAAAAATGGCTTAAAATGTTGGATTTTTTTGCATGATTTTTTGTGACATATTATAAAAATGATTAGCCACAGATTGAGAACATAGAATTGATAAAAGATTGCACCAATCTACAACATACCACAATTCACACAAAGTTCAACATAAAATGTCTGATACATAGTTCTTGATGAAATTAAACATAGAACATAGTTTTGAACATAATACACGTAGTTTTGTGCACATCAGCATTGAACAATGGATACATCTCAAGACCATATGACGTCGGATTGCGGATTGTTCATGGCGTTGTATTCATCAATTGACATGACCTGGATTCCTTGTGTAGCCAACAAGTGTGCCCTGAACTCACTCCAACTTTGATTGTTCCAAGCATGGTTTGTTTGCCATTGTGAGAGCAACATGTTATAAAATTCAGGCTCTACCCACTCAAAGACCCATTTTTCTCGTGTTTGCTTATTCACTTCAGGAATAGAGTACGAGTAATAATCATTTGAGCAATGACTACCTCCATGTCCATAGTTACTTGAGCTTGAAAAATGAAAAATCAGAAAAAAAAAAAATTCCAACCACCTCACCTCTGGGCCGCGCGGCCGCTGACGAAACCGCGCCGATAGCGTCGGTTACCGACTACAAATCGTCGGTAACCGGACGGTTCCACCGGTTACCGACGCCGCCGCCACCGCGCCGCCTCGGCCCGCGGCTTGGGAGACGGCGCAGCCGACGGTTACCGAGCCGTCTCGGTCGGTAACCGACGCGAAGACTTCGGTTTCCTGGCTAATCGCCCGATTCCGGCTCGCCGGCGACGGTTCGACGGTGGCGACTGGCGGATTGAGCGCGGCGGCGTGCGTCCACGTCGGGGACTCGACGGGGGAGCGAAGACTTTGGCCGTGGGGGACGAATAATGGAGTAGGGAGTGGATAAGGTGACTTTTTTTTTTTCATTTTTCTCGCCCAGAACACTTCGGCGATTTTTTTGCCCAACCAAATGAACGATTCTTTGAGATTGGTTTCCACCAATATTCTCCAAATTCCTTCTAGTTTTTTTTACATATTTTTTGTTTCAAAATTTTTCAAATTTTCAAAAAATTTCAAATTCGAAATTAAAAAATCGGTGAACCGGACTTACCGGACCGGACCGGTAAGTCCGGTTTTCGCGAAAACCGCCCGGTTTCTGGCGGTTTTGAAAACCCTGATTCATGGCGCTTGATAAGATTGGTTCTGGAAATTGGGGTCTTGCTGCGTTCATGAATAGTTCAAAGATAAATTAAAACAGGTCACCAAAATTATTCCACGTGCTGGAATACTTTTTTATTTTGTTGCAAAATTTTCTCTGATGTTTTTTTTATCATATTCTTTTAGCATAATTCTCTCTGCTGCTGAAACAATTATATTTCTAACAATTGTTAAGTGGTATGGGGCTCTGTTGCTTCGTGGGTCGTCGGTTGCGCTAATGAGCCGCACAATTCGTTTCATGGGCCACGTTTGAAGGTGGGGGCCTGGTTTGAGAATTGTGCTGGGCCAGACTGCACAATCGGTTTTATTGGGTCCATTACTTCCAAAAGAAGTTGAGATACCCCAGCGCCGTGGTAGAACCGTACAAGAAGCTGAGGAGTCTCTAAAAAAAGAAGAAGAAGAAGAAGAAGAAGCAGCAGCTGAGGAGACGCCGGCCAGTGAGTTGCAGGAGAAATTGAAGACCTCCGAGGCCGAGATCGAGATGACGAAGCCTGCCGACGACGAATCTGAAGCAGCGACGGGTGAGATACGCGCTGTCACGCGAGCGATGGCGCGGAAGGCGCGGAGGGATGCTGCTGCATCTGACGCGGCGGCTGCGGCTGCGGCGGGGAGGCACATATCCTCCCTCGGCGACGACCTCGTGCTGGAGATCTTCCTCCGCCTCCCCTCCCTCGCCACGCTCGTCCGCGCCGCCTACACCTGCCGGCCGTGGCTCCGCGCGGTGGCTTCCTCGCCTGCCTTCCGCCGCCGTTTCCGCGCCCTCCACCCGCCGCCCCTGCTCGGCCACTTCTACGACTCGTCGGACCACCCCAGATTCCCCGCCTTCGTCCCCGTCCGTCCTCACGATCGAGATCTGGCTGCCGCCGTCCGGGGCGGCGACTTCTTCCTCACTTCCCTCCAGGACCGCCCGGAGGAGTCCCCCTGCTGGCGCATCAGGGACTGCTGTGGCGGCAACGTCTTACTTGTGAATTTGCATGCCAAATTGCTGGCCGTGCTGAACCCATTGACTCGGCAGAGGGAACGTATTCTTGACCTTGTCCCCGAAGGCATTTTCGAAAGGTACTATGATTTCGCTGACATTGGCATATTCTGCTCGGATGACGACCCGAGGTCATTTGGTGTGGCGTTTCTTACCATCGAAGGCTCGAGGATACAGGCTACCATCTTCTCGTCGGACACTGGGGTCTGGTCGGTAACCCCATCGGTGGATTTCCATATGAAGCCTGATGATGACGATGATGACAATGATGATGATAACCTTGGGCTTCTAAATGAGTTTTGCGTGCATGACAGCGGGTTCTTGTACTGGAATTATATGAATCAGAGGTATCTAATTTCGCTTGACATCGCCACAATGAAATTCTACGTGGTACAACTCCCGCGGTGCTTGGTCCATAGCTTTGTCCTTAGTGAAACCAAGGATGGCACATCTTGCATTGTTTATTCTGATGGATCCAATAATGTTGGTGTCTTGATCCGCATGAGGGATGATGATGGTCTTGAGAGGTGGGTGGTGGATAGGGTAGTCCCCATGGAGACAGAGCTTAAACGGGTCCTACCAGACCAATTCCATGAAGAGATTAAGCTTCATCTTTTGGAAATTTGGGATGGCTATGCATATTTGACAACATCGGCAATGGACCGTCATACCCGAAAGCCTTGTTGGTTTCTGTCTCTATGCCTGGAAACAATGAAGCTGGAGAAGCTGTTTCGGAGGAAGTTTGACAGGCCTGTGCATCTGTACTTTATGGCATGGCCTCCTTTAATTGGTAAAACTATGAGAGGGTTGCATCAGAAGATGTTCGGTTGAAATGCAGTACTTCCGGGGCATCAGACACGTGTGAGAAAGAAAAAGAGCGGAATCTAGTAAACTATTCCCTTGATCTTGAGTAAATTGAAATGCCAAGGTGACATTTGAAACCAATTTCTTTTGAACCTGCGTCAAACTGAAGAATCTCTTGATCTTTTGAAGCTGCATCAAACTGAAGAATCTCTTGATCTTTTGAAGCTGCATCAAACTGAAGAATCCTGTGAGGTCCAATGCGAATTCAGTTTTATTTACCACATTAATGTTTACCTATAGTTCTATACCTTCTGGTTATCTGCTCTCACGTGCCACTTTGCATTTTTAGCACTTTGGTTTCTAGATTTTGTTTAAACCTTTATGATCTGTCGTGTGTGAATGTGACAAGAGAACACGGAATGCTCAGTCTTTCTTACGCCAATATCCATGTCATTTTGGTTCGTTAATGCTTTCTCAGAATTGAGATGATTGTGTGTTACTTACTGGCAGTTGAACACCTGAGTCATTTTTGTCGTCTATTTGATGGATGGAGTTTGCTTGCCTGATTTTTTAATAAACTTTTGTCTATTACTAACTCCATTTTTGTATTAATATGTTTAGTGCAAACCTTTAATTTTGTGCTAAACGTCAATGCAATAGAGGTAGTGCAGTGTTTGCAATTCTTAATAGTGTAACACATTAGAATGTAGAGAAAGAAAAATAAAAGTATAACTGAACTAAACTACACATGGTGTTTAGCACCATGTAGATTACTCTTTAGTCATGTTTATATGCTATCCATCAATTTGTAATGTACCCATCTGAATATGGGCTGAAATTCCATCCCTGAAAGCTGCAATACTTTGTGATAACTTCTCTGTTCTGATTGTGGAAGCATTTGCTGGAAGTATAGTTCTAGACTCATGATGTGGATCGTCTGATGCTAGGAAAGTGAGCTTGATGACATGGTTAACTATCGCTGCATCTTACCACAGTGGTCACTGCGTTTTGGAGATTCGAGTGCCTTGTTCTGTGTCTGCGCATAACTTTGGTTCTTCCTTCTCTCTTTCATTATAGCTCAGCTGAGCTACTACAAACATTTGAACTGTACCAGTTGTATTTATTTGGAAATGTAATTAGGATGTTATGTTTCGGCAGTGCACATTAGATTTGGAGTATCCATCCACACAAAGAAGGGGAAATGGTTGTCTGAGTAAAATTCAGAAAACAGCATGTCACTCGTCATCTGATTTTGGGGGTATGCTGTGTTTTAGTTGTTCTCAAGTGGCATAGGGCTGTTTATACAAAGGGTGTGTCTCCCTCTCAGGCTATAGGAAATTTAGCTTCAGTTACAGATCCTTAAAGGGAAGTTGTAGAGAGAAGATTCTGCAAGTTGATTTAGCATAAAGAGTTCATGCATGTTCTTATTGGTTGTTCATGCAGCCGAAGATAATATCATATTATCTTTCATCGACACATGAAAATTAACATTTTTTCATGTGGTCTTGAATTTTGTTTTTCACCAACAACGGGCACATCCTAAATGCCATATCGAGGCCGTAGGATTACTCCTCCTCGTCGCTGGTTTTGTATAGATTGATTCTGAACCAAATCATCCATGTGACATCAATTGAGTCCATGTCATCTCGGACACAAACAGTGCTTCACAACTCTTCGCTTTTGCTCGTCTGTAAGCGGGCCTTTTCAGTTCATGCGGGCACAGGAGGAGCATCAATGAGGACATGGGCTTCAGTCTGCTCATCATCTCTCTCGGTGGGCTTTGATTTGAGAATGTGCTTGGCTGGCTTTTCCCCCGTGGAGCCCCATGCGACCCGAAATCATGCAAAAGATACGGCCCATATTCAGTAACTTGACCCAACAGGCAACAGCCCACCTGAAGAAAATTACATCACCCAACAGCCCAACCGATCCTCCTCCAGTCTTTCTCTCTCTCGATCGATTCCTCTCCCCTCTCGTTCTCTCTCTCTCGACCTCGATCTCGATCCGAACTCCAATCGACAGAGCCGCCACCAATCGAACTCCAATCGACGGAGCCGTCACCAATCGCGCCGTGGACCGAGCCGCCTGCGAGTGTGACGCCACGAATCGCGTCGTCGACGGAGCCGCCTGCGTCACGCGTGCCGCCACCAATCGCGCTCGACGCCGCCGCTCGTCATCGCGCCGCCACCCCCGAGGGGCCCCGCCCGAGTTCGGGGATCCGTCGGGGCCGGGGACGGGGGCAAATTTTGCCCCGATATGCTCACGGGGACGGGGACGGGGCGGGGATGGTTTTCGTCCCCCCGGCGCCGCCCCGCCCCGTTGCCAGGCCGATTTCCACGACAGCCGGCCGTGCCTGCGCATGACGTGAGCCCGTGAGCGGTGATCAGCGCCGTCGACCAGATAATGAGATTCCTGGGCATCTCGTCCAACAGCTGCTGCGCCTGGGGCGAGCCGCCGCAGCGCGCGCCTAGAGGTTGATGAGCGCGTCGCACAGCTAGAATTTTTTTTATTTTTAATCGAATTTTTTATTATATTTTTATTAATAACCGCACGTTTTGAAAATTTGCAAAACTAGCCACCTAGTCGCCCGAGGTACGGGCGATTTACTCCTGTCGCTCAGTGAAAAGGCGATAAAGTGGCGGAGCTGTCTGGGTGGGGCCCAGTCGCCCATCCGAAGGGCGACAGACAAAAAAATCTCCCGCCCGTTGGGCGACAAGGGCGAGGCGCGGCGTTGTGGGGCCCAGTCGCCCGACGACGGGGCGACAACGGTTCAAATAACCCGCTGAGAGGGCGACAAGAGCGACGCGCGGGTTTGTGGGGCCCAGTCGCCCGACGAACGGGCGACAACCTCTCAAATAACCCGCTCAACGGGCGACAAGGCGCGGGGACGCGTGGGTGGTGGGCCTAGTCACCCAACGGTCGGGCGACAGGAACCGAGCCCTATAAAAGGGCGAATTTCGGCCTAAATTGCACAAAAATTCGGAAAAAAACAAAAGAGAGAGGGAGGGGAGAGAGAAGAGAAGAGAAGAGAGAGAGGGAGGGGAGAAGAGAAGAGAAGAGGAGGGGGAGGTGGTTGCGGCGTGCTGCTCGACGTGTCGCCATTTCGGTAAGTTTTTCGACAGTAGTTAGAAATGTAGTTTTAGATGTACTATTCTATTTTAAAAATAGTGTAGTTTTAGTAGAAGTAATATCTTGTAAGCTAGATCTAGATTTACTAGTATGTAAATAAATAATGTAGCATATTATAGTTGTATTCATATTTAAATACGACTGTTGTAGGTATAGATTTACTAGTATTTAAATAAAAAGTTTTTATGATTATGTAAATGAATATTTAGATATAATAGAAACGTTATTTTTATATAGTTGTAGATTATGTAACATTTAAATAAATAGTTCAGATATAATAGAAACAATTGTCATATAATACTATGTAAGATAGTTATAATATTTTTAAAAAATAGTAGTTAATAGATATAGATGTATTATAAGGCTGTAAGCAATTTCAATTAAAAAATGTAGTTAATTTGAATCTCGGTGGTTGACAGGTATGTCAGATAAGATAGTGTTCTAAATTTTTTATGGAGAAGGGGATATTGTTCATGGGGTAGAGGGGGTTGATCTATCAGGGTTTCCATCAGTTTATAGAGGAATCACAAGGCCAAATGAGAGGGCAATTACTGGTATGCACAATTGGTTGATGCGGCTGTTTCAGCTTGATACAGACCAACACGGACTGAACCTGATGGGTATGGTCAGTCGTGCACGTGAGGGATTTTATTGGGAGTTAGTGCCTTTGAATGCAACATCGACATGGAGAAAATATGTGGACAAGGCTGTACAACGTGGGTGGCCTCTTGTACTCCTTGCTCGGGCATATCTGAAGGAGGTGGTCGAGGTAGATGCTGTCGACGAGGTAGGTGGTGCAGACATGGCGGATGAAGAGGAAGGCGAGGAGGAAGAGGAAGGCGAGACACAAATTGAGGAGGGTGAGCAAAATCCGGCATCTGTGGAACCGACCGGTGAAGCAGACGAAGGAGAACGGATAGAATATATAGTTGAGGAAATGAGGAGGGAGGACCAGGAGCATGAGAATCTTCCTGATGTTGACTCTTTAGATGACGAGAATGAGATTCCTGTCCCAGCTGAGTGGAACAATCAAAATTTTGCAAATTTGGCTATCAATGAAGGGTACTCTGTCCCATGGGAGTACCACGAGAATGAGGTGACAGAGGGAGCTCTGTACAAAGACAAAGATGATGTGATGACTGCTGTGAAGTACTGGTCTCTATCGGTGAAGAGGTCGTTTATAGTTGTCAAATCAAGTAGAAAACTGTATGACGTTAAGTGTGTGTTCACACAGTGTCCGTTCAGGGTGCATGCTTACGAGCAAAAGTGGAGTCTGCTCTGGAAATGCTCTATAGTGAAGGATCATACATGTCAGTTGGAAGAATTGGAAAAGTGCAATTCAGCTCTGACCTCCAAATTCATTGCTGATTACATGTATCCTAGAATTGTGGATAACTTAAGGTATGAGCCAAAATCTATAATCAACACTATAGAGGAGGATTTTAAGTACACCATAAGCTACTCAAATGCTTGGAAAGCGAAGCAGAAGGTGATAGAGAAGAGATTTGGTTCATATGAAGCTTCTTATGAGAACCTGCCACAGTTGTTAGAAACCATCAGGCAGAGGAATGTTGGTACGTATTACGATATCATGGATTTGCCAAATCAAAAAGAGCCTGGGAAATTGATCCTTCACCGTGCATTCTTTGCATTGGGTCAATGCATCATGGCATTTCGTCATTGCAGGCCAATTCTCTGCATAGACGGTACCTTCCTCACAGGAAAGTATAAAGGGCAGATTTTGACTGCCATTGGAGTCGATGGGAACAATCAAGTTGTACCATTGGCATTTGCCTTTGTAGAGAGTGAGAACACAGATAGCTGTTATTGGTTTTTGGAGCGTGTGAAGCTGGCAGTGGTTCAAGGAAGACCTAATGTTTGTGTCATACACGACCGACATCCAGGTTTGCTGAAGGCGATAATGGATATGCAACATGGTTCCGTGGAGCGTGGTGTTCCAGCTCGTTGGCCTGACATACAATCCAGGTGGTGCATGAGGCACTTGGGTGCGAACTTTTTTAGACATTTCAAAAATAAGCATCTGATGAACATGTTTAAAAGGTTATGCAACCAGAATCAACAGAGAAAGTTTAATGCAATGTGGCAGCGCCTTGATGAGTTGACAACAAAACAAACTGAAGAGCTGTCGAACAGGCCGAACCCTAACCCTGCTGATAGCTTTGTTCCTCTTTGTGGCCTTCCCACGGATGCCCCGATGAACGTTGTCCGGAGATCAGGGTCATCTATTAGGTGCTTTTCTGATTGGATTGAGCATGAGCCAAAGGAAAAGTGGTCATTATTGTACGATACAGATGGTTGTAGGTATGGAATAATGACATCAAACTTGGCAGAGGTGTACAACTGGGTTATTCGTTTTTTGAGAGGATTGCCTCTTGTTGCAATAGTCGAGGGGATTTTGCATGGGATATGCAAGTACTTTCGTGAAAGACATGCAACTGCTTGTCATGCTATGGCCGACAACAAATTGGTATTTTCGTCATTCATGACAAGTTACATAGAGAAAAAAATTAAGAAGGCAAGTTTCCACCGTGCTCGTTCTATGGGCACAGCAGAGAATCGTTTTGAGATTCTTTGTAGAGACAGGGGCCGTCGTGGTGGCAACCGCGAGAGGACAGTACAAGAGTGCATTGTCCGCAATGAGTCATGCACATGCTCCTGTATGAAGCCAAAGCTTCTACACAGGCCATGCTCGCATGTTATAGCTGCTTGTTTACTTACAAATTTGGCACCCAAGCGTTATGTGTCGCAATATTTTTCAAAGGAGATAGTCATGACAACATGGAATGCAGAGATCTATGGGTTTGCTATATTTGGCACATTCACAAACAACCCTGGCCGTAACTACCTACGTGGTCCTGATAAAGAAAAATTGAGGCAGAAGTGTGGTCGTCGCAAGACACGGCGTATTAGAAATGATATGGACGAGTCTGAGACAGGAAGACTGGAGGACAGATATACGAAGTGTGATGGGACCGGACATACCTACAAGAAGTGCCCCAGTAAGAAGACAATAGAGGGAGCAGCTGAAGCAGGCCCTTCCGGGAATCCACAAGATGGTCGTCGTCCTCGTACACGTCGTGGAGTACCAAGGATGAATGGAACAGTTCGTTGAAGCATTATTGTTCTTTACTCTAGGTTGATCCATGTTGTTGTATGTCATGTAACGTCTTTAATGCGTTTCGTGTTGTGTAAACTATGTCATGCGAACTAAGTTATTATGGACATTGTATTTCGTGTTGTAATGTATTATGAGACTTTGACTTGTAATGCGACTAGATTCCTATAATGTGTATGTTATTTCCTGATTTTACAAGCAACGTGTATAGGTATGGCGACGGGGGGGGGGGGGGGGTGGAGCTGAGTTGGAGTTACTGGACTCCAATTTGGACCGTCGGCACCGATCCTACTTGAGTGCTGTTACTGCAGCCGAGTTCTACGCCCGATGGTACCTCTGGAGTTGTTGCGGTTAGACGATCGATGGATACCGAGATATGCATCATTATGTGTTCAATTTTGTTGTTTATTTGTTTCAATTTTTTGTCGAAAACTAATCACTTTAACTTTTGCAGGTTACAGGCAGCTGGACTCCTACCACTTTGTAGGCTTGTTGAGGCCACCGGGCCTGACGAGCAGGCCGATCCTGCCAGACGGTTTTCGTACGACCGTTCTCTGCTAGCTGCACTAGTGGACCGCTGGAGGCCTGAGACTCACACCTTCCACTTCCCTTGTGAGGAGATGGCACCGACACTTCAGGATGTGTTGTTCTTGCTTGGAGTACGCACTGCTGGTCAGGCGGTCTCCTCTCCCGACGTGCCAGACACTTGGCGGCACGACCTTCTTGTCCGCTTCGAGGGTATTATTCGTGCGCCAGGTGCTCCACCGTACCGGACTATTCCTGGTGACCAGCACCACGGGCCAACGAAGAAGTGGCTACTACAGTTTCAGGTAAAGTGATACATCATGTCGTACATTTCATTTGCATGTTCAATTTCCGATACCTATAGGTAACATTTGTTTTTCTATCGTGACATGCAGGCGGACTACATTCACCCGGATGCAGATGAGGCCACTGTGTCGAGGCACTTGGAGGCGTACCTCCTTTGGTTGTTTGGTTGGATCATGTTCACAAGTTCACACGGGAACTCTGTGGGCAAGCAGCTGATCCACTTTGCCCGTGCGATTGCGGACGCACCGCTTGACGTTGTTCCTCAGTACAGTTGGGCTTCTGCTATCTTGGCAGTGACGTACCAAGGCCTTTGTGACGCTTGCACAAAGACGGACCCCAACGCCATCCTCGCTGGTTGCCCATTGCTCCTCCAGATGTGGGCATACGAGCGATTCAGTATCGGACGTCCACACATGGATCTGTCGACTTACGGAGGAGTTTTCTACGGTGACAACGAGGAAGACGGCCCAACCATGGGCTCCTTGTGGTGCCGACGTCGGGTTAGTTCTTCTCACTTGCCGTGATTTTGTACACTTTTATTTCATTGTGTATATCTAATTGATTTGTTTTATTTCTATGCAGCCTACTTGGGCAAACCTGCAGGTTCACAAGGCTTATCCTGAGTACGTCTGGGAGTTCGACAGGATTCGAAGAGATGAGGACGTGCGCTGGACACCTTACAGCCCAGAGGATGTTGCTGCCCTGAGCACCGGCTGGGTTGTCGACGTTCTGCACGATCGACAGCGAGTACTGGCTTACGCGGAAAGCCCTCGTCTTCGACATCTTCGTCGAGGAGTACTCACCTCACCTGGTGATGCGTCAGTTCGGTCGTCACCAAGAGTTCCCGTTGACGGTTCCTCGTGTTGTTACGCCGTCAGTTCACTCGTAAGTTATTCAACTACATCTACTAAATCTATAAAATATTTAGTTTTTTCTGTCTAATTCCACTCTTTATGTAGTTACACGCGGAAGGGCAGGCGGCAGGCACCAGTTGGTGGACACGTTTAGAGCCGTGGGTGGTACAGTGGGGCCAGGCGTTGGAGGATGTCATACAGGAGACGAGGCCGTTCACCTCCGAGGCCTACGATGAGTACCTACGTTGGTACATCCCTCGCACACGGACCAGGGTCACGCACACACCCACGGTGCGACAAAGCCACACCCCGACCCTGAGAGACACGTACCCGAGCCACAGGTACCAGGCCTCGTCGCTGGCGGTACGATCTTTACTAACTTATGTCTTTGAAATCATTTTCTGTTATATGTCAATACTCATTTTAAACTCGATGTCCTCTTAATAGATTGATCTAGCACAGCGGATCGCTGTGGAGTCCGGATCAGTTCTACAGCGCATGAGGCAGGGCATTCAGCTTACCGGACACGATATCTCTCTTGCGATGAAGAGGATTTACGACTCCGCCACAGACATCGTCAAGCTCAACTCTTGCACTTCCTGTTGTCGGCATACCGATGCCGTCCCGCACCCCTCTCAGTCAGCACCCAGGGCGGAGCGACCTATGTTTCAGCATCCGGTCTACACTCCTAGGACTGCAGCACCACCTCCTCCTTCTCCTCCGGTGTTCACAACAGGTCAAACCCTATACTATTTCGTTCAAATGATTATTGACATGTTTTCCTTACTGACATGTCTCATTCATTATGCCCAGGTCCAAGCTATAGTAGTTGGCGACCAACTGGCGACGTTGCTGGCTCGTCTTCGCAGGTGCCACGCATGGCTCCAGGTAAGGTCTACTACTAATTTCTCCTCATAGTATAAATTATTGTTAGCTTTTGCATAACAACTTTCTTCTTATAGGATCTGAGATGGATGACTACGACTACGACGACGAGGAGGTCTCCGGACACTCCGAGCGTTATGGCCGACGATCTCCGACGCCTTTCGACCTGGACGCGTACGTGGCTGAGGGGCAGCACGACACACTTCGTCCTTCGCAGTTGAGTGGCGCACCACCAATGACACAGCCTTCGCAGCAGTACGACGACACACCAACGCCTGCTGGAGGTCGACCCACACGTCAGGTGGTTCCTCCTTCGCCGTTGACGTACTCAGCCGGTCACGTGAGAGCGGGTCGCAAGGCACCTAAGCCTGGCACTGTTAGGGGTGTGCCCCCTAAGCGTGGCAGGCATTAGCTATCTCTTGTATCATTTAGTGTATGACATGGTTTTTATTTTGTATGATATGTACTCATGCACGATGTTTTATTACTTTCCATGTTTACTATTTTATTAAGTTATGCCACTACGATTGAAAAAAAAATTATGGAACAAAAAATCTGCGCCGGAATAAAATTTAGGCAAAAAAACACCTTGTCGCCCTTCCTGTGGGCGACTGACACCTTGTCGCCCCTTGGTTAGGCGACTGGATGCTTGTCGCCGATTGGATGGGCGACTGACCTTGTCGCCCCTTGGGCGGGCGACTAAAGGCTTGTCGCCCGTTCAGTGGGCGACTGATTCTATCGCCCTTTGTACAAGCGACTTCTATTTGCTATCGCCCAGCAGAAAGGCGACAAGGGCTAATCCCCCAAACCTCGGCGACTAGGGGTCTAGTTTTACAAATTTTGAAAACGTGCGGTTATTAATAAAAATATAATAAAAAATTCGATTAAAAATAAAAAAATTCGCACAGCTAAGGGTGAGAATGGGCTCGAATCCAAGCCAAACCCCGAATTACACCATTTGCTGCAGCGCCTCTAGTCCAATACACACCAGCCCACCCCTCCACCAACTTAAACTGGACCGAACCAAGCTGAAAGAAAATACGGACCAAACCAAACCAGACTAGAGCGTCAAACCACAGTCTGTAACCGGGTCCAGGCCTACGGGTAGTGGCCGCCGAAGAGTCAGCGTTGGCCGCTGGATTGGGACGCTTCCCTGGGCCTGCACGGCTTGCACAGCGGGGAGGTTCACGGAGGAGCAGGCGCATGCGGTTTCTTTTCTTTTTCTTTTTTTTTTTGAGAATAGCAGGCGCATGCACATGATCCTAGTGTTATTAGCTATTAGCCAATCACAAAATACACTTCAGTACAGAAATACCAGGATCCTAGTGTTATTAGCACTACTGCTAACAAATATTCCATCAAAAAGATATGGCATTCCATCAGAAAGAAATATCAAAAGTGTTCTTCACAAACACCAAAATATCCTAGTGGCAGTAAGAAAACCATATGGTTCAGATTAGAGAAAAACATATGTTCAGTGGACACTACCACCACAAAGTCACAAGAAACTACCTCGTGGGTTGTTGCCTATGGGATGCTCCTCTTCAATTCTGTTTACAGCAAGCCACCGGCCAGCACATCAGCAACTGATCTGCAAATTGGATATAGCAGGTTGAACATGCAGTCTAGTACAGGCAACTCAAATCAGAAGACATGATGGCAGCCGTAAACATGATCTTCACAAAAGCATAATAAAACGAGGGAAACATCTTCTGAAGGAAAAGAAATGTTGAACTGCTGCACAATCCTTTTTGACTTCACTTTGTATTCTAGAGCTTCTAGAAAGTCAAGGGTCACTCTCAAACTTGGATTCTAAACATCCTGACCTAAGTAAGCTGTACTCTTGGGATTTACCTCACAAAGAGTTGATCCTAATTGCGACAGACGGTTAGTGTTTGAGGTTGGTCCTATCTGCGTCAGCGGTGGCTGACTATCAGTGAACGAGAGCGTCGATTGGTGTCAGTTTCTCGATAGTTGCATTAAGCTTTATCAAGCAACGAAAATTAAATGGAAAAATTGATGATGCGGAAGTAGTTAACTGACTACTACACTACCATCCAGAAGGCAAAAACTAGTAGTAGCATCTAAAATTTGTTCACAACAGCACAATGAGGCCAGACTAGATTAGCTCACAACAACACAATGAGCCAACTACTGAACAAATGGATCCTAATCTGCTAAAATCCACATTTAGTGCCAACTGTCCATATCCGAGAAGAATCACATCTACAAGAGTCGGCTTCTAAGCTAGACATTTAGTGCTTGTTTGCTGAATCCTATTGAAAGCATTTGCAAAAGCAACGAAATCATACAGGATCAGCATTATCACCAACCTAGCCGGAGGAGTGTACAAGCTCGCGTTGTCTTCTATCTTGAGCGAGGAGGCAATACACGGCACGCCACAGCCCCAGCCCGGCCTCCAGGACCGACGACACGGCTGGAAGGAGTGGCCGGGGTGTAGTCCCGCGACACGGCGCGGCTGGACGGCGTCGCGGGCGTGTACTCCTCCAGGCTCGACGGGGTGTAGTACGGCGATGCGGCGCCGTCCCAAGCTATCGTCGACGGCGTGTAACCCGGCGATCCGGTGCGGCACGACGGTGTCGAAGGGCTCAGGGCCGTCTCCGAAAATTTGTGGCCCCGGGGCGAAAAAAAATTGGGCACGACGGTTCGCAACTTTTGAAATTTTTTTTTAAAATATGGCAAGTTGATAGCATAGGCTATGGTTTAAAATCAAAATACTTTATACATACATAATTGGCTAAGGCAACTGAAATACTGAGACGAGCTCGATTAGTTTTGTCTTGAACTAACAAGATACATCTGTTTTTAGATTAAAATAGCATACATATTAGTTTTCAAAAATAAAATAGCGTACCGACTAAACTAAACAAAAAATGAAAAACATTAGAGAAAGATAATGACCATGCATACTGATGACACTCGTGGGCAACAAAAACGGCTCATGGAAAGGGAAAAGAAAATAAAAAAGTTTGGGAAACTGCTTGAGTAGTTTTTTTTTTTTTTTGGGCAAGACTGCTTGAGTAGTTGAGTTGCCGTGGAACTCCATTCTGAATTTTGCTTGGTAAAAAAGGCTTCAGAACTGCCCATTTGCTATGGGCCACGGACCCACAGTTCTCAACCGAAACAGATATATACCAGCCCACAAGCACAGCCCAAATAACGGTTCATCTTCTTCTTCCTTCCACTTCGTGTACAGGAGCTTCCAGCAGGTCTTTAATGGCGACGCTGTGGCACAATAGATTGGATGAATGATAGAGTTGGCCTAAATTATCAAGGTATAACAAGCCCCTTACATCATCAACACACTGAGTCACACAGGTTTCTTCCCTAGTGAACTATTACTGAGTTTTGCTTGGCCTTTATCCTCTATGTAAGTTAGGAATTTGGGGGCCCTGTTCGGTCGGCCATATAGGCCCTGCCGATCGACGGGGCTGAAGGGCTGTACACCTCCGGCGTGTACTCGTCCGGAGTCGATGGGGTGCAGTACGGCGACGACGGCGTGTACTCGGGGGAGGCGGCGCGGCCGGACGGCGTCGAGGGCTTGTGCTCCGGCGGTGCCCTGCCAGATTCGGCTCCGAGGAGGTGGTGAGGCTGGCCGTCGCCGCCGCCGTCGGCGTCGTCGCCGCCGCCGCTAACCCTACTCGGACTCGCACCCATACATACGGCGAGCCCGGATCGTAACCGTGGGTTGAACCCTTTCGGAACCGAATCGTTTTGACCCGAACCAAATTGAACCCAACCCAGTATAAGGTGAGACCGAAACTAAACCAAACTGCTTAGCTCTGTGAGCCCATTTACGCCCAACTCAAATCGACCCGAAGCATAAACCAACCCATTCGAGCGGTTTCCATCCAGCCCATTCTCAGCACTACGCACAGCCGCACGTTCGTGCGGAAGTCCGGGAGCCTCTCCCACACTTAACGCTCCGCTCGATGTCCGAGGTGCGCGCAGGAGGAGACCACGCCGACGAGCGTCACGGCGTCCGGTTCCACCCTGCTGTCGCCGTCTCGGGCGTTAGAGCTCTACGGCGTCCACGGCCAGGCCGTTGTGACTTGTGAGCGTGCGCCGAGAGCACGGCGTTCCACAACACGATCAGGTCACGCGAGGCCAGCGTCATCTCGTCGAAAACCCAACGGGCATGCTAGTGTCATGGGAGATTTGGAAACGACGGAATCGCTGTGTGTTCGACGGAGTGCGGCCGCAGCCATCAGCCATCGTCGCATGCATTCATCAGGCGGCGTCCGAGTGGAAGATGGCAGGGGCGAGGAGGCTAGCTGATCAAGCTGCTGCCATAGTTGCTAGCTTAACCATTGGGTTGTCTCGTTTGTTACCGGCGCGAATGTAAATGTGAGGCTAGCCCGGGCATAACAGGGCAATGCATGTATCTTTTAAAACTTCTTAATGAAATGACACGCACCTCTCCTGCTGTCCTGCGGGTTCGAGAAAAAAACCCAACGGGCGAGGTGAAGCACCTCGCCACGCACGTACGTAAAAGGATACCAGCTGGCAGTTGGCCACAGGGCCGGTCCTGGGGGAGGGCCAACGGGGCAGCAGCCCAGGGCCCCCAAATCTGAGAGGCCTCACCCCAGGTATGTGTATACATATAGATATCTCTGCCTATAGCCTTTTATTCTAGAAAAACTGTAAACACTCAAGCCGCAATGAGCTAATCACCATTTGCAGTCCAACAGGCTCATCAGGCATCCACGGCTGTTGTTGGCTTGTTGCCTGCAGCCTTTTCCCTTCTAGCCTGACACGTACGGCAATAACAGTCGAAGAGGCACCTGTCATCGCAATTCTTTGCACTGTCGCTGCAAGTTGCCGCAACGTTGATCGCCGACGACAAACAATCGCCGCGTGATCTTGGTCGTGCTACCTGGTGCTGCACCGTGATCTTCGGTCCAAGGAGGCCCCTTTCTTTGTTTCATCGGCTACGATGACCAAGCTTGGAGATACGTATGTAACGTATACAGGACAATGCTAATAAAATGCTATCGTTTAATTGATTTGATCAATTGTTTGTTAAAATTTTCAGGAAGATCATGTCGTCATCATGCATAAAGTATCATTATGGTAGTGAAAAGAGGTAAAAAAAAACCTATAGGATCTTATTTACTGTGACTTCAGCTGAAAGAAGCATCTCAAAATTGAAGTTGTTGAATTTATTTAAGGTCTACAATGTCTCAAAAATGGTAAAACGGCTTGACCACTTTATGCATTGAGAAGAAATTGTTGGACGAGATTGACATCGATACCATTATCAACGTGTTCGCATCTAAAAATGTTAGAAGAGAATTTAAAAATAACAATTATGTACAAACACTTCTATAATTTTTGTGATACACTATTCATTTTACTTGTAATAGAAATTTATATTTATATGTATGTGTGTGCGAAAATTTAATTCTTATATAGAGGGGCCCCTGGCAGCTAGAGTCGCCCTGGGCCCCCAAAATCCCAGGACCGGCCCTGGTTGGCCACAGACGTATCGGCGGCAAGCCCGGCTCGTGCCGCGCGCTAGGGCGTGTGGACCTGCGGCACGACACGATGCTCGTGGATCCTCTCGCCGTCAGCGTCAGCGCGATCGCAGGGGCGGCCGGAAGTCGAGAACACGAACAGAGTGCTGCCCAGCATGTACCAGTTGGCAGTGGTGCGCCCGCACCCTTGAGCCCCCGCGCGTCGGTTGCTCTGCGCCAGTACGCCGACGAGGAGACCAAATGCTCGCATGCACGAGCTGCGATGGCTCAGCAGTGACTCGTCGATTCTGCGCGCCTGAAGGAGGGGTCTAGCTGGAACGCCGGGTCGAGCCTGGATCCCGACAGGTCCATCGCCGACGCGTCGAGTCCCCGCAACTTCAGCGGTGACACCTGGCACCGGCAGGTGGGACCCCAAATCAGTTCCTAATCTTCTTCCGCGTCACCACTCATCGATCGCCTGACCCTCTGCTGGAGTGGAGCTCCACAACTCAGGCTGCGTAATTGCGGATGCAGCGGCGAGCCGGTGACGATCGAGCCGCCGAACAGCGCCGACACGGCAATCGGCTGGCTGCTGCTCTGCTTAAATTTTCCGCACGCAGGTAGGGTGTTGACCTGCTCGGCACCAACGAACGGTCGCTCGGTCGCCATCTTGGACGGCTCAAGACGAGGTGGACGGTTCAACGTCGTCCGAGAACACCAAGGTGGTGTCGGCGGAGAGGATCTCGAGCTTTGAGACAGCGTAGTCTCGGTGTCGTTGGTTGCCTGCTGGTCCTCACATGCCTGCAGCAATGCGATTTTTTTCCTGGCAGCAAGGAATTGGTCCTTGGATGGGCGAAGATGACGGCATTGAGGTCCTTGTAGATCATGGCGCAGCAGTACGTGCACAGCTCGATCCACGCCTTCAGCTCCTTGCTCCAGTGTTGGAGCGTGAAAATAAGACAAGAGAGGGCCAATTTGACACCAAAGCTGAAAATAAGACAAGAGGAGGCGTAATGTTATGTTAAAACATGTAAATCTCTAGTTTGTGGCGTCATGACATTAAAGATCATAATCTAAGGAATAAATGAAAACATTTCATGTGCTCGCAACTCAACGAACTAGGAGGTACAAACTTGGTCTGATTTCAGTAGTGCGTCCTAAGTTAATACATCAAGCATAATGATAATTTTTGTTGTTTGGTGTCTCACTTCTCTGTCATATCACTGATTTTTACACTTGAAGCAAAGATAATGTTCACCAAGCATGTTACTAACGATTTAACTTTTGTGGCATATTGTCTCACCTCTGTTTCATAGCCAGTTCTCTGCAGCTCCTACATGTAAGCTGATTATCCTTCTCCACATTGTGTTTGAATTGCACACAGTTCCTACAATAAGTCAACAAGAAGGGAGCACTATGTTTTGAATATAATACAACAACTACACAATGGGCACATCAAGCCGCTCTCACTCAAGCTCCTGATTGAACTGAAGACGTCGCTCCGCTTCCGCTCCATGATTTTCCAGGCCTTATAACCTGGCTTCTTGCATCTTGTATTGGATTCACCTCCTAGTCTGCATTGCATAGTGTTAGAGCTTTGCATGTTGTTTATTTTATTTCTATTTTATTTTATTTTATTTTCTAGTTGCCTTGTAAGGTCATTCCTGCATCTTTGTACCAGCACTCTTTTTTTCAATAAATTTAGGTAGGGGCCTCCCCTCCCGATCTAAAAAAAAAGAATATAATACAACAACTATTTACTGTGGATATATAGAATATTCATGGACTGCTTTCTCAACTCACCTCAAATGAGCGAAGACTCTATCTAGCCTAGCTGGCAGATTAGTTTCTCTAGTTTTATAATATATTCAAGGGTCATGTTCGTGTAAAAATCTTCCAATTGCTGCATTCTCAGTACTAAGATCTTCCTAAGAAAAAATATCGATTGCATTATAATAGAGTGGCTGAGGTATGCAAAAGTTCTCAGTCTCTCTTTACTCATAGGGATCCTCTTGACACGCCACAACTTTATTCCTTACAAAGTGAAACTCGTCTAGTTCTTTTGCTTACATTGTATATCCCATTGTTTCAGAAAATGTCTAAAATCCAATTGGGGGAGCAGCTACAACTTTAGCTAATTTTATGCACCTACATCTAATATCTCAATATTTGTCTGATAAATGAGACTTTTTAATTCGTGATTGATGGGTTTTCCTTTCTTTCCAAATAGATCTAAGAGAGATATACCCAGAGCATTCCAATTACAACACATTGTATCTTCCGCATTAGCTAGAATTTAAAAGTTAACAAAAAATGATGTTAAAAGTAATTCTATTGTATTAAGAAAGTGAAAATATAACTTGTTAATAATGTTGTACATGGGCATCGGCACATCAAAGTGGTTATTACTGGTGGTGCATGACTTGCAATGGCTCGAACATGGCCCAGAGCAACTGACAGTCATAGGCATGCCGTCGGGGATGCCAGCAACCGATCCATCTCGCCGAGGCCCTGCAACATAAAAGGCGGTTGTCGATGACCGCTAAGACGCATCACGCTGATGGCTCTGCGCCTAGCGGTAGCTTGTCATGGTGATGCGGTTGCAGTGTAATGGCTTGAGTATGACAATGCAAACCGTGGTTTGACCCATGTTCTTCCCATACTCTCTCTCTCCCCTACCACCAAGCTCGACCAAGGATATTAATCTATTTATTTCACTTTTTTTTTGCAATGTAAGCTGATTGTCCTTCACCACATTGTGTTTGAATTGGATATAATTTCAATTATAAAACAAGTAAAAGGAACGTCGAATATAATACTGCAAGTATTACTGTAGAAAAAAGATTCATAGAGTGCTTCATCTGGATTCACCTTATATTTGAAGTCACAACTAGAACTTGGTGCATTTTTTTTATGTGATTTGAGAATGTTTCTGATTCTTTTGTCCTCTTTTTTTTACAACAACAAGAATTTGAAATCAATGATCTACTAATTATCTATCACTGATCTAAGGGATCTCAAACTTTAATACTGAAAGCAATCGTTCAAAGAAGATCTCAAGAGATAGTGCAGTCATCAGGAAACTCTCGTACAGATTAGTGAAGTACCTTTTTTCTGAGAGAATTCATCATCTTCTTGGGAAATTGGTTTTCCTTTAGGCGTCGCCCTTGCACCTTTGGTTCGCATCTTCTCGAGGGATGATGGTTATGTTGAGAGATGGGTGGAGATGGACAGATGGCCTGATACCCATGGACAGCTTAAACGGGTTCCGTCAAGCCAGTTCTATGATGATATTGAGCTTCATGTTTTGGTAGTTTGGGATGACTATGTATATTTGACAACATCGGTTATGGACTGTCATACCCGAATGCTTTGAGGTTTTTGTCTCTATGCATGTTTGGGAACGATGAAACTGGAGAAGCCGTTTCGGTTGTCACGTCACATTTTATGGTGTTGTCGTGCTTGGGTATAGCATGATGAATCTCTTTTATGGTGTTAAAAGTTCGTTTGATGACATGTTGAGTTCTATTCTATTGCTGCACCTGATGGCTGTCCACTTACAACAGTGGTGGCCACAGTTCAGAGTTTGAGTGCCTTGTTCTTTGTTTCTGTAATACTTTCTTTCTTCCTTTTCTGTTCCATTTTCACTCGGCTTAGCCTACGTACCATCACTCGGCTTAGCCTACGTACCATCTGTATTTATTTGCGAGTGTAAATAGGATGTTGTGTTTCGGCACTGCAGATTTGATTTGGAGTGTATCCACACAAGATGGGGTAACAGTTGTCTGAGCAAAATTCAGACAACAGCATCTCGCTCGATATCTGCTTTTAATTTGGAGTAGGAATTGCTGTGTTCACTTGTCATCAAAGTAACACAGGGTTGTCTACACAAAAGTTGATTCAGAATGGGAGTTCATGCTCTTATCTTGTATTCTTCCATTGGCATGTAAAAAGTTAATAGTTTTTCATGAGGTCTTGAAAAAAAAATCAACAAGAGTATGATCATTAATGCAACGTCGAGGCCCTAGGACTACTACTTGTTACTGGCTTAATTTGTACAGATCGATTCCTGAACCAAATCATCCATGCATGCGAAAGCAAAAATAATTCTGTCATACAGTTCCTCTAATGGTCTAAGATGTTTAAGTCAACAATCCAGTCCATGGTCATCTTGGACACAAAATGGTGCTTCAGAACTCTTCGCTTTTGCTCTATTCTGTAAGTGGGAACGTGCACGCGTGCCTTGCTCAATTCTTTAATTTGGGAGCATCAACGAGAAAATGGGCTTTAGTATCGTCATCATCTCCCTCCGCTCCCGTGATGCTCTCTCTCGGGTGTCCACACAAGATATACCGTGGAAGCGTGTAGCGTGGGAGGCGTCCTTGCGACGAGCCGGCCGTGGACTGGTGGACGGTGGATGGAACAACGTCGCAGAGGTCGACGGCAAGCTGAGCGTGACGGGTGATCACAGGGGCGTGAGCGACGCTGTGCTCACGCGAAGGTCCTCTCGGCGGTCGCGGGCAGAAACGGCGCCGCCGCCATGCTCCATGGTTTCCTGTTCTGATGATGCTGGACGAGTAGCAGGCTGAAAGACAGGGTGATCCCCATGCATGGACACAGAGCTTAAACGGGTTCTATCAGACAAATTCCGTGATGACATTGAGTTTCATCTCTTGGCAGTTTGGGATGGCTATGCATATTTGACTGAGAAAATATTCAGTGCAAACCACCTATTCGGTGGAATCGTGAAAACTCTCTCAAAAAATTTACTTAAAAGTTTTGAAAAATTATGAAACTTGTCATACGTATAGAAGACATGGTGAGAAACATGCATACAAAATTTGAGATCCAAATTCAACTTCTATTAAAAGATACAAAAATATTAAATCGTGAAGAAAGAGGAGGAAAAGGACAAAACAGTAGCTATGCAGTATTTTTGTCCTCTTCCGCCATGATTTGTCATTTTTGTATCTTTTAATAGAAAATGAGTTTTGATCTCAAATTTTGTATGCATGTTTCTCACCATGTTTCTCACCATGGTGACCAGTTTCATAATTTTGTACGTATGACCAGTTTCATAATTTTTCAAAACTTTTAAGTAAGTTTTTTGAGAGGGTTTTCACGATTCCACCGAATAGGTGGTTTGCACTGAATATTTTCCCTATTTGACAGCAGCATCGGCTATGGACTGTCTGCCCGAAAAGCCTTGTTTGTTGCTGACTCTATGCTTGGAAACGATGAAACTGGAGAAGCTGTTTGGGAGGAAGTTAGATAGGAATATACATCTGTACTTCATGGCATGGCCTCCTTCTTTACTTGGTAAGTGTAAGAGGTTTGAATGGGAAGATGCTCTGTTGAAATGCATTACTCCTGGCCATCAGGCACGCATGAGAAAGAAAAGAGCAGAATATAGTAAACGAATCCCTTGTTCTTGAGGTAATCGAATTGCCTAGGTGGCATAGGAAACCAATTTCTTAGAAGCTGCATCAAACAGAAGAATCCAGTCTAGCTGCAAGATTTTCAAGGTCCCTTGAGATGTGAATCTTATTCAGAAGTGTTATGTTTCATTATAGTTCTATACGTTGTGGTTATCTGCTCGCACTTGTCAATTCACATTTTTAGCACTGTTTTAATTAAGAATCCAGTCTGTTTTCTAGTTTGTAGACGTGTAACTTTTATGTGTTGTCAAGCTTGAGTGTGAGATGATGAGTCTTTTTTGTCGTCTTTCTGTTATACTATGTCATCAATAGAACATGGAATGCTTACTTTTCCTTACAACAGTATCCAGGTATTTCGTCTTATTAATGCTTTCTCAGCATAGACAGTTGAACATCGTCATTGTTTTTGTTATAAATGCATCGATTGAGTGCATGGTTCCTTTACTCACTTCTATCTACTACTACCTGTAATTTTCTTTTGATATATTTAGTGCAAACCTTTAGTCCTAAACGTCAAAGGAAAATGAAGGTGTGGTACAATGCTTGCAGTTCCCTTAAAAGTTTAACACGTTAGAAGGTGGGGAAAGAAAATAAATAACTGAACTACTCATGTTGTTTGGTACCATATATATTGTGTCTTGTTACTTTTTTTTATGCCACCCGCAATTTTTTTTTTTTTTTGAATGTAGCCATCTGAATGGCCTGCAGTTTCTTTCCCAACGCTCCTTTTCTTGTGTGTGTGCGTGTGTATTTTTTTTTTTGGGGGGGGGGGGGGGGGGGGGTGTGGATGGGTTGACTTTTCTCTGTTCTGATTGCGGAAAATGCTGAAATTTTGTTTAGGACTCATGATATGGATCATCTGATACCAAGAAAGTTAGAGAGTTCTATCGCTGCACCTGATGGCTGTCAACAGCAGTACTGGTGACCACAGTTCAGAGATTCGAGTACCTTGTTCTCTGTTTTTGTTTATGCATCACTTTCTTCCTTCCTTTTAACTCCGCTTAGCTTCTTCAATTCTTCTTCCTTTTTTTTTTTTGCGAACATAGGAACAGTTATTTGCTGGTCTAAATAGTATGTATGTTTCTTTCGGGAGGTGGATTCTGTGCAGTCCCTAGTATGACTGCAACTTAAGCTGTCTCACTAGGGACCTTCGGACTGCAAACCGACGGCACAGGGTAGCCCAAATACTGTAGCGAGTTACTGTAGCGAAAACACTTGCGATTTAATGTACTCTCGGTACTGTAGCGATGAATCCTCACCATTCTCTGCTGGATTGGACGGTTGAGATTGCATGCAGTCCTAACTTGCAGTTGCAAGTGTAACTGCATTTGATCTCATTCCTTTCGGAAGTGCATTTGATTTGGACTGTCTGAACTGTGGTCACCAGTGCCTTGTTCAGTTCACACGGTCACCGTCATTGAGGAGCATCGTCAACGATAACGTGGGCTACAGTTTTCTCGTCATCATCTCGAGATGCTCGCTCATGTGTCCTTAAGATACATACCGTGGCACGTATCACGTGCGTAGGCGATGGCACATTATATATCTAGCGTGGGAGTAGGCTGACACGGTTGCTGCAAGCGTCGATCGATAGGAGCCATTGTGACGTTCAGACTGTTACAAAAAAATAACTGCGAACACTGTAGCTGCTGTTGAAAAAATAATTACGAACACTATACTTGCTGTTGTTGCAAAACCTCCAACCAAACAGGCTGGTTGTTCGGAAGGCATCTTCCGATTTAGTCACCATCCTTTCCAAGACGCTGATGGTGCCGCCGCCGTGCTCTTGCAAGCTGTGAGCAGTCGTCCACCAGACCATGCGCTTCCTGGGCATGTTGTCCAACAGCTGCTGCGCCTGGGCCGCAGCGCGCGTGGAGGTTGATGAGCGCGTTGCATAGTCGCACGTTGGTGCGGAAGCCCGGGAGCCCTCCTGCACGTCCACGGCCAGGCCGTTAGGAGCGTGTGCCGAGACCAGAGAGCACGGCATTCCACAAGGCTCTCAGAGAGGCGTGGCGGCGACAAGCGTCCGGAGGGTGAAGAGGGCGAAGCAGGCAGACAGGAGGGCGTGGAGCGCGCGGCCGGAGATGACGGACTTGAACTAGTAGGTGTCTTTTACGCTGCGGACGGCAGGCTCCGGCGCGTAAAAGATCTTCGGCCGGCCCATCGAGCCGCTCGCCGTCAGCGTACGTCAGCGCGATCGCAGGCGCCGCGTTGCAGCGTAACGACTTTGCCCACTCTAGCTAGCAGGACGGCCGGAAGTCGCAGAACACGAACAGAGTGTTGCCCAGCACGTACCAGTTCGCAGTGGCGCACCCGCACCCTTGAGCCCCCCGCACGTCGGCTGCTCTGCGCCGGTACCCTGACGAGGAGGACCAAATGCTCGCGTCAGACGCCAGCGCCTGCACGAGCTGAAGGCTCAGCAGCGAGCCTTGGCTTCCCCGCAGAGAGGCAGTGCCCCTTGCTCGATGCTGCGCGCCTGAAGGAGGGTCTAGCGGGGGGAACGAGATCCTCTGCCATCGGCCTCTCTGCCATCGGCTGCGCAGTCGCCGCTGCCGACCGTCCGATCCGAAACGAACGCACAGGATCGATCGCTACAGGAACCGATGAACAGTGATTTCGCTACAGTAAATCGGTGAACAGGGATTTCGCTACAGTAATTCGATGAACAGTAACTGCACCGCCACTGTTTTGCACTGTAGCTCTCCTCACAGTTTACTGTTCCGCCGATGGCAGAGAAGCCGACGGCAGAGGAACCGGTTCCCGGAGAACGCCGGGTCAAGTCCTGATCCTCACATGTCCATCGCCGACACGTCGAGTTCTCGCGAGCTCAGCGGTGACGCCGGGCGCCGGCACGTGGGACTCCGAATCAGTTCTTAATCTTCTTCCGCGCCGACGGCTGGAGCCTGGAGCTCCACAACTCGACTACGCATGCATCGGCGAGCCGGTGTTTTCCTCTTTCATTTGCTTTTATCGGTTGCTTCTTGGGCCGGTTCTGAATCCTGATCGACAAAGTACCCTAGCTACTAGCCCTGAGCATGGGTTAGAAGACCCGCCCAACCCATCCACCCAGTGACCCAAGCCCAACCCAACCCGCGAAAATGGCTCATGCATGGGTTGGGTCGACATGGGTAGAACCCACGAGACCCACGAGTAACGGGCAGTACCAGCCTCCCGTCGAAGCTACAACCCACAAGAGCGACATCGTCGCCGAACGCCGAGGCGGCACGCCTATTCAGTCACCGGCAACAAGCACATGCTCGCGGGCCTGCTTGGTTCCCGGTGACAACACGTGCCTGCTCGTGCTCGCCGAGAAGCTCAACGTGCTCCGCCATGTCGCCGCCGCCACGGCGACGTCGCCGGAGTCGTGCGAGGTAGCCGAGGAAGACGCGTTCTTGGAGTCGTACGAGGCGGCCGCCATACGCCGCGGAACCGCGGCTCGCCGGCGGGGCCGTCAGCCTTGCGCTTCCTGGCCGAGAGCACTAGCTTTGACTTCGCCCCTGCTGTAGTCGCGGTCGCCGCGGCCGTGTGCTCGGGCTCGACTTGCTCGCCGTGGCTCGGGTGCAACAGGTAACTCACTTAACCCACCCAATCCAGTCCGCCTAACTTATCATTTGATGGGTGGGCTTTAAACCCGTCTTAATCCGTGTAAACCCACCCATGCTCAGGGCTACTGGCTACGGCTCTGCTTAAATTTTCCGTAGGCAGGGTGCTGACCTGCTCGGCACCAACGGCTGCTCCATCGTGGAACCCCCAAGATGCCCTAGAGTTGGACGGTTCAATGTCGTCGGGAGAAGAGAACACCAAGGTGGTGTCGTCGATTGGCTACTGGTTCTTGCCTGGAGCGACGCGAAACAATAACTGATAATTCGATCTCACCGGCAGCTATTTTGCAGGTAGCAAGGAACTTGTTTTCAGGTGTGGAGGGAGTGCGCGTGCTCGGTACCTCGGATGGCCGAAGATGACGGCATTGAGGTCCTGTCAGATCATGGCACGGCAGTAAGTGCACAGTTCTATCCGCGCCTTCAGCTCCTCGCTCCAGTGGTGGAGCGTGAAAATAAGACAAGGGAGGGCCAACAATTTGACACAAAAGTTGAAAATAAGACAAGAGGAGGCTGTAATGTTATGTTAAAACATGTAAATATATAGTTAGCTGCATGATGACATTAAATATCACAATCAAAGGAACAAGGAGGTACAAACTTGGTCTCATTTCCAGTGGTGCGTCCTAAGTTGATACATCAAGCATAATGATAATTTTCTGTTGTTTGATGTCTCACTTCTCTGTCATATCATTGATTTTTATGGTTGAAACAAAGATAATGTTCACCAAGCATATCATATAAGATCCTTAGTTTTCCTGCCAAACTGTTCATCTACAGCGCAACAGTAACCCGGCACCTCTTCTGAGCCGTCCGATCGCCAGCACGGCTTCCATCCGTCCGTCCAGCCCCTCCTCTCCCACAGTCGTCCGATCTCCACATCCGTCTATCCGTCGCGCTCCCGTACCAAGGATTATTCCTCGCCTCTCCCGATCCTTCCTCGGGCCTCCCTCTCCTCCGGTCAGCGTCTCGATCCGCTCGACGACCTCTCGGCGTCCTGATGCTGCTCCGTGCGGCGGCGCCTCCCTGACGGCTTCGGCGGCGCTTCCTCCGGCAAGTTCTCCCGTCCAGCACCCGGCAGGGCCCCTCCCCCAAACCGAATGGCAGCATCACAAGTCCTGCCGGCGTCCTGTTTGCATCGGCGTCCCGCGCCCCGACGGAGTTTGCGAGGTGAGTCCACTAGATTCCACCGCACTTCCATTTATATATTGATTTGGGCGTCCGTTTGCAGCTGATGTGCACCGGCAGCTGATGGGTTCGTCCCGTCGTCATTGATGCTGTGTTAGGATTTGTGGCAGATTTAGGATTTCTATATAGTTAATCATGATGTGATTTGATCAATTGTTCTGCTGCAGTTGTCATATCAGCGGGAAGCTGCTCTTGGGGATCTACCCTTCACAGGTGAGTTTCAGGCTCCATCATATTACGATTGCATTTATATTTCGGCCCTACATGTTATTTTTCCTTTTTTTCTTCTTTGTTTTCGCTCCCAGCATCCCAGGAATTGTTTCCCATATGTGAGATGCTCATGTAACAACCAATCTAACAAACTAAAACACACTGTTAAATTCTGGGATACCAGGTTCTATGACAGGATCTCAATTGCAGTCCATGGACCATTGCTACCCTCAAGATTAACAAAATTCAGTTGTTTCTTATTGTAATAACATATGCTTCTTCTTTTCTCTCTCTCTCCCTTTGTCGCAGGATTTCATAGGTCAACACAAGCTGCTGTAGCTAAATGGCTGAAGCACAAAGTTTGGCACAGCCATGGTTATTATAGTGAGATTGAGGAAATTTGTTAATCTATTGATCTGTGGAACTTGAAGCAGATGCGTTGGTAAGACAGCACAGTCTTCCTTTCTTAAATGCTGTATTAAAATACAAAGCACAGTAATTGGGATTATGCTAGAACACAACCAATCTAACTATGCCCTTTCTCTGCATATGAAGATTCCGAAAGTGAGTTTGCATGAATGAACTGAGACACAGAGTTTTATTTTTAGTGGCGGTTGAGATCATCAATTGAAACCATATCTAGGCTTTCTAATTTTTGGTGTTTACAATAATGAAAGATCTGCATGCAAGAATAATTGTTTTGTTATTGCCTTTCAAAATAATTGTTTTGTTATCCTGTATAACATATGGTATATTGCATCATTGGTTCCTCTGTAATAATTTCCTTCAAAATATTATTGATATATATGGGTTGCTGGGAATCCAGTTTAAACTTTAGGATATTCTCTGAGTCACACATATTTGTACAGTAGCTTCAGGTATTTGTGCAATCATGCATATATGAGATAATAACTGATTAGCTTTATCTTTTCAGCTTAATGTTTAACAAATAAAATAAGTAAAACTATGTGTTTGGGCTCTATCCTATCCAGAGCAGTATGTCTAAGGCCTCATACAAGACATTATACCGTTAGGCTACCAAGTTTCTCTTGGTAAACTGTGAAGTAAGTAGTTTCACTTTCAATATACTGCAGCGCATTTGGTGTCGTACTCTGCTGCCGAGTGTAGCGCTTATTTCAAAACATGGCCTTCAAATTTGATTCTGCGCTGCCTTTACATTTTTTTCACTTTCAAATAAATGGTATGTGTTCACCTTATCAAGTGTATTGCATGCTGATGTTCTGCAATGTGTTTGATCATGTAGCTCTTAAAGTTAGCATCGATGGATAGCACATTACCTGGAGGCATCTGATCTGTGGAGTTGAATTATTAGACATTTGCATTTTCTGATATGTGGAGTTGTTATACATTTGCACAATAAATCATTATTTTTTTAATTGCAAAGCTATATGTATATAATTCAGATTAGAGTCGAACAACAGTTCACTGATGTTCCTTTTTACTGTTTTCAGAATTTGTACAGCAAGCATGGTACAAGATATACATTCACATGTGGAGATTAAGATTCAAGAAATATAGAATCCATATTTGTGATGCTAGAGAGTAGTAGCAGTTGCTTGAGTTGAGGGCAAGTTGGTAAGCGATGTACATAAAACTACTTTCGTGTCACCTTTTGAATGCAAATCAACAGCTAGCCATTGGGGCCAGCTTATAGCACTTTCCTGAACCTTTTCATGTTGATCAAGAAAAGGTCCACCCTTATCTTTCACAAGATGTATGCTGCAGCTTTGTTTCTTCCTTGATCTTGTATGAAATGGCATTTATATTCATAGATGGGTAACTATACTGTAGTGCCTTATTGCAACACCCGCGGCAACGAGCGGGGTAACAGCTAGTTAATCTATTGATTTCACCTTTGTGGCATATTGTCCCGCCTCTGTTTCATAGCCAGTTCGCTGTAGCTCCTACATGTAAGCTGATTATCTTGCTCCACATTGTGTTTGAATTGCGAATTGCACATAATTCCTATAATAAATCAACAAGAAGGAGCATTACGTTTTGAATATAATACAACAACTATTACCGTAGATAGAATGAGCCAAGGCTCTATCTAGCCTAGCTGGCAGATTAGTTTCTCTAGTTTTATAATATATTCAAGGGTCATGTTTGCGTAAAAATCTCCCGATTGATGCATTCTCAGTACTAATATATCTTCCTAAAAAATATCGAAACAGATTGCATTATAAAAGAGTGGCTGAGGCATGCAAAAGTTCTCAGTCTCTCTTACTCCTCATAGGGATCCTCTTGACGTGCCACAACTTTATTCCTTACAAAGTGAAACTTGTATAGTTCTTTTGCTTACAGTTCTATCCCATTGTTTGAGAAAATGTCTCAAATCCTGGGGGAGCAGCTTCAACTTTAACGAATTTTTATGCATCTACGTCTAATATTTCAATATTTGAATGATAAATTAGACTTTTTAATTCGTGATTGATGGTTTTTCCTTTCTTTCCAAGTAGATCTAAGGGAGATATACCCAGAGCATTCCAGTTACCACACATTGTATCTCCACATTAGCTTGAATTTAAAAGTTAACAAAAAAATGATGTTAAAATCATTCTATTGTATTAAGAAAGTGAAAATATAACTTGTTAGCAATGTTCTAGATGGGCATCGGCACATCAAAGTGATTATCCTTGCCAGTGCATGCCTTGTAATGGCTCAAGCACGGCCCAGAGCAATAGACACACAGGCACGCCGTTGACGGCAATGCCAACAACCGATGCATGTTGCCACGGCATAAATGGCAGTTGTCAAGTAGCACTGAAACACTTCACGGTTGTCAAGTATCGCTGTTTTTGGCCGATCGCTGTATCCATGTATCCGCGTATCGTATCGCCGTATCGGTGATTTGCAGATGTAAACCGTGGCTTGACCTTTTTCCCATTCTCTTTCACTCCCATACCACCAAGCTCAATCGAGAATATTAATCTATTGATTTCACTGATTGTTCTTCACCACATTGTGTTTGAACTGGATATAGTTTCAATATAAATCAAGTAGAAGGACATTATGTTTCTAATATAAATTACTATAGAGTGTTTCATCTCGATTCACCTTATATTTGAAGTCACAACTAGAACTTGGTGCAGTTTTTGGTGTGATTCAGAATGTTTGTTATCCTTTTGTCCTCTTTTTTTTTTTGCAACAAAAGGAAATTTGAAATCACTTATCTACTAATTATCTATCACTGATCTAAGTGATCTCAAACATTCATATTGAAAGCAATCGTTCAAAGAAGATCTCAAGAGATAGTGCAGTCATCAGGAAACTCCTGTACAGATTAGTAAACTACCTTTTTCTGAGAGAATTCTATGAGTTGCAGAGTTTGCGTGCCTTGTTCTCTGTTTCTGTAATACTTTCTTCCTTTTCTGTTCCATTTTCACTCAGCTTAGCCTAAGTACCATCTGTATTCATTTGCAAGTGTAAATAGGATGTTATGATTCGGAAGTGCAGATTTGATTTGGAGTGTATCCACACAGGATGGGGTAACAGTTGTCTGAGCAAAATTCAGACAACAGCACCTCGCTCGATATCTGATTTTGGGGTGTGTGCTACTTTGATGTGTTCAGTTGTCATCAAAGTAGCACAGGGCTGTCTTCACAAAAGATTATAGGACATTTACACAAAAGTTTATTCAGCATGGGAGTTCATGCTCTTATCTTGTATTCTTCCATCGGCATGTGAAAACTGAAAAGTTAATAGTTTTTTATGAGGTCTTGAAAAAAAAATTCAACCAGAGGCTGATCATAAATGCAACGTTGAGGCCCCTAGGACTATTAGTTTTGTTGCTGTCTTAATTTGTACAGATCGATTCCAGAACCAAATCATCATGCGACAGAAAGAATAATTCTGTCACAGTTCGTCGAAGACATTTAAGTCAGGGTCAGCGATCCAGTCCATGTCATCTTGGACACAAATATTTGCTTCAGAACTCTTCGCTTTTGCTCTAGTCTGTAAACGGGAACGTGCATGGGTGCCTTGTTCAATTCATACGGGCACCTTCCATCCATCTCCTCTGCTCCCGTGATGCTCTCTCGTGTGTCCACAAGATATACCGTGGAGCGTGTCGCGCGCGCGAAATCGATGACACATCATCTATCGGGGAAAGCCGACACACGTACGGGAGCATGGACTTGGCTGAAGCCGTGAGCGGAACCTGGAGCCGCGCGTCGGTCCTCGCCAGAGGAAGCTGACCTTGGTGACATTGCCCAGCCGAGTGCCATCCGACACCACCCTTCTGAAGAGGCTGATGGCGACGCCCCCGTGCCCGTGGATGCCGTAACCGGTGTTCTGTGCCGCCCATCAGACGATGCTCTTCCTGGGCATCTTGTCCACACAGCTGGTGCTGCGCTTGGGGCGAGCCGCCGCAGCTCGGATGGCGGTTGATAAGCGCGTTTCACCGGTGCACGTAGGTACGGAAGACCGGGAGCCTCTCCCGCGTGCACTGCTCTGCTCGACGTCGGGGTTAGCACCGCGCACGCCATGAGCACGGCATGTTGTCGCGCGAGGCAAGCGGCATCTCCTAGAAAACTAGGCCGTCCAATTATGAAATCCTTGGAAGAAAAGGAGGCGAAAGCGGCATCGGCTAGGTACTTGGCCACGGCTTGATCGTGCATCGAGGGCGTGGACTTACTGCGTGAGCTCAGAGGTGTGGCGGCGACAGGCGAAAAGGCAGGCATTGAAGCCAGGCGGCGAGCATGCCTCGGGCGAAGCAGCAAGCTGGGAGCGCTTGGCCGGAGATGTGACGGAGTCGAAAGCGGTGACGAGCGTCGCGTGAGGCGTGGATGGGAGAGGCATTTCGTCGAGATGCTGGTGGGCGAGCGGGAGGCGGCCGAGGCTTTTTTTTTTGATAGAACAGGAGGGGCTTGGTGCCCCTACTGATTAATATATATTAATAACGAAGAGTTTATAAAGTTTACAAAATAAAATCCAAGAAGATAAAAACTATACTAAGTGTTATGAAACTGAATCTAGCCATTCTTTAATCTGTGGGAAGTATTTCCTCTTCGCCCTGTGCAACAGCAATGAAAAAAATTTGAGGAATCTAAGCTTGCAACTCTGAACTGAAGGAGCAACTTGATTAAAAATCCAGTCATTTCGCACTGTCCAGATGCTCCACATCATTAGTATGACGATTTCCATGAAGAAAGGCACTTGTAAATTTCTCCTTACCACCTTAGTCATTCTCAGTGGTCTCATGTCCTGCTGAATATTGATCCCAATAGAAGCCCAACATCGTTTTGCAAAGCTACAGTTTAGGAAGAGATGCTCTCTTGTTTCATCCTCTTGCCAAAGACATAGTTCACAATCATAACCATCAAGTTCCATATTCTTCCTTTGCAGTAGCCCACTGGTGTTCACTCTATCCTTCAAGTATAGCCAGAAAAAAAAACCTTGTGCTTGAGTTGACAAGATGATTTCCATAACCATTTATAAGCTGGATGAATATGCCTCCTTCCAATCATCAACCTGTAGAATTTGACCGAAGAGAATTGTGAGGTCCCCCAGATGTAACCCCATTTATAATTTTCATCCGTCCTTTCAATTTGCTCAACTGTCACCATGAGCTCATTATATTGTTGAAAAGCTTCTTGGGACAAAGGGAGATGGAAAAGTTGGGCTGGCTGTTGTGATCCCAGAACATTTTGGACTGTGATATTTGGGTTCTTGGCAAATGAAAACAATTCAGGATATTTATACTGAAGGCAAGAACCACCCCACGTATCAGACCAGAACAACACTGATGACCCATTACCAATGATAGCGTGAGCCCAACCTTTGTATTGATTTAACAGCTTGAGAACATCCCTCCACCAAAAGAAGCCCCTCTTCCTAGTGCCAGGTAATTCACCATTACTGTAGTAGTGATGCCATAGAAGTTCAACCCACAGTAGTTCTGCTTTGTTGAAAAATTTGTGAAGGTTCTTCATTAATAAGGCATCATTCTGTGTATGAAGGTTTAGAACTCCCAACCCTCCCTCCATCTTGGGTTTAGCCACAGCATCCCACGCCACCAGAGGTGGTTTCCTTGCATTTAGATCAGACCCTCTCCACAAACAATGTTTACAGTATTTAATTAACTGCTCAATGATTGTTTTAGGAACTTTAATAGAGCACATGAAGAAAATTGCCATTGAGGTCAGAACTGAGTTGACTAGTTGTAGCTTTCCTCCTTGGTTCAAGAAATTTGAGGTATTAACTAATCACTTCTCCAACTTATTTACTAGAGGTAGACAATCTTCAACTCCTGGTTTTTTGAGGCCAAGTGGCAATCCCAAATAAGTGAAGGGCATGGCACCAATTTGGCAATTAAAAGTAGCTGCCAGATGTTGCATTTTATCCTTAGAGACATTGATTGGTACCATAACTGATTTTGCATAATTAACTCTAAGGCCGGTTGAATCACCAAAAGTATTCAGTAAAGACTTGAGACAGAGTAGTTGCCTAGCAGATGCTTCCATGACAAGTAATGTGTCATCTGCATATTGAACAATGGGGAAATCCTCAGTAGGCCCACGAATTGGCAGATTGAGAAGACCTTTGTTTTTTGTTTTATTCACAATGCTTGGTAAGAGATCAGCAGCAAGAACAAAGAGCAAAGGAGACAAGGGATTCCCTTGTCTGACCCCCCTACAACAGTGAAACACTTTACCTGGCACCCCATTCAGTAACACTGCAGAAGTTCCAGATTTTAATATGCCTTGTATCCAGCTGATCCATTTATCACCAAAGCCTTTATGCCGAAGTATTCTCAGAATCGCTTCGTGTTCGATCTTATCAAATGCCTTTTCAAAGTCCAGCTTGGGAATGACAAGCTCCTTTTTAGATTGTTTGCATAGATGTAAGTATTCAGAAGACCAGGCTAGACAATCATGTATGGACCTAGCCTTGATAAAGCCATACTGATTTTGATGAATTAGCTGCATTATCACTTCCTGCAATCTATCAGCAAGAATTTTAGTGATGAGCTTGATAGACGAATTTAGAAGAGAGATAGGTCTAAAGTCATTGACAGTAGTTGGAGAATCCTTCTTGGGTATTAGAGTAATATATGATCCATTGATACTCCGTAGGCATATGTTTCCAGCAAAGAAACCTTCACATAATTCATAGAAGTCTTGAGATATAACTGGCCAACATTTCTTTAGAAATTCCCCATTAAAACCATCAGGTCCCTGAGATCTATCAGTTGGTAGATTGGCAATGATCCTGTCAATTTCTTCTTTGGTGAAAGGCGTCTCTAAATTTTCCATCCCAGGTACAGCTTGTAAAATGGTGTGCAGTTCAAAATACATATGTGTGAATTCAGTTTTCCCATATCTTTGTAAGCTTCCCATAACAGAGCAGCTTTCCCTTCATGAGTGTAAATATCCTGCCCGTGGAGAAACTTGGTGTTTTCACCCCCGAGTTTGACCCATTTGATAGCTTCGCGTTGTTTCCAATATATATTCTGCTGGTGTAGAAGCTTGTCTAGATGATCCTGAACCACCTTTCTAAAGTTCCACTCAGGCACAGAGAGATCTCTTATTTCTTCTATAGTGTCAAGTAACAGGAGAACAGCTTTGGTATTAGTGATTGTGCCAGCCAAACTAGATAATTGTTTCTGCCAGGTTCTAAAGACTCTTATGAGATTTTTCAATTTGAAAACAATTTTCTTAGCTTTGTCTTTAGAGGTAGGGGGTACTGACCAGCCATGCTCCATTATTTGCATGAAGTCATCATGCTCCATCCAATAATTTTCAAAGCGAAACACTTTAGCCTTTGGCACATGAGAATTAATAGAGATAAGACATGGATCATGATCTGAAGTTTCCTTGGACAGAGTGGTCACTGAGGTGCCAGGGTAATTTGTAGTCCATGAATTCGAAGTGAAAAACCAATCCAACCTTTCAAGTAAAGGGTTTTCTTGTTTATTTGTCCAGGTAAACTTTTTACCCTGAAGAGGCAATTCTGTAAGTCCCAGATTACTTATGGCAGCATTAAAGCCCATCATATCATTAACATTGGCACCCGGCTTATTCCTATCAGTAGGTCTCTTGATTAGATTGAAATCCCCCACAATGAGCCAATCAGTGTCATCCGGCATGTCAATATTATGAAACCAATTCAGAAATTCAATTTTCCCATCAGGTGTGCATGGTGCATATACATTGGTTAGAATCCATTGAGCTCCAGAGAGAAGTGATGTGAATTCAACAGAAACCGCATAATCATTTTGAAAAGTGAGATGACCAGCAAATCTGCTACCTTTCCATGCAATTAAGATGCCCCAGATAGATATTCAAAATTATCAAAGCTAGCATTGCAAAACTTTCGGAGAAAAGCACCATCTATGACAGACCTCTTAGTTTCTTGCAAACAAATAATGTCACAATTCGTTTCTTTGATTTTGCTTCTGACAGCATTCCATTTTTTGTCAGAATTAAGACCCCTTGTGTTCCAACACAGAACATTCCACTTTCTACAAATATTTCTATTGATGTTATCCATTTAGAAAACCAGTTGAGAAAAGAGTGACAAACCCAAGTGACCAGCACTTGAGATGATATTTGAAACAGTCATTGGAGAGGACCAGTGTGTAACATAGACACCATTTATCCATATCCAATCCAATGCATAGACAACATCAAATCTGGAGAGGACCAGATTGTGGCATATACTGATTTCCAATGACCATATTAAATCATATCTGGAAAGGACCAGAATAATCCAGAGAAACTGGAAAGAACCGGTGCAAAATCACAATAGATAGACATTTCCAGACCATATGTAAGGTAGCACAACGAGCATATAAAAGTGTCATAGATAGTAGCAGCAAAATACAAGAGAAACCCAGTTTGTTTCATCTTTACAAAAAAAACTTATGAGAAGACTGGTAAAAAGCCAGCACTCAGACAGAGCCACTTCACTTCCTCTTTGGCTTCTTCTTGGTTTTATCTTCATTGTTTTGATTCTTGTTTTTGAGAGTCTTGATCTGCCCAGTCTTCTTAGCTTTTTTCTTCCCATCACCAATTACAGATTTGGTCTTGGAAGTTTTTGTCAGGGCATTTTCAGATAAAGCCACAGGCTTTATTTTGCAGAACGTCTCACCCAAATTCCTGATGATGCTAGGAGTCAGGTTAGGAGGTTCAGCAGTACAGGTGACACATCTTCTGTCAGTGCATGAATCAGTCTTAAAACCTTTTGATTTCTTTTTCAGTCTTTCACTCCTTCTAACACCTGATGTATCAACAGGTGGTGTACTAATATGCTTCTTACTGCTGATGATTTTTCTGCTCATTGGTGATATTCCTTTATGTCTGGGACTGATGGGAGGGGTCTTAGGATCATTTATATCATCACTTATGAACTGGGTAATTTCCTTTGAATTGCATAGAAGACCATTACTCAAAGGGCATGCATGTGGCATGGTGTAGTTCAGGGTTAAACCAGGAGGACATCCAGCTTTTATGATATCCCAAGCCTTAGAAGACAGAAAAAAAGGAGACCATTCAAAAGTGTCAGGTTTCAGCAGCATAACAGTAAAAAAATTGATCAATTCTTGAGGGATGGAGATGCCAGTATGTTGTGAAGAAAAATATTGGGCCCAAAGCCTCACACTGTCTACATTTACTTTTGGTACCCATGGCTCAACATCTTCATGGTGAGTAAAGGCTTCAAAAACAGGATCTGCCTCATAAGCATCAATGATCTGCACTATGCCCAGATGAATGTGATCAAAGTTATCATCATGCTCACCATTTACATTCTGATTGGGCTTTGGAACAGCAATTGGAGCGGCAACATTCAAGGTCTGCGGCTGTAAAAACATTTCTTCAGTGTAACATCTAGATCTTCAGGCATGAAAGGACCATCCTCTGGTTGGTTATCTGGCAAGGCTGGTATCATATCACCCTCCTGTTCACCCTCATGTGCTAGCTCATTCAGGTTAAGCTCTTGATTAACAGACAGTTCTGAGAGCCCTGAGTTATCAGAAAGATTAAAACTCTCCTGTTCTTGTTTCTCTGCATTTTGCTCTCCTGCATCATTATCAAGGTTCTGAACAAAATCATTTAATTCTATGAAGGCTTCTCCAGGCTCAGGGTCTTCCTGATCATCAGCTTCATTTATAGCATCACCATCATTTACAACATCTACATGCATCATCTGTGCTTCTATATCATCCGGGGCCTCATTGAGATTTATGACTTGATTTGGAGCTGGGTTGTCTTGCTGAATACACAAGTTAACCCACTGCCCCCAATTAGCAGCATTCTGTGGAGGATCCTCATTGTTCACTTGATCACCTTGGAAAGGAGGTGGATTCTGTGCTGCTTGACCAAAGCCGAAAAAATCATAGAAAGGATTTAGGCCGCCACCAGCAGCTGGGAATGGCGCCTCATCAGCAGGCTCAACACCAATCATTTCCTGAAGGATTTCAACCTGGACAGCCCAAGAATGACCTTGGAAACCCTCCCCTTCAGTGAAAACAATAAACTCTGGTATTTTCACAAGATCGATAACACGTACCCTTAAAAGTAACCTCGATAAGTGGCCATAATCAGACTCCCAGGAGATCAGTCTACCAAAGGTGCTGATTGCGTTTTCAATGCTAGGCTGATCCCAAAAATCAATAGGCTGAGTAGGGTGTACGCGTCGGCGCCAAGGTTTGCATTTTTGAAAAAACCGAGAAAACCGCTACCGAAAAAACCGGTCCGGTAAACCGGAAAAACCGGACGGTTTACCGTTTTTCTCCAAAACACCGTGTCGGTTTTATCGGAAAACCGGACGGTTTTGCTAACCGGGCCGGACCGGTTTTTCCGAAAACCGGTCCGGTTTGCACCGGTTTTGCAAACCTTGGTCGGCGCTGGGTACCGCGACGTGCTTGGTGGCGATCGCAGGATACGGCTGCTGTCGGAAGCGCCGTGGCGAAGGTGGCGAAGGAGGGCCGGGTCCAGGGCCTGTTGCGGGCGAAGCCAGCAGTGGAGGTGGAAGGCCCCGTGCACCCGTGCACCCGACCTTGACGACCCATGGCGCCTCGAGTCGGATAACACCAAGGTCGTGTTGGCGGAGCGGATCTCGACCTTTGAGACAGCGTATTCGACTTCATTGGTTGGCTACTGGTCCTTGCCTGCAGCAGTGCGGAAGAATAACAGATAATTCGAACGCACCGGTAGCTACTTTGCAGGCATCAAGGGACTGGTTTTCAGGTGTGTGGAGTGCGCCAGCCCAGTGCTCGATACCTCAGATGGGCGAAGATGATGGCATTGTGGTCCTGGTAGATCATGGCGCGGCAGTACATGCACGGCTCGGTCCACGCCTTCTGCTCATCGCTCTAGTGGCGGAGCATGAAAATAAGGGAAATGTTGAAGTAAGTCAGCAAATCAGGAAAAGTAGTCAAACAAAAAATGTATTAGAGCAGTTTGTCGCTTATGAAGCTGCTCAAACGCAAAAGAAATAGCCAAGCAAGTCTATAGGCAAGCATTTCCAAAAGAAATCTCAAGCTTGTCTTGGAACTCAGAAATGTTATTTATGAATAGTTGGAGTGACCAACAAAAAAATTCAGAAATATGTTTAATATAAAAAAAAGAATGGCATTAGCACAATACAAATAAAAAAGTTCTATAAATATATCATTACAATACAAATAAAAAGTTCTGTAAAAAGTCTTTGTTGTCATATAATACCCCTCCCAACTTTCATTTATAGTGTTTTTATTGTATAATATTTGGAAAATTAAAGTCTCTGTTGTCATTTAATACCTCTTAACTAGATGTGTTATTTAATTTTTTACAGACTGTTCTACAGCAACACCTTATACACGAAGCCTTGACCTTCAGCATCATTCTTGTCCTTGGTTGTCGCTCAGGGCTCCACTTGCGATGCTGCGAGGTACTCATGGGGGCTTCAAGTAATAACACTGTTGTGTCGATGCCCATCCAGAATGTTACTAACAAGCTATAATTTCACTTTCTTTATACAATAGAATCATCATTTTTATATAATTTTTTTGTTAACTTTTGATTTTTAGCTAATGTGGACAGTACAATGCGAGGTAATTGGAATGCTTTGGATAACTCCCTTATAGATCTACTTCGAAAGAAAGGAAAAACCACCGATCATGAATTAAGAAGTCTAATTGATATGTTGTATCCCCCATATGCCGAATATGTTTCCATGATTAATGCGTAGTTGCAATGTGAATTGGTAATATTTATTATGAGATCCCGTATAGTGTGGGATGCAATGACATAAATGCAATTTGTCAAACAAATATATTGTGATATCAAATATGTAGATGCATCCAAATAACTAAACTCGAAGCTATTCTCCCAATCGGATTTGGCACATTTGCTCAAGTAATGGGATACAACTGTGATTTAAAAGAACTATATGAGTCTCACTTTGTAAGGAATAAAGTTGTGGCACGTCAAGAGGATCCCTATAAGGAGAGTAAGAGAGACTAAAAGCTTTTGCATGCCTCAGCTACATACTCTATTATAACACAATCGGATTTGATTTTTTTTCTTTGGAAGATATTAGTACTGAGAATGCAACAATTTGATGATTTTTACAAAAAACATGACCCTTGAATATATGATAAAACTAGAGAAACAAATCTGCCAGCTAGGATGGATTGAGTCTCTACTCTGTCAAGGTAAATTCTGTAGACCATAAGCATACTCAACAAAACAACAACAACAACAACTATTATGCGGTTCTTGTAGTTCTGGATCACAAATTGTTGCTATATTCTTGTAGTTGTGGGCCCAGGGGTGTAATCGCCATGTCCAACGAGGCACCCCCTTTGTATCCTCAACTTGCTTAATTATGTAGCTCTTAATTTTTCTGCAGTTATGTATCAGGTTTGATATTATTTGTTTGTTATGTTCAAATGTTAATTTTATTCTTAAGAAAACTGTTTTGTAACTTAATTTCTTAATTCTTAGGTGAAATATGCTTTTTGTAGTCTTCTTGGTGGCATCAATTCACAGAAATGCAATAGTTGTAACCAGAAGGCAGACACAGGAATTCTAAGTGTAGTTGGCTATTGTTCCGTTATTTTTTTTTTTTAGCTTCTCTATCAATCTATGTTGTTCATCGCTGCTATATGTGTTCATATTTTTTTTTCCATATTTCATAATGTGGCAGTGCATTCTCGAAACACGTCCTATCGATCGCACACACATTGAACTTCCTGCACAACCAGCTAATCTTGAAGTTGAAGGTAAAACACTATCCTCTAGCTAGCTGCTAGTAAGTGCGGATGGCATTATCTTTGTTCCAGTATTCCTTTTTACTGTAATGTTACATTAAACATGTAAATTTCTACTCAGCTGCCTGATGACATTAAAGATCACATTCTAAGGACCAAATGAAACATTTCACGGGATTGCAACGCAGTGAACAAGGAGGTTTGCTCATTGAACTGAAGATAATTTCACGTATTCTTCCATTGGCATCTGAAAATTTAACAGTTTTTCATGTGGTCTTTAAAGAAAAAAACAGGTTGATCATAAATGTGATGTCGAGGCGCTAGGAGTGACTGGCGCTAGGACTACCTACTCCTTGCGGTTTAATTTGTACAGATCGATTCCTGAACCAAATCCATGTGACAGCAACAAGAGTACAGTCAGCCATCCAGTCCATGTCATCTTGGACACAAAAGTAGTGTACTGTTCACTTGCCGGCGAAGGCATCAGCGGAGGGGGAATGCCCCGTGCGCATGGCCCACGGTGTTCTACCATACGAGCTTCTCGATGACACGGGCCCGTTCTGCACCGGTTGGCAGTGGTGTCCACTGGTGGTGCGCCCGCGCACTAAAACCCACCACGTCGGCTGCTCGATGTTGACGAGGAGGACCAGGTGCACACCACTGCAACGCCCGACGCGTCGAGTTCTAGCGAGCTCAGCGGCGACGCCCGGCGCCCGACACGTCGGACTCTGAATTTGCTCCTCATCTTCCGTTGTTCGGCACGTCCGCCCTCACCTCTCATCGATCGCTTGGCCGGTGCTTTGTTTGCTCTTATCGGTTGCTTCTTGGACCGGTTCTGATCGAGTCAAACTATCGGCACGGCAATCGGCAAGGACGACGAAACTCCGGTACCCAGTTTGGCAAGAGGCTCCGTCCCGCCAATCAGTGGCGAAGCTAGCAGTTCAAGGAACCGAGTGCCACTTCAGCATTCATACGACAATTTGGTGTACATGTTTGGATTTAGGTGGTGCACACGGTGAAAATCTGATCCTAACCATTAAAAATTTCTTTGCACCCTGGTGCCATGACACTCGGATGAGGCCATGTAGCGTCGCCCCTGCCGCCAATGCCTTTCTCGACAAGGAGATATGCGTCAATACAAGAACAACATAATTACACAATTACGATTATCCTCGAGTAAGCATGCATGTACTGTAACGAATTTACCTCGAAGGAGCCAATATTCTATCCAGCCTAGCTGGCAGAATCGTTTCTCTTGTTTTATCATAATTCAAGGGTCAAGTTTGTGTAAAAATCTTCCAATTGTTGCGTTCTTAGTACTATAATATCTTTCCTAAGCAAAAAATATCAAATCAGATTGTATTATAATAGAGTAGCTGAGGCATTGTAAAGCTTTCAGTCTCTCTTACTCTCCTCATAGGTATCCTCTTGACGTGCCATAACTTTATTCCTTACAAAGTGGAACTCGTATAATTATTTTGAATTATAGTTGTATCCCATTGTTGGAGCAAGTGTGCCAAGTTCGATTAGGAGGAGAAGCTATTTTGATGCATCTACATCTGATATCACAATATATTTGTCTGATAAATTGCATTTGTCATTGCATCCCACACTAGCTATACGGGATCTCGTAATAAATATTACCAATTTGCATTAAAAGAAAAAATATGCAATCCTCACGGAAACTTACTTGACATATGGGGATGCAAGATATCAATTAAACTTCTTAATTCATTATCCGTGTTTTTTTTCCTTTCTTTCCATGTAGATCTATAAGGGGAGGTACCCAAAGCATTCCAATTACCTCGCATTGTACAGTCCACATTAGCTAGAAATCTAAAGCTAAGAATAAATTATGTTAAAAATCATTCTATTGTATTAAGAAAGTGAAAATATAACCTATTAATAGAGTTTTAGATGGGCATCGACATAACAATGTTATTACTCCATGCCTCTTTATGTGCCTCCCACCAACGCAAGCGGAATACTGAGGGATGGCAACGACAATAATGGCGATGAGGGGGTATATAACTATATATGCCAAAGTCTGGTTCAGATTGTTAAGTCCCGTGTACAGGCTGCCGGCAAAGTGTTGTATAATTCCAGTAAAAATAATAAAATAATAACTATTTAAGAGGTATTTATATGGCATGAGACTTTAATTTTCTCAAACCGTATATGACTACAAATGAAAGTATGTTAGGGGTGCGGACCAAGAGATCTTGGGTGCTATCGATATCAGGTTCATTGGATAAGAGATACATCAAGTATGTGAGATTGATGAGGAAAAGGCTACGACTAGCTTTGCCTGCCTCACTTTCCATGCACCGAATTGCCACGTGGCTCAACTGAGAATGCACGGGGGATGTGGATGTAGGTTGGCAGCCCTTGAGTACCCAGCTAGGCGGCTCGAGGAATGCCAGGGCCTGCAATAGCAGGCCCACAACACACACCCAGGAGATTATCCTATATAATATTTTAGAAATTGTAAAGATATATTCACATAATTTTTCATTTCTATTGTGCTAATTAATGCAATTTTTTCATTTAACACATATCTCAAAATTATGTTGCTCATTCTACATATAATAACATTTCCAAGTTCCAAGACAAGCTTGAGACTTTCTTTTGGAAAATGCTTGGCTATAGAGGTTAGATATTATTTGAGTGTTATGTTCGAAGATTACTTTTACAACCAAATTTCTACATTTTTAAGTGAAATGTGCTTGGTGGCATCAATTCACACAAACGCAATTAATTGGTGTAACCAAAAGGCAGACAGTAATTCTAAGTGTAGTTGGCTATTGTTCAGATATTGTTTTAGCTTCTCTATCAATCTATGTGGTTTGTTGCTGCTATATTTTCTCATATATTATTTATCATATTCCGTAATGTGGCAGTGCATTCTTGAAGCGCGTCCTACCAATCTTCTGCATAAGACATGGAAGTTCCTGCAGAACCAGCTAATCTTGAAGCTGAAGGTAAAACACTACCCTCTAGCTAGCTGCTAGTACTGGTGTTCCTTTTTACTGTAATGTTATGTTAAAACATGTAAATCTCTAGTTAGCTGCCTGATGACGTACGTTAAAGATCACATTGTAAGGGCTAAATGAAAGGCCGCACCCCTTGTGAACAATAAGGCACAAACTTCTTCGTCTTATTGGTTGTTCATTGAATTGAATATAACATCATGTATTCTTCTGTCGGCATGTGAAAATTTAGCAATTTTTAAGTGGTATTTAAAAAAAGACCGATCATAAATGTGATGTTGAGGCGCTAGGCCTACTTCTTGTTTTCTGGTTTAATTATTTGTACAGAGCAATTCCTAAACCAAATCATCCGTGTGACAGCAACAAGAGTAGTACAACCATACGAGCCAGGCCGATCTCCGCGTGCGCCGAGAGAAAGGCGTTCCACAACACGAGGTCGCGCGACGCCAGCGGCACCTCGTCGATCCGCCACACGCCGCTGACGTGTCGTAAGTGCCTGCGGCATGACGCTCAGTGGCGTGGCGGCGAGAGGAGGGTGACGGCCGGTGTCCAAGCGAACCGAGCCAGCGCATGCGTAGGAAGAAGAGGGCGATCGAAGCAGGCAGCCAGGAGGGTGTGGATTGCGCGGCCGGATATGACGGAGTTGAACGCGGCGCGGAGCGTCGTGTGAGGCGTCGACGCGAGAGGCGTTTCGTCGAGAAATGCTGGTGGGTGAGGCCGAGGCGCGGGAGTAGGAGGGCGCGTCGACGCCTAAATCTCTGAAACAGGCAGCCGCCGCGTTGTAGCCTAACGACTTTGCCAACTAGCAGGGCGGCAGGAAGTCGCAGACGACGAACGGCGTGCCGCCCAGCAGTGGTGCGCCGGCCCGAGCCCTGAGCCCACCGTCGACGAGGACCAGGTGCTCGCGTTCGACACTTGGCTGTCAGTGGCTGAACGAGCTGCGATAGCTCAGCGATGAAGGAGGTCACGCTGGAACGCCGGGTGGAGTCCAGATCCTGACATGTCCGTCCATCGTCGACCCGTCGAGTTCTCGAGAGCTCAGCGGCGACTCCCGGCACCGGCACGTCGGACTCCGCATCAGTTCCTGGTCTTCCGTTGTTCGGCACACGACTGCGGACGCAGCGGCGAGCCGGTGCTTTTCCTCTTTCATTTGCTCTTATTATATCGGTTGCTTCTTGGGGCGGTTCTGATCGAGGCGAACAGCCGACACAGCAATCGGCAAGACGAGGAAACTCCGGCACCCTGGTAGCTACTCTGCTCAAATTTTCCATACGTAGTTAGGCTGTTGACCTGCTGGGCACCAACGGCAGCAATCCGGATCTCGAGCTTTGACACAGCGTATTGGACCTCGTCGGTTGGCTACTGGTTCTTGCCAGCAGCAATGCGGAAGAATAACAGATTATTCAATCGCACCTGTAGCTACTTTGCAGGCATGGAGTGTGCCAGTCCGGTGCTCGGTACATCAGGTGGGCGAAAATGACGGCATTGGGGTTCTGGTACATCATGGAGCGGCAGTACGCGCACAGCTCGATCCGTGCCTTCAGCTCCTTGCTCGGCGTGGTGATCGCCCCTCAAATCGATCGTATGCTTGCCTACAATACAAGAACATAGCAGTGATTCGTGATCGCCAACAATTGCTACAATTGTTGAGCGTGATGAAATGTTGTTTATTCTCACTTACCTCAGGTTTTCGAGCTCAACACACATTGTTTCCACCAGACGGCAGGCACCTTCGGCTTTGCATTTCCCCTTCGCCTGGGGCAAGCCACTGCAGCGCACTGCGCGTGGAGGTTGATGATCCGTTGCGCAGCCGCACGTTGGTGCGGAAGCTCGGGAGCCTCAATCTCCCGCACGTACCGCTCGACGTCGAGGCCGGCTAGCGCCGAGGTGCGCGCAGGAGTACTTTGCAGGCAGCAGGGAACTGGTTTTCCGGTGTGGTTCGGTGATCGGTACCTCGGTCCTAGGATGGGCGAAGATGAGGGCATTGGGGTGCTGATAGATCATGGCGCGGGAGTATGTGCACAGCTCGATCCGCACCTTCAGCTTCACCCTCCAGTGGCGGCGGAGCGTGAAAATAAGATAAAAGTTGAAGTCAATTAGAAAAAGAATGTACTAGAGCAGTTTGTAGCATATGAAGCGCTCAAATGCAAAATAAAGAGGTACCTAATTAAGCCGGGAGTGACACCGGCTGTGATTTGAATAGCCTCCACCGATGCGTAGTTGTTATTGTTGTTGTTGTTGTTGTTGTTATTATTATTATTATTATTTCGTAACCTTATGGCTTAAAGAATTTACCTTGAAGGAGTGGAGACTCTCTAGTTTTATCATATTCAAGGTCATGTTTGTGTAAAAATCTTCCAATTGTTGCATTCTCAGTACTAATATCTTCCTAAGAAAACAAATGTATCAAATCAGATTTCTTTATAATAGAGTAGCTGCAAGCAAAAGCTTTCAACCTTTGTATCCCATTGTTTGAGAAAACTGTGTCAAGTCCGATTGAAAGAATAGCTTCGAAATTAGTTATTTGGATGCTTCTACATCTGATATTTGATAAATCATATTTTTGTCATTGCATCCCACACTATACGGGATCTCATAATAAATATTACCAATTTGCATTAGAAGAAACAAGTTATAGTCATGGAAACTTACTTGCCATATGGGGGCCGAGATAAAACAAATCAATTAGACTTCTTAATTCATGATCAGTGTTTTTTTCCTTTCTTTTAAAGTAGATCTATAAGGCAGCCACCAAAAGCATTCTAATTACCTCACATTGTACCATCCACATTACCTAGGAATCAAAAGTTAACAAAAATGATGTAAAAAATTATTCTGTTCTATTAAGAAAGTGAAAATATATCTTGTTAATAGTGTGCCCCTTACGCGCCTAACACCAGCACCGGCGAGGCCCTGAGCGACTACAACAACATAAGTAGTGCGAATGCTTCGTTTGGATGTTTGAAGGGCATGGATTAGGGAGCTTTCAGATCCAGAGGTTTGAAGGGCACTAAGGATTAGGGAGCGTTCAGATCCAGAGGTTTGAAGGGCATGGAACAAGGGCCGGAGAACTCCTCCACGGGCTGTTGCTGGAGTAACTTGGGCTCATCCATGGCGGATTGAGATGGGAGGAGAAGGGGGCAAGTCAATTTTGCAGAGAGGGAGGGAGGAAAAGAGGAAGGCTCAATTCTTAGGAGAAGAACGATGGGGAAGGGTGGGTGAGGGAGGGACTTGATAGGGGCAAGAGTCTCGTTTTTCTAAGTCAATTCTGTGGACATCCAATAGCGACATTGAAGCCAGGCAAATGCCAATTCCAAATTTTGGGTCCGAATGCTAACATCCAAACACAGTTTAAGGGTCAAGGCTTGTTGAACTACTTCTCACAATGTTTGTTGGTCATTCCAAGTATTCTACATATGAGAACATTTTTGAGTTCCAAGACAAGCTTGATACTTCTTTTAGACAAATGCTTGCATATAGAGGTTAGATAATATTTGTGTGTTATATTTGAATATTACTTTTATTCCTAAGAAAACTTTGTCTAAAAGACAAATGCTTGCCTATAGAGTTCCAAGACAAGCCAGTGATATCTTCAAAGTTTACATCAATTTTGTGGTATATTTTTATGGGTGGAGTTTGATTGCATTATTTCTCACATAAACTTTGTCTAGTACTACATCCAATTTTCTTTTGATATGTTTAGTTCAATCTTTTGTCCTAAACCTGAAAGAAAACGGAGGTAGTCTTCACAAAAGATTATAGGACATTTACACAAAAGTTTATTCAGCATGGGAGTTCATGCTCTTATCTTGTATTCTTCCATCGGCATGTGAAAACTGAAAAGTTAATAGTTTTTTATGAGGTCTTGAAAAAAAATCAACCAGAGGCTGATCATTAATGCAACGTTGAGGCCCCTAGGACTACTACTTGTTGCTGTCTTAATTTTACAGATCGATTCCAGAACCAAATCACCATGCGATAGAAAGAATAATTGTCATACAGTTCGTCGAAAGACATTTAAGTCAGGGTCAGCGATACAGTCCATATCATCTTGGACACAAATATTTGCTTCAGAACTCTTCGCTTTTGCTCTACTAGTCTGTAAGTGGGAACGTGCATGCGTGCCTTGTTCAATTCATACGGGCACCTTCATCTGGAAGCATCAACGGGAACACGGGCTTCAGTTTGGTCATCATCTCCTCTGCTTCCGTGATGACTCTCTCGGGTGTCCACACAAGATATACCGTGGAGCGTGTCGCGCGCGCGAAAGCGATGACACGTACGTATTATCTATCGGGGAAGGCGGAGACACGTGCGACAGCATGGACTTGGCTGTAAGTCGTGAGCGGAACCTGGAGCCGCCGTCGCTGCACGCCAGAGGAGGCCGACCCTGGTGACATAGCCCAGCCGAGTGCCTTTGGACACCATCCTTTTGAAGAAGCTGACAGCGTCATCGGTCATGTCGACGCCTCCGTGCCCGTGCATGCGGCAACCGGTGATCAGTGCCGTCCACCAGGTGATCAGTGCCTAAGAAATAGTCTTCTCCTTTATCGATGAAATTGGCATGCCCTATAAAATCTTTTTCCAAAGACCCGGAACATTGTCCAGCATATATTAATAAGAAGAGTGAAAGGGGTCTTGGTTTAATGGTTAAGGCATCCGAGTACCACCTTTGAGGTCCTGGGTTCGACTCCCCGTGAGAGCGAATTTTCTAAGATTTAACGGCTTTGTGCTTTCAGCGGTAGGCGACGTAGCCGTCGATAGCGAGGCGCCAGTGGTGACTTCGTTAACCTCGAGAATTTGCCGACTCAGTCTTCGAAGATGCTCATAGGGGTAGGCCGAAATACAAAGCAGATTAATTGAGCCGACAAATTCTCGAGATTGACGAAAGCACAAAGCCGTTAAATCCTAGAAAATTTGCTCCCACAGGGAGTCAAACCCAAGACCTTAAAGGTGCTACTCGAATGTTTTAACCACTAGACTAAGACCCCTTTCATGCTTGGCCATTATCCAGTTCCATGCTTCATCTTGCAGTTGGGGAACAATGGCCGTGAGTTGTCTTTCCTGCCGCTGAAAAACTCTGTTGTTTCTTTCCTTTCAAATTGTCCATATTGTTAACATGGCCAATGATCGTGCCCGTTTTTGGTTCGGTATCCCTTTCTCTGCAAGGGACTGAGTATTAGTCCAGCATGTTATGAGCCGTGTTTCAATTGCTTGGGGATAAGGTAGTGGCGCGCGCCCAGGTGGCAGCAGTTGACCATATGGACTGTACGACAGGGCATTCCCTGAAGAGATGTTCCGGAGCCTCTAAAGTTGCGCACACAGTACAGGCAAAAATATTGATTCGGCCATTCATGTGGCTGCAATCGTTCTGCTGTCCAGATCCGATTTTGGAGGATAACCAGGCAAAGAATTTGCATTTTGGTGGCGCTCATGCTTGCCAAATTAGGAAGGGACATTTTGAAGGGATACCGGCATCAAAATGCATGTCGCAGGCTGACTTTGCCGAGTACTCGCCATTCGCCGTTCGTGTCCAAACCATCTCATCCTTGGCCGTGGAGGAGAGGTCTAGATTGGCCGTGAGCCCGTCCAATTAAGCCGTGAGCCCGTGAACGGTCGATCGTCCACCAGAGAATGTGCTTCCTGGGCATCTCGTCCAACAGCTGCTGCGCGCCTGCGCATGGGGCCAGCGGCCGCAGCTCGCGTGGAGCTGAGCTGAGGTTGATGAGCGCGTTGCACAGCCGTACGTTGGTGCGGAAGGCCTGGAGCCTCCCCCGCACGTACCGCGGTAGAGCTCTACGTCGTCCACGGCCAGGCCGTTCGGAGCGTGCGCCGAGACCCGAGAGCACGAGGTCGCGCGAGGCCCGCACGCCGGCCGACTCGCCACGCGCCGCTGTAGTGTTGCCGGCAAGCACGGCTCGTGCCGCGAGGGCGTCTGACCTGCGGCACGCCGGCACGATTGGTCAGAGGCGTGGAGGTGACAAGCGCGCGCGGAGGGTGACGCTGTCCAAGCGACCCGAGGCGGCGTACGTGCTTGCGTAGGATAAAAGAGGGCGAAGCAGGCAGCCGTGGGGACGTGGAAGACGGAGCTGAACTAGTAGGTGTCTTTTACGCCGCGGATGGCAGGCTAAAGGGCTGCGGCGCGATCTTCTTCGGCCGGCCCGTGGAGCCTCTCGCCGTCAGCGTCAGCGCGATCGCAGGCGCCGCGTAACGACTTTGCCCACTAGCGGGGCGGCCGGAAGTCGCAGAACACGAACAGATCGAGTGCTGCCAGGCACGTACCAGTTGGCAGTGGTGCACCCGCACCCTGGCCTTGAGCCCCCACGCGTCGGCTGCTCTGCGCCAGTACGTACACCGACGAGGAGGACCAAATACTCGCGTCAGACGCTCGCATGCACGAGCTGCGATGACTCAGCAGTGACCCGTCGATTCTGCGCGCCTGAAGGAGGGGGTCTAGATGGAACGTCGGGTAGAGCCCGGATCCCGACAGGTCTGTTAAATGTAAAGGGACACAGAATGTTAAATGTAAAGGGACACAGAATGTGAACAATGAATTGTCTATTCTTTATTGCACTTGTACATCACATATTTATGCACAGGAAAGGAGTAGGGGCTACATCACATATTTATACACAGGGAAGGAGTAGAGGCTACTCCAAGAGAAGAGTAGGGACTACTCCAAGCGGTGAAAGGATGCGTCCAACTGGTCAGTGTGAACACGACCCAACTGGTCACAATGTATTTGTAACACTCCTCCTTGATCAGTTGATCTTGATGGTACAGTGCGTCTCCTCCAAAAACCCTGTGGGAAATATATGAGGAGATGTATGGTTTGATATGTTATGAAAAACTCCTTAAAACCCAGTGGGAAAATGAGGAGAAATTGATTACAGCATATGTTGATTACTTCCTCATCGAAACTCGAAAAAACCTTTGCGAAGGAAAAACTCGGAGTTTAGAGAATAGTATATGTCTTTGATATCACCTCAGAAAAAACCCCGTGGGGAAAAGATAGGTAATATGGGACGCGGTTCCTGTGCAGTCGCTAGTGTGACTGCAACTTAAGCAGTCGCACTAGCGGCAGTCGGATCCAAAGCAGACGGCCAAGATGCGATTGAGTTACTGTAGCCGAACACTGCGCCGAAAACACTGTAACGATTCACTGTGGGCGAAGTACTGTAGCGATGGATGTGCTCCGTTCGTTCCAAAATCGGACGGCCAATGGAGCGTGCTGTCCTAACTTGCAGTCCTAGTAACGACTGCATTTGATCCGGTTCCGGTAATATGACATGTAGCTTGTGAAGATATTGCCTCATTAAAACCTGTTATGAGAAAACTTATTGAGCAAAACTCATACAGGGAAAAGAGTACAATATGATGTTTGATCAGGTTACTTTCAGGCGAAACTCCCCCTGATTCTTGCAAATCTAAGTCATCACATACCGATGCCTCGAACACATCTTGGAATGTGGAAGCTAGTGGAGACTTAAGAAATAAATCTGCGATGTCATCACAAGATTTGTTTGCAATGTGTTAATCACTCTCCGCTTTGTCAAAAGCTCATGAGGATAAAGCAACATAATTGCTCTTTATGTAACCTGCGCATCTATGCAACACAAGCATCATTATCTGTATAGATAATGGTAATTGGTTCAGTGAAACCAATACTCATTCTGGAAATCAATACATAAGTAAATGATGCATCAGAATGATAGGTGGAAGTAGCCGATGTAATCCGGAAGATTCCTACTCATAGGCTATATCACCATGAAATCAGTCAGAGTACTAGCTTATGTAGCCAGTGTCTCCATATTCCACTATGGTCATGTCTTGATATAGTAGACCAAGATCATGTATGCCACAAAGATATCTATGGATATCCTCTCTCCCACCACATGGTGTCATAGGAGTAGCACTCAGTTAAGTGAGCACTTTCATGGCACTAAGAGGGAGAACTCTAGATTCAGTATCTTTGTCAATCCAACGAATGAATGCATTTAAATTTATAATTCATGATTAAATGACCAATAGTGTTGTCTAATATCATTCGGATATTGATACACAATATCAATTGGATATTAGTTGACTGATAATGAACATTCCTGAAGGAATGTGCTCAAGTTGGAGACTTAAGCAATTATAGTTTTATTCAAACCATTCGTCTCAAATTCTGTCTTAAGATGACAACATGCATCTTTAATATGCAAAAGCCGTTAGGATATTGCTAGAGGAATATGAATGGACAATCATCATTGTTCGAGTAACTCTTTTTCAAAAGATACTCTTAAGATGTTTGCAAGTTTTATCAAGTGTTGTTCGGAGATGATATGAAATCAACTAAGATCTCATTACGAACACACATATGCAATCATCGTGGTAGGAGTCACTCTTCTGTGGAAGGAACTCACTTACTTGAACATCGCAATCGACATAACTATTAAAGTTATGGAGTGACCTACATTGTACACAATATGTATTGCGATTTATATCTAATTTGGAGTACAAAGTCCATGTGGGACTATACTTCCATGAATCTTTCCAACTCATTTGATATGATCTGCCATTGATCTTGAATATTGGAACATAATTTCCACATGTTGGGTCTCTGTATGAACCCTTATGCTACAAGCCTTCTTCTTATTACCATCTCTGGTTCGACCAATTTGAGTACTGAGGTACTCAACCTAGGATTTTGGTCTCGATCCAGGCAAAGGCAATATTGAAGAGAAAGGTATGTCGACATTTTGTAGCTTTTCAAATATATCGATTCAATGAAACTAATATAGTATGTGAAAATGTTATCCTTGTTAAGTTCGTGGATTTCCCAAACACAGAAGTTAGGATGTTCCTTTGACACAGCGCTTGAATTTGTGTACACAATTTGCTGATCTTTTGGATATGAAACCCATAGGCCTTGGATAGTATATATCCGCAAGGTGTCTACCAACATGAAGTTGGTTTGCATCTACTGTCTTGGAGGATTTCTCCCCCTGTTCCTGACAAAGCTTGCAAGAAGCTATATCTATGTCCATACTTCTCCCCCTCTTATTTTGACTTGGAAGTTGAGCGGTTTTGGTGTGGTACCTCTGCTCTTTCTGGCACACTGATAGTGGGAATCAGAATTAAAGACACCTTTATGACAAGTAAATATTTTGGCAGAATATTTGCAAGAGAACATAATCTCAATTGCAAATAGATTGTTCCGAATTACTTCAGAATCTTTAGTACATGGATATACGAGGACTGAATGTGAATGCATGTGGCATTCTTTCATATTCCTGGCATTCTTTATGGTTAATTCTCCCCTTAATGCCTGGAATTGTCCTCACATATACAAGCATATAGGCAACAAATAAGTCTCTTGCGAGAGACTCAAGGTATTATTGAATTGATGGATAATGATACCTCATGGATCCCCAATTTAATGCCTTTGATATATGCTATAGAGTGGTGATATCGGTACGTGCAAAACATACCCGATATTTGCATATGGGAAATTCTTGGCATGAGGCCAAACATACCCACGTACTAACTGCAACGGAGGGAGCCGTTTGACTGCAGCTATATGAATTGGATGATGCGGTGTGTAAAGCCGCATGATGCTAACAAGATGTTAGCAAATTTTAACTCAATATTGGTCATTTCCATGATATCTTTCTCTTGGAGAGAAATTTCATGAACCATTTTGGGTATGGACATCTGGGACATAGTAGCAAGCCTAAATTCCTGAAACCATACAATCGTCATTGTCGGCAGGTAAATTCGGCAGCTTTGTCCTATTGGATCCATTCATTCCAAATATTCAGGATAATGTGCTCATGAGGTGAGAAATTGTCATATCAAATTCATGGTTGTTGTGTGGATACGACACAAACATGAGATCATCGTTAGATGTATCTATTGCACCATGAAATATGCCTGAACATTCCATACAATGGTTGGTTTGATATTTTAAGGTAATAAGAGGACCTTAAAATTAGTTTCCATGTGGCACATGTAGCGCTCACTAAATCTGAGGATATTGGAAACTTTATGACCAATAAAATTGACAATATTTTTTCTCGTCATCCCAGTGGTCGATGACCAAGGCAATCAAGCCAAGTCTTGACGTGATCAAAATAGAAAAAATTATTTGTACGCAATATGTGGTACTGTCTGATTTAGTATAAACCAGATGGTAGGTAGGAGAATGCATTATTCGTTATTCAACAGAGGAGAATATCCTCAATGTTGTCATCAATTGTTTCGGCATGGAAACAATTTTAACGAATATCTCTATAGCAAAGTATGGTACGAATGGAATCCGGATACATTAGTGCATCCATGATTGCAACGTGAGTACCAATAGGAAGGATGATAGTGGCAAGATGTCAGCCAACTATCAATTCATCGCGTCAAGCGATTGTTAAAATATTTCCCACTCTTACAAGGAGACAAGGAAACATTTTCTTCCCAGCTTATAGAGTTTGTGGTACGTATGTCCACTAGGCATCTTTTTCACCACCATTCCATTGATCCCGCATAACCAATATATAGATTGAAGAATTCAATGGAATTCTTTTCAGATACATAGGTTGTGTACTACTTTATGTATTACAACATTTTAACAAGACGAAGTTAACATATAGTTGAACGAGATATGGACCTACGTGGTCTCCAAGTATATTGTACGAAATGAATTCGACAACAATATTTTCCTTGTCCGTGAGGCCCTCTCTGGGTAGAGAGATTAGTTGTCATAAGTTCCGTTGGAACTTGATGTAAACAACTACCTTCCTGTTGATGTCAGGTTGAAGATTGAAATGTGTTTCAAATCTTTGTCCCTGACCAGGTGTGCTATGTCCTACATATTTGTGATATAGATCAATACAATCAAGTTCTTGGGCATGGCATTATTCCAGCAGTGTGCACATGGCAACCATATGTATGACATATGGTGCACCTTGTCTTATTAGAATATGCCTTCGCTATGAGTCGATGCATTGGATACTCGTTTGTTGTTGCGTTTTGCATTTCTTTACCAATAAAGTTCTATGGATCGTTTCCGAAACCATTAAACTTAATTATTGTTACACTGAATGAGATCAGCATAATGTTGGTATATACTTGCATGGTATTCATGCTGTAGGACCTGGACGTGGACTTGGAGATAGAGGCATCTCTATCATGTCCTCGTCTACAAGTTCTCTTGCTAAAACACAATGCTGAACAGATAATATGGATATAATTGTTGCACTCCTTGATGGATATAAAATCCTAGGGACGACAAAAAATGTCCATTTTGGTTAGCTATAGGCAAAATAAATGCCTTATGCTATATGTATCTGTTCATGAGAGCTTCCCATTTAGCACTCAGACTTACTCCATTAGATACTCAAGTATGAGATCCCATGGATTTGATATACCTTATTGTTATAAGGTTATGGCTTGATTGGATCTTTCAAGGTTGCCTCTACTTGGAGGATGCAAAACCACACATTATGCGGGACGTCAAACCATATGTTGAACATCCATGGACCATGTTAGATAGTTGTGATCATCAAATGCGAGTTTATGAAAACCCACAATCGATCATCTTTGCCATCATGGATTTAACCAGAGATTTTGTTAAAAATCATCATGGTTTTGTTGTAATCATCATGCAAAATTTATTAACTCAAGTGTTAACTTGAATTCTTGTGTGTATGCCTCAATAGAATACTCGAGAAAACATGTTGAAGGTAACATTATGTCAAAATGACACCATGTAGACCTCATAGTGATGAGACAAAATTTGCATGATGCAATTTATGTCACAATCATGACTTTGTGTTTCTCGGAATATTGTAGAGTCAATGACACAATAATTTGCATGGGAATTTGCAAGAGATGGAATCTCAATTGCAAATCAATAGTAAGTAGTATGCAAGAGAATTTAATCTCAATTCTCAATTGCATATGGGGAATATTGCAAGAGAAGTTAATCTCCATTGCAAATAAAATGAGATGCAAGAAAATTATATCTTCGACTGCATATGATAATATGCAAGAAAATTTTAATTTTCTATTGCATGGAAGATGTTGTAAATCACATTATGCATATCGATCAATGTGAATTGATTGTGGCTTGCAAGAGAAGTTAATCTCAATTGTTAGCCAAAATATTGTTAAGATTGTTGTGTTTAACATAACTTTCCTCAATTGAGGGTTAGCAAAACGAGGTCAAGTTATTTGTGATAATTTTCCCCCGAATTAAGCGTTAGCAAAATGAGGTAAAATTAATTATGATAATTTGTCCTCGAATTAAGCGCTAGCAAAATGAGGTCAAATTAATTGTGAAAAATTGTCCTCGAATTAAGCGTTGGCAAAATGAGGTCAAATTAATTGTGATCTTGCAAGAAAATGTAATCTTCAATTACAAGAGGTTTTGATTAATTTGTCCTCGAATTAAGCGTGAGCAAAATGAGGTCAAATTAATGTGTTAATTTTCCCTCGAATTAAGCGTTAGCAAAATGAGGTAAAATTAATTGTGATAATTTGTCCTCGAATTAAGCGTTAGCAAAATGAGGTCAAATTAATGTGTTAATTTTCCCTCAAATTAAGCGTTAGCAAAATGAGGTAAAATTAATTGTGACGATTTGTCCTCGAATTAAGCGTTAGCAAAATGAGGTCAAATTAATTGTACTCTTGTAAGAAAATAGAATCCTCAATTGCAAGAAGTTTTGGTTAAACTCATGAATATGTCTATAGACATAATCTTTACACATCAGTCCAGGGACTGGAAAGTAAATTTGCAACCTATTACAATACTATGCACATAAGTGGTGTTGCAAGAGAACTTATTCTCAATTGCAAACAACTGATACTTGTAAGAGAATTTAATCTCAATTGCGAAGTAATGATTTGCAAGAGAACTTAATCTCAGTTGCAAATCAAATTGTTGTAAATATCATGGTGTATATCATTTAATTCTGATTAAGCGCATAGGGCTTACTGGTGGTGAATTAAATGCGACATTGCAAGAAAAATTAATTTCAATTGCAAGTCAAAATGTTGTATAATCTGTTATAGTGTCTAATATTTAATTCATCTCTAATTAAGCACACGGGCTTAATGAATGTGAGTTAAATATTGGTTCTTGCAAGAAATTGACATCTCAATTGCAAAAAACACATGTGAAACACTATATGACCATCTCAATTGCACGAAATTGGCATCTCAATTGCAAGAGATTGTGGTATTATGTCATAGGGAATGCTCATGAGGCAAACACGTTGGACATAATTTATTTCAACAGTTTGAGGAACTGAAAATTTAATATACAACATATGACATCATGAAGCACAACACTTATGTCATTGGGAATGCTCATATAGCAAATCATTGGACATAAGAAAATTATTCAGGAAATTATTTCCGAATAAAAATTGCACATCGTTGTGAGAATGCATGAAGCAAACTCATATGGTGAATTTTGTGAAACTCACATGTGCAATTATGTTAAAGCATGAGGCTAAAACATTAAACAGAATTTATGTACATAAACTCTGTGATTTACAGAACTCCAAAGGATTTGACTGTAAAATGGATTGAGGCATACGTCAACCTAGCCAAACTGGGCCATATGTGGCCCATGTGGGGAGGCGCGCGCAGCGAGATTCGGGCCCATTTGGCCCAAAACCCTGCTATCACATTGGGCGGTTATGGCCAGCCGGTGCGGCGGCGGCCGCCGCCACCGCAACCAGGCCATGTGCCGCCTCTCCGCTGCCGCCGCCGCGCCTTGCGGCCGTCGCGCGTCGCCGTGAAGGCGTCAGAACGCGTCGCCGTAGCGACCCCGACCGTCGATGCGCCATGGGCGCCGCCGCGGCCCGTCTCGTTGGTGGCCGCGTCTGCGCAGAATTTCAGGGGTGCGTGAACGGCGCCGCCGGGGCCGCACCCGCCTCTCTGTCAAGACGCGTCACCACTGGACGCGCCTCCGCGTCGCAGTCGGTCCGCTATCCACAGCCATGGGCGGGGTTGTCTTGGCGCTTCCGGCAGTGATGCCGAGGCCGTGATTACATTGCCGCGGCCGGGACGCGTCGTCGTCGGGAGCACCATGCGGGTGTCACCGCACGCCGCTGCGAGGACCTTGGACGCGCGTGTGGCGGTGGTGCAGAACTAGAAGAAAACAAAGGCTGCCAAAATGGTAAACATGTTCTACCTGATGGATTTGAAAGCCTATGTGCCTTCGTCGTATTTGGATTTTGAGGCCGTAACGCCTCTGTTCCTGCCGTAGTTGAAGAAGACAGCAAAAATAATTTGTCTTCCATGGTTCTCGGCGAGGAGTGATGGGAAAAGACCAAGATGGCGTTCTCCTCCCGTCGCTGTACAGAGGCACTTTTGCCTCTGGTTCTTCTCTCCGGCAGTAACCATCCAGAAGAACGAGTTGTTCCCGTTCTGCGCCTGAAGAAGAATCAGGGGGTTGCGTCCATGTCGGCGACTTGTAGTTGACGATGCATCCATGTCGCCGGTGAAGACGATGGAACTGTCGAAGACACGAAGGGGATCTCGACGAGTTCGTCTCGGCGACTTGCTTTTCGCTCGGCTGGTTAGAGCGCGTGCATGATAACGTGTTAAATGTAAAGGGACAAAGGATATGACAATGAATTAATTATTTTTTATTGTATTTGTACATCATATATTTATACACAGGAAAGAAATATGGGCTACATCACATATTTATACACAGGAAGGAGTAGAGACTACTCCAAGAGAAGAGTAAGGACTACTCCAAGCGGTGAAATGGTGCATCTAACTTGTCAGCGTGAACACGACCCAACTGGTCACAATGTATTTGTAACAAGGTCCATCGCCGACGCGTCGAGTTCTCGCGACCTCAGCGGTGGCACACCGGGCACCGGCACGCGGGACTCCAAATCAGTTCCTAATCTTCTTCCGCGTCACCGCTCATCGATCGCCTGGCCCTCCACGACGACGGCTGGACCTCCACAACTCAGACGTACTGCGGATGCAGCGACGAGCCGGTGCTTTCCTCTTTCATTTGCTATCCTTAAAGTGGGACTGTGTGATACCACTGAGTTTTCCAACTCTCCGATCACAAATTTATTCAAGGAACACTTGTCCATTGTAGGAGAAATTATACTTTCTCAAAGTTTGACGGACAAATAAACATGGTTCATGAATTAATGATATTAAGTTAGATAACTTAATTTTTTTTCTGTATAGAAGTCACGTAGTATTATTTTATCCTTATATGATATTTATCACTTATTTATTTATTATTTAGTCACATATGAACTAAGATGCCGAATAATATGGTGTACATCTTCAATCAGGTATTGTCATAATTCATACTTATGTGATGTTACTATATAGCATTTTCTAGGCATGCTTTTCCAAAATTGTTGTGGTAATATGACAATGTAATATTAACAGAAAAATATTATTAGAGAGAGTAATAATTCAAGCAAGAATTATATATAAATAAAAGGTAAATGAGACTTACCAAGGGCAGGGGGGTTGCATGAAAATATGCTAAGCATACCTTCGGTAGTTATGAAACAGTTAGCAAGGAGAAAACGTGATGCATCCAAACTTCCTTTCATTCACATATCTGTATTAAAAAGACGGGAGAGTAATAACATGAAACGTAGCATAAAAAGGGACAAAATAAACTTAATCTTCTTTTATAAATTAGTTGTTAACTATTGCATATAGAATATTATCACATCTTTGTGGCTAGGAAAGCATTCTACAACACTGCCAGAAGCAAGCTGCGGCTCTATTCAACCATGAATAGACATAAGAGATTGGACATGAGCAACTCACAATATAAGGCAAGGAAAATAAAATCCGAAGAGTGGTAATGAGAAAGGAATAGGAATATTTAAAAGGCATATTATTCAGCAATCTAGTAATAATAAAATGCTTTATGTAAATATAGTAATGAGAAAGGAAAAGGAAAATGCGTAGAGCTTTCCTAATCTGCGCAAAACCTAGAAAGAGGTAGAACAGTATTTATCTATGTAAAATTAAAATACAGTGGTAAAGCATTTGAAAATCTGCTGAGATCCCTTCAATTTGATACAGTAGGGAAAAGAGAACTAAACTTCTTTAGTTGAGCCAATGAGAAAATAATTTAGAAGGAACAAAGAGTTTGCTCTAACCTAGTATATAGGATATACAAAAAAACTCCTTTTGTATTTAGTAGAACAATATTTTTCTTTTGTTTAACATGTAAGGAACTATAGAATTGATTTGGGACCAAAAAAAACTGAAAGAATATTTACAAATTTCCAACCTTGTGTTCAAACTGCATACAATGAATTCCCATGAAACCTAGGTCCATTCAATTAACTCAATAGGAAGAAATATATGTCACAGTAATTAAAAAATTGACTATTGCAGTAGAAGCAAGACCGGGCTTCCTAGAACATGCATGAAAATTGACTCAAGTAACTAATTGATAACCTAAATCATTAATGGATCAAATGTGAACTATATTGATCATTCAACTATGTCTCAAATTCTCCATCTAATCCATCTCATTCATTGATTGAATATATGTACAACTGTACATGGCCATGCATGCAGAAATCCTGTCATATTTTTTATATTTAAAATGAATGAACGCAGCTCTCAGATCTACTTCAGTTATTACAGAATAATAAACTCATATGATTTTATAAGAAACATATATGTTCAACTGGATCAAGGGTTAGAGGAGCCTGAAATTAAGATATTTGTTTCAGCAAAAAGAAAATGTTTCTGCTTTTGTGAACCATAGAGAACTAAAATATTATTCAGATGACTCAAATAGATTTATGTGGTAACGTGAACCTGACTGGCTTGTTCAATTAGGATTCAGTACCCTGTAGTAACCATTAGTCTTTGAAACCTTCTCTTGCAATTCAGGCTAGATCAGAAAAGGGAAAATTAAGTCATCCGCCAAACTGAAATATGTAGAGCAATACCTTATTGCAGAGATTATGTCATCAATAGGCACACAACGATTAGCCAAGAGCCATTGCTGATCGACTACGGGGGTGACACTTGATGGCAGGCAATTTAGATACAGACGACTCAAATAGTTTTAACTATCCACAGCAGTTTCGATGCTGAAAAACCTTTTCTTGTGCCATGTCACACCGGTGCTGAAAGAATTTTATTTCTGCAGTAGACAGCACCGATGCTCAATGCATGTGGGGCCATTTGACTGACCAGCTTTTGTCTCAACAACTTGTTCACACGGAAGGACATTTGCCTTGCCTGGTGGGTAAATATTTGTTTATTGTTTCAGGATCGACGCAAGAAGATGATCCGCGGGCATCGTTTTACAATTCAGCATCGGTCTCTGCAGTAGATGATTCGGTGCCTGGTGTTTCTCTCTCCATTCTCAGCATCGGTTTTGGCCTCTACTGTGGGTAGTTGTGGTAGTGTGAACCTAACTGGCTTGTTCAATTTGGATTCAGTACCCTGTAGTAACCATGCGTCTTTGAAACCTTCTCTTGCAATTCAGGCTAGATCAGAAAAGGGAAAATTAAGTCATATCATCAAAATCCGCCAAACTAAAATATGTAGAGCAATACCTTATTGCAGAGATTATGTCATCAATAGGCACACAGAGATTAGCCAAGAGCCATTGCTGGTCGACTACGGGGGTGACACTTGATGGCAGAGGCAATTTAGAGAATGGAGGTCCAATTCTTCCTGACTATCCTGTATCTCGCATCTCCATTGATCTTATAATGGACCACCGTAGAGGTGGGGAACTCTGCAGATGCTAGCCATGCCTCGCGTCTCTTGATCCCATGTGCGGCCTCGCTGATAGAACCTTCTTCCGCTGCCCTCGACCTCCAGGACCTCCCAGGCAAGAACAGACGACGACTGAATTCGACATCAACAACTGTTTCAATTGAGTACACGACGACGCCCGGAAGAGATGGAAGGGAAATCGGAGACCACTGAGTAAACATGGCTTTTCAATCCTGGTAGATCGAATCCGCAGTGGTCACAATTGTGAGCTCGTCAAGGAGTCGACACAGGGCGTACTCACGGACGTTCTTGGCTGCCGCCTGCTCGCGTCCTTTTGCATCTTCATATTATTGATGCTGGCGAATTCTTGGGGAACAATGAAGAGGAGATCAAGGGATGCGGAGACAAAGATTGATGCAGAGGGATGGGATCTAAAAAAAATGAATCGGCATCCTAGACGTCTAGGGTACGGTGATAAGGATATGTGGGCATGTATTTCTCATTGTTATTGATGTTACAATTTGTGGAGGGTATAAACGCACGGATAGATGTTTTGTTTTTTTTTGGTAATTTCTAAAAAATTTCACCGATTAACGTGACGTCCTTTTGCATCTTCATATTATTGATGCTGGCGAATTCTTGGGGAACAATGAAGAGGAGATCGAGGGATGCGGAGACAAAGATTGATGCAGAGGGATGGGATCTAAAAAAAATGAATCGGCATCCTAGACGGCTAGGGTACGGTGATAAGGATATGTGGGCATTTATTTCTCATTGTTATTGATCAATGGTTTACAATTTGTGGAGGGTATAAACGGACGGATAGATGTTTTGCTTTTTTGTGGTAATTTCTAAAAATTTTCACCGATTAATGTGGAGGCACCGAAAGGAGCCTCCAATTAGTAAATATAAGATAAGATAAGATCGGTTGCTTCTTGGGCCGGTCGTTCTGATCGAGCCGTCGAACAGCTGACACGGCAATTGGCAAAGTACCCTGGCTGCGCCTCTGCTTAAATTTTCCGTAGGCAGGGTGTCGACCTGCTCGGCACCAATGTCCGCTCCATCGTGGACAATCCAAGACGCCCTTGAGTTGGACGGTTCAATGTCGTCGGAGAGCACCAAGGTGGTGTCGGCAGAGCGGATCTCTAGATTTGGCCTCGTCTGTTGGCTACTGGTTCTTGCCTGGAGCGACGCGGAACAATAACTCATAATTCAATCTCACCGGTAGCTATTTTGCAGTTATCAAGGAACTTGTTTTCAGGTGTGAAGTGCGCCGGTCCGGTGCTCGGTACCTCGGATGGCCGAAGATGATGGCATTGAGGTCCTGGCAGATCATGGCACAGCAGTAAGTGCACGGCCCTATCCGCGCCTTCAGCTCCTCGCTCCAGTGGTGGAGCGTGAAAATAAGACAAGAGAGGGCCAACAATTTGACACAAAAGTTGAAAATAAGACAAGAGGTGGCTGTAATGTTATGTTAAAACATGTAAATATATAGTTAGCTGCATGATGACATTAAATATCACAATCAAAGGAACAAGGAGGTACAAACTTGGTCTCATTTCTAGTAGTGCGTCCTAAGTTGATACATCAAGCATAATGATATTTTCTGTTGTTTGATGTCTCACTTCTCTGTCATATCACTGATTTTTATGGTTGAAACAAAGATAATGTTCACCTTTGTGGCATATTGTCCCGCCTCTGTTTCATAGCCAGTTCGCTGGCTCCTACATGTAAGCTGATTATCTTTCTCCACATTGTGTTTGAATTGCGAATTGCACATAATTCCTATAATAAATCAACAAGAAGGAGCATTACGTTCTGAATATAATACAACAACTAATACAACAAGAAGGAGCTGGCAGATTAGTTTCTCTAGTTTTATAATATATTCAAGGGTCATGTTTGCTAAAAATCTCCCGATTAATGCATTCTCAGTACTAATATATCTTCCTAAAAAATATCAAAACAGATTGCATTATAAAAGAGTGGCTGAGGCATGCAAAAGTTCTCAGTCTCTCTTACTCCTCATAGGGATCCTCTTGACGTGCCACCACTTTATTCCTTACAAAGTGAAACTTATATAGTTCTTTTGCTTACAGTTCTATCCCATTGTTTGAGAAAATGTCTCAAATCCAATTGGGGAAGCAACTTCAACTTTAACGAATTTTTATGCATCTACGTCTAATATTTCAGTATTTGAATGATAAATTAGACTTTTTAATTCGTGATTGATGGTTTTTCCTTTCTTTCCAAGTAGATCTAAGGGAGATATACCCAGAGCATTCCAGTTACCACACAATGTATCTCCACATTAGCTAGAATTTAAAAGTTAACAACAAAAATGATGTTAAAAATCATTCTATTGTATTAAGAAAGTGAAAATATAACTTGTTAGCAATGTTCTAGATGGGCATCGACACATCAAAGTGATTACTCTTGCCAGTGCATGCCTTCTAATGGCTCGAGCGCGGCCCAGAGCAATAGACACACAGGCACGCCGTTGACGGCAATGCCAACAACCGATGCATGTCGCCACGGCATAAATGGCAGTTGTCAAGTAGCACTGAAACACTTCACGGTTGTCAAGTATCGCTGTTTTTGGCCGATCGCTGTATCCACGTATCCGCGTATCGTATCGCCGTATCGGTGATTTGCAGATGTAAACTGTGGCTTGACCTTTTTCCCATTCTCTTTCACTCCCATACCACCAAGCTCAATCGAGAATATTAATCTATTGATTTCACTGATTGTTCTTCACCACATTGTGTTTGAACTGGATATAGTTTCAATATAAATCAAGTAGAAGGACATTATGTTTCTAATATAAATTACTATGGAGTGTTTCATCTCGATTCACCTTATATTTGAAGTCACAACTAGAACTTGGTGCAGTTTTTGGTGTGATTCAGAATGTTTGTTATCCTTTTGACCTCTTTTTTTTTTTTGCAACAAAAGGAAATTTGAAATCACTTATCTACTAATTATCTATCACTGATCTAAGTGATCTCAAACATTCATATTGAAAGCAATCGTTCAAAGAAGATCTCAAGAGATAGTGCAGTCATCAGGAAACTCCTGTACAGATTAGTAATCTACCTTTTTCTGAGAGAATTCTATGAGTTGCAGAGTTTGCGTGCCTTGTTCTCTGTTTCTGTAATACTTTCTTCCTTTTCTGTTCCATTTTCACTCAGCTTAGCCTAAGTACCATCTGTATTCATTTGCAAGTGTAAATAGGATGTTATGATTCGGAAGTGCAGATTTGATTTGGAGTGTATCCACACAAGATGGGGTAACAGTTGTCTGACCAAAATTCAGACAACAGCACCTCGCTCGATATCTGATTTTGGGGTGTGTGCTACTTTGATGTGTTCAGTTGTCATCAAAGTAGCACAGGGCTGTCTTCACAAAAGATTATAGGACATTTACACAAAAGTTTATTCAGCATGGGAGTTCATGCTCTTATCTTGTATTCTTCCATCGGCATGTGAAAACTGAAAAGTTAATAGTTTTTTATGAGGTCTTGAAAAAAAAAATCAACCAGGCTGATCATAAATGCAACGTTGAGGCCCCTAGGACTATTAGTTTTGTTGCTGTCTTAATTTGTACAGATCGATTCCAGAACCAAATCATCATGCGACAGAAAGAATAATTCTGTCACAGTTCGTCGAAGACATTTAAGTCAGGGTCAGCGATCCAGTCCATGTCATCTTGGACACAAATATTTGCTTCAGGCTCTCCACACTCATATTCTTCTATTTGCTCCCTCTAAAAAGAATATTCCGTCCTGTCATCAAGATTCTTTCCTCTATACCAATTTCTTCCGCACCCATGATTCCTCTATATTCTTCCTCTATCCTAACTATCACATATTTTATTCAACCATCTCCAACTACTATCTATGAGGTTCACTTATAATTTTATCAAAATATATCCATCTGAGATCTTGTTTTGAAGGATTTATTGAAACGAATTTAATAGTGCAGTCAGAATTTGATTTGGGTTTTTAGTTTGTGAGTTATAATATTTTTTAGTTCGTTGAACCAGTGGAGCCCGCACCACACCCCACCATACCAGTGCTTTAGCGTATGCCGGTACGTCCGCTTGATTTGCCGTATCCGGAAGCATGCGCCACGATAGCGGAAGCTTTAGAGTGCCCCGATGCAGACCAAAATTCGCTATCCGCGTCCTCCAGTACCGGATACCGTTCCCCGGTGCGGTCAGTCTCAAAACTCTTCGCTTTTGCTCTAGTCTGTAAACGGGAACGTGCATGGGTGCCTTGTTCAATTCATACGGGCACCTTCCATCCATCTCCTCTGCTCCCGTGATGCTCTCTCGTGTGTCCACAAGATATACCGTGGAGCGTGTCGCGCGCGCGAAATCGATGACACATCATCTATCGGGGAAGGCCGACACACGTACGGGAGCATGGACTTGGCTGAAGCCGTGAGCGGAACCTGGAGCCGCGCGTCGGTGCTCGCCAGAGGAAGCTGACCTTGGTGACATTGCCCAGCCGAGTGCCATCCGACACCACCCTTTTGAAGAGGCTGATGGCGACGCCCCCGTGCCCGTGGATGCCGTAACCGGTGTTCTGTGCCGCCCATCAGACGATGCTCTTCCTGGGCATCTTGTCAACACAGCTGCTGCTGCGCTTGGGGCGAGCCGCCGCAGCTCGGATGGCGGTTGATAAGCGCGTTTCACCGGTGCACGTAGGTACGGAAGACCGGGAGCCTCTCCCGCGTGCACTGCTCTGCTCGACGTCGGGGTTAGCACCGCGCACGCCAAGAGCACGGCATGTTGTCGCGCGAGGCAAGCGGCATCTCCTAGAAAACTAGGCCGTCCAATTATGAAATCCTTGGAAGAAAAGGGGGCGAAAGCGGCGTCGGCTAGGTACTTGGCCACGGCTTGATCGTGCATCGAGGGCGTGGACTTACTGCGCGGGCTTAGAGGTGTGGCGGCGACAGGCGAAAAGGCAGGCATTGAAGCCAGGCGGCGAGCATGCCTCGGGCGAAGCAGCAAGCTGGGAGCGCGTGGCCGGAGATGTGACGGAGTCGAAAGCGGTGACGAGCGTCGCGTGAGGCGTGGATGGGAGAGGCATTTCGTCGAGATGCTGGTGGGCGAGCGGGAGGCGGCCGAGGCTTGAGTAGGGTGTACGCGTCGGCGCTGGGTACCGCGACGCGCTTGGTGGCGATCGCAGGATACGACCGCTGTCGGAAGCGCCGTGGCGAAGGAGGGCCAGGTTGAAAGTCCCTTGATGTCGCCTAGAGGGGGTTGTGAATAGGCGATATATGAAATTAAGCAATTAAAACTGCAGCGGAAACTGAAACTGTCAAAACCGGAACTTCCGGTTTTCTCGGGACAGAAAAACAGAAGTTCGGATCTTTCGATCCCCGTTCCCTCTAGGTTGAAAGTAAACAACTAGGATATGTAAAAGAGCTCTAGCAACAGTATACACAGAGAATAAAAACTCAACTACACAAGCAACTTAGTAGATCAAAATTTGCATATAAATGATAAGAATGTGTAAAGCAAATGCAAACCGAATGAAGCACGCACAGAGTTGTTTCCCGAAGTTCAGCAGCTTGCTCTGCAAGCTGCCTACGTCTCCGTTGAGGAAGCTCTACTCAAGAGCCGGGTCTCTTTCAACCACTTTCCTCCTTTTCACTATTTGTTTCTTTCTTTACGGAGGCGAAACGGGCCTTGCACAAACTTTCCCAAAGCTCACCACAAGCTTGGGAGCTCTAGGGACGACACCTAGCCGTCTAGGAGGCTTCACCTCTAAGAGTAACAAATGCTTCACGGATTCAAGGTGAAGTGCTCAAATGCTCAAGTATGAGGATGCTCTCTTGTGCTCTCTAATTCAAATTCTCTCAACTCAATCCAAAGGATTTAGTTATAATCTCACAAATCTCACAAAGAGAAACTTACCTGTTGGTACGAAGGAGCGGACAGAGATGGATTTGTTTCCTGTCAGCTTTCAAGGGGCATCTTGTAGTATTTTGTTACCGTGTTTTTTTCCCCGTTGAAGCGCGGTCTAGGTGACTGGCTGACTGGTTCTTTCTTCCCTCCGATGGGAGAGCGTCCACAAAGGTGGAGCTAGCTAAGAGCTAGCAGCCATCTCTTAGAGAGGATTGATGAGAGATGGGTTTCATGTTTCATTCTCTCATTATGCTTAGAGACTATCTTTTGAGAAAGAGATAGCTGTCTTCTTTCTTTTTTTTTTTATCCAATAAATAATTCTAAGAGTCAGTTTAGAGCTAGCCTTCGAGGACGCTTTGAGGCCACGTAGACGCAACTACAGCGTGTCGGCGTCTTTAATTCACTATTGTTGCTGCAGCGGGCCCTGAGTGTGCGGAGAAGAAACGGGTCAAGCAACACACACAGTTGGCATACTTGTTTTAATATTTGTATAAAATTTTTGAATAAAATAAATAGTCAAATATTATATTTTAAAATAAAAAATGACAACTATTTGGGAACAAAGGTGATTCTTTGTAGTTTGTAGTAGTGATAAAGAGGAAGGTCAACGGGCGAGGTTTCAGGAAATACCCAAATGTAATTGGTTAGCAGCTTTTCACTTAAAAATTAAAGAAATGCTTAGCAGCTGGCTGGTTGACCAAATTGTTTTCCACATTCAAGAAAATAGGTGTGGGACTCACTCCTAGCGTTGGGCGCTTGCCAATGGCTTGTAGTGCATTCGATCGTGTGCAGGTTGGAGATAAGTTTTTTTTTTTTGAGCCACCGGTTGGAGATAAGTGATCACGGAACGAATTCATCGGCTAACCAATTGTTTGGAATCTTTTATTTCTTTTATAGGCCAATTGTTTGGAATCTTTTATTTCTTTTATAGGCCAATTGTTTGGAATCTTTTATTTCTTTTATAGGCCAATTGTTTGGAATCGAGCGGGCAAGATGATGAGCCGAGGAGATCAAAAAGGAAGAAGTCCGAGTTTCTTCTCTCGGACTACCGCAACCGTTCGGTTTTCCTCTCCCAATTACAATACCGGGCAACTCTGTTCCCTCATCTCTTAAATCCCTTCGTTTTTTCTCCCTAGCTGGTTTCCCCGTTTTTAGTAGACGTGGCGTCTGCGGCTCCTCGGCGAGGGGCGACGAACTTGCCGGAGTTGAGCTCCGGAGGCACAAACCGCCGCTCGCACGCCGCATCTCCCCGACGGCTTCCTCGACTTCGACCACTTGGTGCCGACGCGAGAACGACGAGATTCCCAGGTGCACCGCTGTAGCGCGCGGCGTGCTTGCGAGGCGACGGGCATGGCGTGCCGTGGAGGGATGAACACCCCAAGGCCTTCACCATAGACCTCCGAGCAATCGAGTGAGCGGGCAAGGGAGCCATGGAAGAGGAGCAACCGAGCTGATTGAGACGGCTTGATGAGGAGCCGCCGCACCATGGCCGAGCTCGCTGGCGCCAGCGAGATCCAGAGGACGACGAGCTGCTCGCTTGCCGCACCGCCGCCTCATCCCTACCTTGCCTTTCCACGCGTCCGCGTCTGCCTCGAGCAGCCTGCAACAGTGGCGGCGGGGTACATGTCGCGCATCTGCTTCTTGTGTCGCAGCTCGCCCTGCCGCCCCTCGCCGACTAGCCGCATACGCCATGTCTACTAAAACCGGGATGTAAACCAGCTAGGGAGGAAAAACGAACGGATTTAAAAGTTGAGAGAGCAAAGTTGCCTGGTATTGTAATCGGGGGAGGAAAATCGAACTGCAACAACAGTTGAGGGAGGAAATTCGGACTTCTTCCGATCAGAAACGAGCAGTTTTGGGCCCGTCGATGCACTGGTACGGCCCATAGCTAAAACAAACCAAACGCAGCTTTATTGTCTATCTTATGGGCCTGTCTCACTCGACCCAGAGGGCACAAGAAAATTGGACCAGGCCC
>RWGY01000009.1:8035855-8147522 GCA_007726485.1 Eragrostis curvula | reverse complement strand
CGAGATTCTTTTAAGGGGGGAGGCTTGTCACACCCCCAAATTTGTGCATTACATTGTTTAGAGCATACATAAGGCATCATGTGCATCATGTTTAATTTTGAGCATTGTCAGCAATTGCCTTGTTTTAAATTCAAATGAGTGCAATACTTGTGAAATGAAGCTATGAGAAATATCTCACTGTTTTCCTGTGCACACATGTCCATCTAACAGTTTTAAAATTTACTACATATCAAACCATGTTTATGGACCTTTTCTTGAAATTTATGAAGCCTTTTTCAGCCGTTATGAATCCAATTAACCTTCTCTAACATATCAACTTTAAAAATTTACAGTTTGAAGTCTGTAGGACTTTTCTAAGTGAAACTAGTTCAAATGGGTTCATGCTGACCTGTAGCAACAACTGAAAAAGTTTCATTAATTTTGGAGCTCTGGAGGTGGTGGAACTTGACTGCAACTTTGGAGATAAATAAAATGACGAAAATTCAGAAAAACAACCTGGACCCGCATGTCATCCGTGTCCCTTCTCCTCCTTCCTCTCCATTGGGCAGTTGAACGGTGCCTCCACCCAGAACTGCCATTGCTCTTCTCCTCTGTCCCCTTGCTTCAATCCCATCCAGATTCACAGTGGAGGCCTCCTACCTTATCCTCTCCCGAGCTCCTCTCTGCTCTCCACTTTTCCTCCCCATTTTTCAGTCCTGCGAGAAGGCCAGCAGTAGCAGAGTACACAGGACAAGGAGCAGGGCCATGGCTGCTTTTGTAGCTGCGCCCAGCCATGAAGATGCTAGGAGAAGATCCTCCAGGACTGCCTGAATCGCCACCAGCGCCAGCCCCAGCTTGGACTGCCGGAATCCGTCAAGTCTGGCCTGTTCTTCCCCAACTCCGGCCAGCAGGCCTCGTCGTCGTCGACTCCGTCCTCCACCGGTGAGCCTTGGTTCAGTTCCTCCTGTCTAAGGCCTTTCCCAAAGCTTGCACCTCCCCTGACCTCCCTGCATGCAGATCCTCTATTGCATTTCGATCTGCAGCTGCCCTTGTCCATTTGAAGTCCTTGTGTTGTTGCCGTTCTGCACAGGCTGCAGTGAGCTCCAAGCTTCAAATCCACGCAAAATGATTTCTTGATCCAGCCTAGTTCCCTGGTGAGATCTCGTGAGGTGTTTCTGTTCTGCATTACTCTTACGGCCAAGCAGCAAGTGCTCTGTTCCTGGCACCCAGACGTGCATGGCTCTGTAGCATGGAGAAGGCAGCAGAAAGCTAGTAGCCAGTAGTCTGAACTTCTGAACATGCACAAACTAATTGCTTTCAAATCTTTGCAAAACCATTAGAAAATAACCATGACTCCTAAAGTTTCAGTTCCAGTTTTGTTTGCTCTGTTATGTTGTGCTCTGCATATTAAAAATGATAACACACCCTGAACTGATCCTGCATGTCATGTTTTATTTAAATATCTTCTAACTTGTTTATAACATAATGCAATATCAGTGAATGCTAGAAATATGAATCCACTTCTCACTAGCTTATTATGATGTTTACTGTCCATTGAAAATAATTTCCTGCCTGTATCAAGTTTGTAACATGCTTTTTCTTGTCAAGTACACACACGCTTTTTGACATTGTAAATTCTATACAGAAATTAACATAGACCCAATGGACATGAGACCACCACTAAAATTCATGATTTAATGTACTCTTTTCATTAAAAATGACTGCCATGTTCCAGTACTCTCTGTCAATTTTCGGCTTAATGAAATTTGATGATCTAGCTAGATTCTGTTATTTCTGGACAGAGCAGCAGTGTTTTGTTTATAACGGAAGCATACGAACTCCGTTTTCAGTGATTCTTGGTGCATTGTACTCATGACTTCATGCACTTCATATCTGGAAAGTTTCATCCCATTTGGATCATTCCTCATATCATTGCATTCATATTTATTGCGACGTATGTTTCTTTCTCTAGAAAATGAAGCATCGGAGTGCGATTTTTGGGTGATCAAGGTTGATCCAGTGGTTGATATTTTGTTGTTGAAGCACCTGTGAAGTGAAGGCAAGCACCTATGCATCTTTCACCCTATTTTGGATGTGTCCTTAATTTTGACTGCTGCTTAATAGGTACTTATGTTGCATTAAGTCGGGCAATAGGTGTTTATGTCTGCTAGCTCCTACTTGCTGCATGACCTATCCTTGTTACTTGATATATCCTGATCCTTGTTAACTGGTCGAAGTTGGGTAGTTATACAGTTTTGTGTCTCACGAATTGCTTAGCCATGCTATAGGTATATCGGTAGAAGTCGATTTGATGGAAGGTCACCATCATTCGCGAGCTACAGGTCTGTTCTTATTTTTCGTACAGTATGGGAATGAACATGAAAGTGATATGATGAACTTGCTGGACTGAGCGGGTGGTAGGCTTGTTGTAGCCCCGCTTGGTCGATTAAGGACCGTGCGTTGTTGTCGTTGTCCTAAGCACTTCCCGTTCATACCACATGTCCGACATAATGGTAAGATAAGCTGATTATCTCATTGCGTACCGATGTTTGTGCTGGTGACCCTATGACGCGTTTGAAAAAGAATTGGAGGAGAGAAAAGGTGGCGGGAATCCGCAGGTTGTCGATGACACTTGGGCAGGAAACCCGGTGCCATAGGGACTGGTACAACCGTCGAGGACGGGCGAGAGAAAGGTTGACACTTGGGCCAAGAGGATGGACTTGTGTCGTGTGGGTACAGTTGAACTCCCCTGCAGGGTGTATAATCGATTCGAATCGCCGCATTCTCGGTCATGATCATGCTTGGTGTACATCGGGTTTCATCGTAGTTAATTGAACTTGCACTTGGAGAGCATGATAAATGGCATACGTGAGAATTACACTTTATGTTACTTGGGCTGTATGTTCAGTTTTAGGTCTATGTCTGCCCATGAGGTTTTCTCTTTATGCTTTATGTTTAGCATCACTTAATTAATTTCTCGCTTTATGCCAAATGTCATCCTATGGCTTTTTCCTTGCTACTTAACCATATGCATCATCCTTGGAGTCGGGACTAGTATGTGCCCACGGATAAGTCTTGCGAGTACCTTCGTACTCACGGTTACTTCATTTGAGTTTTGCAGGTGATGGTGTGGTTGTTTTGATTGTTTCTTCCCCGCCGATGCCGGCGAAAGGGACGATGAGTAGTGGCTGTCCTGCTGTTGCTGAACCGGTGGTGCAAGGGCAAGGCACCATTGGCCTTTTGTTTATTTTAAAAATACTTTCCGCTGCGTTCACTTTGATAACATTGATAGAATCTGAACCTTATTTGTAATGTTAATCTTTTACTCCCTTTCTTGTTAAGTTTCAGAATTGGAGTAGTTGATCTATGAACTTGTAATCGATATAATTGTTGTATGAAATCTGAAACGTATCTGTATGTTCATTTGTGATGAATGCTTATGTTGTTACACCGACGTACTTATGGTCTTGGGCATTGCTTGAGAAGTATGTCGGGGGAATACCGGAGTTGTGTTTATTTTGGTTGAGCTCTTGGCATGGCATCCCTTTTATGGACAGCCGGCTGGCTCGATTAAAATGGATGCAACTTGGGCGGCTCTCACACGGGTCATAAGACTACCTTTAAGTACCCTGTCCGTCCCCGCGCCTCCAACATGCTCATACAAAACTGGGAGAACTCCTAATTAATTAGCCAAGCTGTTCCATAGCAGCCTTGTGATGGCACTGTAAATCCTGGGTTGTCGCTCCACGAACCGGTCCTTAGCTAGCTTGAGCAAGACTAACACAAACCAAAGTCTCGTGTATACTGCACCATCATCAAACATCCCACTTGCTCAAGCTACAGCACACCTAAGTTCCATGTTTCTAAAAAGGTTACACCATTCCCATGATTAACGTGCAAGTGAACCATTAGTCAAGATTATTAGCAAAATTAACATTTAGCCAACCAGAGCAGCAAGCTAAGCAAGACCTACCCAACCAAACCCCTATCATCTACCACACCCAGGTGACAAGGAATGATAAGGAACGGGATAATGACACATAGGATTCAAATTTAAACGCAATGCATAACTAAACTAGAGGGGGAAAGCAAATAGGATCAAAATGCGTCAAGGACACTTGCCTCAACTTGGGTGCTTCTGCTCAGAGTCCTCAAGTTCTTGATCTTCATCTCGACGGTTCTTGAACGCGCGTTCTCTATTTACCGATAACATACAAAGCAACAAACACAAACAATTCAGAACAGTACACCAACATCATCTAAAGACTACAAAAACAGCACTAACAGAAAGTGTTCGTTGCTACGATCATTTGAGCGCAAGAATCGCTGAAAACAAAGCTACGAGTGAAGAGTTATGAGGTTTTGAAGTTTGAAGGATTAAACAGGAAAAACAGACACGATTAAACAGGGTAAACATGAGCGTTCCCGTAGATTGGCCCATTGATACAAGATAAGGTTTGAACAGAAATATCCACCACACTCTGGAACACATGCTCACAAAACAGTTTGGACTGTAACACAAAGGAGAAGGAGATCGACCTGTTAGAACATGGCGCAGTCCTGCAGCGGCGATATCTGTTTAGATCGCGTTCCTGGTACCTTCAAGGCAGATCAAGGGAATCCCTTCTGTGAAGACAAATAAAATTGGATGGAACACGTGTAGGTATGGTTCACGAACCAAAGAAGGGCAGGAATTGAGAGGAACATCGAATTGAATTACCCTCACGTGCTGGGCGCGTCCAGAACCGGGGAGCAGTGGTCACGGTGAAGCAGATCCTGGCCACATCAGAGTAGATCTCACCATGACCTTCTGGTATGTTGTAGGGGATTCGAAGACGCACCTCCTGGTGAAATTTGGCTGCATTTCCTTGGGTAGATCGCCGGGAACGTCGATGCCAACAGGGGGCGGCGTGGCTGGGCGCGAGGCAGGGAGCGGCGGCGGCAGCCTGGCGGCGTGTTGTGGGTTTGAGGGTGTGAGGAGGACGTGGGGAGGGCCTGCTTTTATAGGAGAGGAAGGCTAGCTGATTAGGAAAGGGTGAGAGAAAGAAAGGGAGGTAATAAAAGCATTAATTGGGGTATTTAATCCCTTGTCTCCTTCCATTTCAGCACATGGTAGGTGGGCTGAATATAGATGGCGTCGCCGGTGATACGTGCTGGCCAGGTAGCCAACAACGAGTGGGGAAGAGAGATGGTGTTGTTCATTCACCTCAAGGGAGAGGATATGGCATAGCTGCACGCAAGCTCGGCGTTCGACTTTGACTCCAATGGCGGAACGGCGGCGACGATTGTGTTTAGGATTCAGGACAAGTGCAAGTAGCAGCAGGGGTGTGTACCACATGACAAGAGGTGTCAACGGACTCCGGCTTGAACATGGGTGGAAGAAGAAGGTGTGTTGGGCGGGAAAAGACATAAGAACACGAAACGGAGAGAAGGATTGGGTCGAGAAAAAGGAATTGGCACAAGGCATCACTGCGGATTATGATTTTCGTTTCTATTTCCGGGATTAAAAGGAAACGAATCCTATTCGGAATTTTAAATACTTTTCCAAACAAATAAAATCCTACATGCATCTAACCAGCATGAATGCAACAAACATTTATAATATAACCTAAATTCATTATTTAATTTAGAAAATAATTCTTTTGCCTAAAGAACAAGGTTAACAACCTAAATAAATCTAACAAAATTTTAATCTATTTCACAATCTTTCAAAATTAGTGAAATTATAGTCACATTCCAAAATTAGAAATTTTGGGGTGTGACACATGCCTTTTTTTTTTTTTTGCCTGCCACAGGAGAGGCGCAACCATCTTGCTGTGCACATGCATCTGATGAGGATGCAGGGGTATTTTGGTCTCTCCACGTACCTTTACATAGGAAAAGAAAAGAAAAATGCCTTTTCCAACAGGTATGGCTATTATAGCGGAAGAGGCAACGGATTCAAGACTATTTTAGCGAAGCCTATTCTGCTGAGGCTATTTGGGCGAAGCCCATCAAAACCGCGGCTAAAATAGCAAAAGACTCCCCATGTACACCTCAACTTCTCTTTTCCCGTTGTGACCCCTCACTACAGGAAACCTGGAGTTTGCCGAGTGCCAGAGGCACTCGGCAAAGCAGCTTTTACACTCGGCAAAGAGTTTGCCGAGCGTTGCACTCGGCAAACACCAGACGGCAAACAGCTCTCGGCAAAGCCGGGTTTGCCGAGTGCTTTTTGTCGGGCACTCGGCAAAGATTTTGCCGAGGGTCAAAAAGGCACTCGGCAAAATAAAGTAACGAGACGGAGTGAAACGGCCGTCAAAAGGGTTTGCCGAGTGCCCTGACGGCAGGCACTCGGCAAACAAAAAAAATTTGCCGAGTGCCAGAGGCCAGGCACTCGGCAAACTTTTCTTGTTTGCCGAGCGCCTGGCCTCTGGCACTCAGCAAATTTTTTTGTTTGCCGAGTGCCTGGCCTCTGGCACTCGGCAAACAATGGTAAGTTTGCCGAGTGCCAGGCACATGTCACTCGGCAAACAATGGCACATGTGCCGAGTGCCTCAGTTTTGGCACTCGGCAAAAATCTGAGCCACTCGGCAAAAAAAATCGACAGATTGCAATAAAATGTTTAAAATCACTGCAACCTGGACCAAAATCACACCAAATCATACATATATGCTCATCATCATCATAGACACATACACATCACCACCATCATCATCACAGGCATTTAAATCATCACAACACATAGAAATCTCCACAAATACATAGAAATGGTCCAAATAGTGATAAACCAAGTCGTCGACAACCACAAGCACAAGTTCATCAAACGTAAGCAAGCACAACTAGTTGGTTCATGACATAGGACTAGAAATACAACTACAAGCTACATCGGAGGGCGATGATGATAAGGATGAAACGGAGAATAAGCATTGGGAGGGGAAACCGGCTGATTGTTCGATCCCGCTGATATGTTCTGCAAAGAGGAGATATTACATTATTAACACAAGATTCTAGATAGACGTGCCGACAGGAAGTGGAATGAAACTACAAGGATTTAGATAGACTCACCAGAGTGCCCTGACTCGGACTCGAAGTGCCGACAGGAGGAAGAGGTAGTGGCGGCGGTTGCATCCCACCACTGTGCCACTGGTGAAACATGAACTGCATTTGCCGCTGCAAGTCCTCCTGCATCCTTGCTTGCTGTTCCTGCAGCCTCGCATCGTACCTCGCCTGCTGTTCCTGCAGCTGTGCCTGGTACTTCGCCTCCTGTGCCTGGAGCTTCGCCTCCATCTCCTCCCGTAGTTGGGCCTACAACATGTCATCCCAATGTTACAATGCAAAGCAAATATATGTCTCAAATCCAACGAAACGACGAATAGAACAGAAATAACCTGGGCTTGGTCAAACTGAATCTGTGCAGCGCTTGGCCGTGGGCGTATGGGCGGGGCTGAGGACGAGCTCCTCGCTCGGATCTGAGAGAGGGTGGGAGTAGGGGCCGTGTCCAGTGTGCTGCCCCCAATCCAGTACCGGCCATGCTTCTTACCTCCACCCACCCTCATGATGATCTCTCCATCAAGGTCCTCGGTGCTCGGGTTCCACTCTGGCCCGTGCTTCTCCCTACCCATCTCGGTGTACTGACTGAGGCGAGTGTGGACGGTGGGGTTGCTGTACGCCTCGGGGGGGTCCTCCGGGTTGTAGTCGACCTCGATCGACGTCGCCTTGCCCTTGTGGGCCATTGCCCAAGCCATCAACGGGGGGCACTCTCGGCCCTCATGCGCCCGCGACTGCAAAGAAAACAGAAAGATGATTAGAAATTATGCAAAATTGAGCGTTACAAACAACGAAATGAATTCGCGTACCCATCTAGTCGCGTACTCATCAAGGGTACGGTTGCCTTGATGGTGTGCTGGACCAGGCATCTTCAAACGCCGCTGCCGGCAAGCTTCGTGCGTCTTCTGCCACTCGGGGTCGCACCACCTACTCACAAAGTACTCCCAGCAGTCCCTGTGAGAGGCGCACCACCACGGAATCACCTACACGTCATTTGACCAAGTTAGATGTTAGTTATTGTGAAACTATGAGAATAACAAATTAATCGTACTTAATCAAGTATAGAAAACATGAGAATGTCAAATTACCTGCATGTATTGTTCTGCAGCCAGCCATATGGTCCGAGCCGCCTTTTTCTCAATCTTCCTACCAAGTTTTTTGGCGTAGTAGGTCCTCACGGCCTGGACGCGCGCCTCGTAATGCATGTCCGTAATGAGTTTAGGACATGCATCGTACGCCCGACGCACCGCACGGTCCCTCCATTCCGTCTCGACGCTGAAAAAATCCTGCACATTGACGCAATGTATACTTTCATTATTTGAAGAATATCCAATGAACGAGATGTATTGACCAATTCAATGTAAACAAGACTTACCCACAGCTCTCCAACTACCCGGTCCGCCACGGTGCGAAAGTCTCTCCCATCCTCGTCTGGGACATCAGCGACGCGTTTGTAGTGGGCCCACATCAAGGCCGGCTCCTGCCCCCCGTCGCGCAGTGGCACCATGCCAGGAAAGTGTCTCCTGCACAAAAGGCCGAGGATGCCGGCAGGAATACGTTCGTGGTCACCCGGAACGATCGTCTCCCAGCCCCTGCCCAAGTGATCAAGACAATGATTAGTTTCTATTTAGATTTGGAACATAGCAAATGACTTAAAAGTTAAAGTTACTTACTTCTTCCCTTTGGGTCGAACCAACGGGCGTCTCTCAACAGGGATCGGTCGCTTTGGAAGTCGTGCGGGACCTCGCTCCCACACTTTCGGCACGTCCTCAGACGCCGCCTCGTCCTCCCCGTCCTCCTCCTCCTCCTCCCCGTTCTCCTCCTCCTCCTCCCCGTCCTCCTCCTCCTCCCCGTCCTCCTCCTCCTGCTCCGGGGCCTCCTGCTCCGGCTGCTCCTCTGAGGCCTCCGAGGCCTCCTGCTCCCGCTCCTCCTCCGACTCGTGCACGGAAGGAGCAGGGGACGGTGCCGTCGACCCCCTCCCCCGACGCCTACCGCCACCTCTGCTGCCTCGAGCCTTCATTCGACTTCTCCCACTTCCAGACCACTCAGCTGCAGCGGACCGCTTCCCAGTCGCCTTTTGGTAGAGGGACGTCACCGTCCTCATCACACCACCACCCTTGCCCACCATCTTTGATCAATCACCTGCAATTAACAAGATTAAATCCATCAGTATTTCGAAATATATGCAAAAAAAATATAACATGTAATAGAAAGTAACATAGTATTGCAAAAATTAAATTAACTACTACGGGCCATACATGTATTAGAAATAATCATCAAGATCAGGATCTTGTGCATTGTTTGCCTCATCATCACTATAATCATCAAGGTCCATATCATGTTGCACGTGTTCTGAAGGCGGAATGTCATCGTCGTCTAAATGTAATCGCTCAAGTAATTTCAAGTCGTTCGCATTATGAACCTCATCTCCAGCATGGTCATCAACAACCGTTTCATTGTCTACTTCCATTTCAATCTCTTCGGTTAAGTCTATCACAAAACCCCCTTCTAGCCCATCTTCTTGGAAGAACTCTCCATCGACATATGTGTTTGGGTCTACATTGTAATCTTCATTGTTTGGGACCGGTAGTTTGCCGTGTGGCGATACCTTGTACACAACATCCCAACCCTTGAGACGGTCGTCAGTTTGGCACGGGTATGGGAGATAATAAACTTGTGTGGCATGTTGAGCAACAATATATACATCGTCTCCTGGATAGACGGATGACTGTCGAATTTCGACTAGCCCAAGATTAGGGGTCCGTCTAACTGCTTGAGGATCAAACCAATGGCATTTGAATACGACAAGAGGGAGAGGCTTGCAACCATCAAAACAAATTTCGTATATTTCTTCAACTCTTCCATAATATTCGACCCCATCGTCACCAGGAGTAAAAACTCCGGTGTTAGTGGTTTTACGATTAGGCCGATTCTGCTCGTAGCTTGTTGTGTGAAAGCGGTACCCATTAACATCATAGCTTTTAAATGACTTGACCGCATAAAGACAGCCCTTGGCAACCTGTCTTAACTCGGCATTCATTGTCGCTTCGGTTCGGGCCTGCAAGTTCAAGCAGGATAGTTAGCTACATTATTCGCACGTACGAGGAACTTGTAATGTCATACTAAGAAAATGCTAAATACCTTCCTATTGAACCAAGAAATGAAATCGGGCAATCCATTTCCTGCACCGTTGCAAAGAAGGGTATCGACATCATGTGCGGTAGGAGGCACTTCATCATGCCAGAATACATCAAGAAATCCCCTGTAGCAATGACGAACAAGTGGGTTGGATGTGGAACAAATGGGTTAGATATCTAATTATGAAATTTGTTCATAACTTACTTGATGTACACGTCCACTTCTCTTAGGTTGGTTAGCACATACAGCATGATCGTGCGCCACTCTGGATATGTCAAGTTCTTCTTAGTCGCTTCACCTCCGCGCCCGTATTGCCCTTGGAAAAGGCTGAGGGTCGATTCATTTTCGTCAACGTTGTAACGAGAGGGTGGAAAATGCACACTCGGAAGGTTGTCAGAATAGTATTTTGTTGTGAAGTTTGACACCTCCTCCAGAACGTGTGCCTCTGCAATGGAAGCTTCAATTTTGCATTTATTTTTACATTTCGTTCGAAGAACCTTTTGACACCGCTCAATTGGGTAGCACCAACGGTTCTGCACAGGCCCCCCCATTCGAGCCTCATACGGAAGGTGCAAAATCATATGCACCATCGGAGTGAACAAGCCTGGTGGAAATATCTTCTCCAACTTACAGAGCAACACAGGCGCCATTTTTTCCATTTCTGCAATCACGGAAGGTGATATCTCCTTAGCACAAAGCTGGCGGAAGAAATATCTCAACTCTGCCAGCACTTGCCACACATGATCAGGGAGATAGCCTCGAACCATCACGGGAAGTAGCTTGATCGACTCTTGCCTTAACATTGTCCCTTGTCTTATCAGGAATGTCCATGATTGTTCCGAAAAGTGGAACGCCTAAGCCATGTTCAACGTGCATTAGGTCAATGTTATGTGGAAGAAGAAGGTCTTTCATATACGAAAGCCTATACAAGCCACAGATCTGAGTGAAGGCTTGTAGCTCACCATATCCCACAAAACCACCGTCTGTTTCATCGACCTTGAGACCATCTAACATAGCACTCACCTGCGCACCTGTCAAGAACTGCGGTGGAAGGTTGAGAACTTGGACACCTTTCGTAAAGTTCTTTTTGTCTCTTCTGAATGGATGGTCAAGAGGGAGGAATTGTCGGTGTTGGTCGAACGAAGAAAACTTGCCACCCTTATTCAACCAAATCCACCTCACAAGATGCTTGCATACCGGGCAAGGAAACTTTGAGTGAACGCCCCAGCCACAGAAACAACCATACGCCGGCATGTCATGCAGAGAGTAGAAGTACCAATACATTCTGAAGTTTGTCTTTGTAGCTTTATCGTATGTCCATACCCCTTCCTCCCAAGCACGTTCCAAATCATCAATCAGAGGCTCCATATAAACAGACATATTACTCCCCGGGTTTTCAGGAATTATCAACGACAAGAAAATGTTCTGTCGTTGAAAGATGACGCCTGGAGGGAGATTGAGGGGTATAACGAACACGGGCCAACAACTGTACGGGGCAACCCCCATGCCATATGGATTGAACCCATCTGTTGCCAGGGCCACACGTACATTACGAGCCTCCCGAGCTTTGATGTGATGAATGTTATCGAATCGTTGCCATGCTTCACCATCGGATGGATGTACAAGCTTATCGGCCTTGTATCGAACTCCATGTTTGTGCCATGTCATCTGTTTCGCGGATTCCTCGGTCATGTACAGCCGTTGGATCCTCAGTAAGAACGGAAGGTACCTTAGGATCTTCACGGGTACCGTGAGCTGCCTTTTTTGCCCATCACCCGCGTCTACCTCCATGAACCTAGAGGACCCACACTTTGGACAGTATTTTGCTTCTGCATACTGTTTCCTGAATAAGACGCATCCTTTCGGACAAGCATGTATCTGATCATATGGCATCTTAAGTGCACTAAGCACTTTCTGTGCCTCATACATGCTCATTGGTAGAATGTGACTTTCCGGAAGCAGCCTGGCAACAACTGTCAACATAACATCGAACGCGTTCCGACTCAAGCTAAACTGGGACTTCACGGCCATTAGACGTGCAATGGCATCCAGTTTTGAAACCCTGGTATGCCCGTGAAGAGGTTTCTGTGACGCTTCAAACATGTCATAGAAGCGCTTTGCGGACTCCTCTGGCTCCTCCTCCCCCCTAGGTTGTTCACGGAACTGGGCTTCCTGATAGTCCTGTAACATGTCCTCCACCCCGCCATCAGCATCACAATCATCGACGCGTTGTCTCACGACCTCCTCCCTCAATCTATGGGCTTCACCATGGTAGACCCACCGGGTATAGCCTGGCGTAAATCCATAGTTACCAAGATGCAACCCCATCTCCTCCTCTGTCTGCTCCCTTGTGTTGCCGCAACGGCTGCAGGGACACCAAGTCTTTCCACCTTTGCTGACATTGGCAAATGCTTGTTTCAAGAAAGCAAGGGTCTTGTCAACCCATTCACTTGTTTCAGAACCCTTCCTTGGACAGCCCGTGTACATCCACGCACGGTCATCCATCTTCTATCATATGACGGAGCAATTTAAAATTCATTGGTATCTACACGATGCATACAATGTCTAATAGGTGAAGATAGGTCCTAATCCCACCCGACAATGCGTAGATGGGGCTAGTTTCCAAGGTCTACTCTGGTCCGAGACAGAATTTCGGCAGCACCTCCCCGCTGTTCTCCAAATACACGTCCTGGGAGGGAGATTGTGTATCCGGAGAACAACAGGGAGGCGCGGCCGAAACTCTGTCTCAAACCGGAATAGACAATGGAAACTAGCCCCATCTACGCATCCTCGGGCTGTCCAAGAAACGTGGACAATTCAAAACAGATACAGTCATAGATATGCAACCCTCGGGCATATCTCCAACTGTATCTATTTCGAACGGGAGACGCCTAACTAGTTTACGCGTTACCTACAAACAGAAATGGGAAAGGTGGGGTTTTTTATGTCTCACCTTGCTCTCCCGCAAAGTGACGAGTGGAAGACGGTGGAAAAGCCTCTCCTATCCTGCAAAGAATAAAACATAACACCGTCAATTCAAAATTTCGGCAGCACCTCCCCTATACGGTGAGGTTCCCAAAACCTGCAAGAAAACAACAGCACGATGGCCGACACTCACATCCAACAAATCAACGGCACGATGGCCGGATACCACATCGAATTGAAACAGCCATTTGGTCCAATTCAAACAACCAAATCACTTGGTCCAATTTTCATTTTCAATTTCAATGACATACACAATTTCCGATCAAATATTTCCAAACGATCCCTCATTTCATCACAACCACCGGTCAAATAATTCGAAGCAATTATATTTTCGTATTCAATTTCACAAGCAAAAGTGTTATTTCCAAACAATTCTTCATTTCACAAGCAATTCATTCCATATTTTATTTCATATTTCACAAGCAATCTATTCCATAATTGAATTTAATTAAAAAATATGACATTTCAAATCATTTAACAAAAACAGAAAAAGAAAAAGAAAAAAAAAGGAAGAAGAAGCTCACCTTCCAACTCACGGCCGTCGGGGAGCCCTTCAGGCCGGTGGAGGTCGTCAGGGTGGCGGCGGCTGTGGAGGAGGGAGGGCCGGGGCGACGAGTAGCTCGGGAGGGGAGGGGCCGGGACAGGGAGGCGCGCCGGAGACGGGTGGTGGCGGCGTCCGGGCAGGGCGCGGGGGAAGGAGGAGGCGGCGGCACCGCGGGGAGGCGCGGTGGAGGCGGCGGCGGCGCGGGGCGGTGCGGTGGAGGCGGCGGCGGCGCGGGGAGGCGCGGGGGAGGCGGCGGCACCGCGGGGAGGCGCGGTGGAGGCGGCGGCGGCGCGGGGCGGGGCGGTGGAGGCGGAGGCGGCGCGGGGTGGCGCGGGGCGGCGGCGCCGGATTCGGTGCGGGAGCGGATTGGATGGCGCGGAGGGTGAGATTTGGAAGAAGGAAGAAAGAGGGAACCACGCACAAGTTTTACCCCAAAACTTTGCCGAGTGCCCGATCTAGAGCACTCGGCAAAAAAATGACCCACGGCAAATAAGTGTTTGCCGAGTGCCCCGGGCCCGCACTCGGCAAACATTTTCCATCTGAGTTAAAAAAAAATTAAAAAATTCAAATAAATTCAAAAAATCACCAAAGTTTGTCGTGATACATGTTATATGTTCTACGACCTATCAAAAAAGTTTTGAAGTGAAACGATAATGTGACTTCCGTTTTGGTTCGAAATCTAAACGATCACTTTATAACTCTATGGATCTTCTTCGCGTAAGCTTTGGTTTCTAAACAACGTACGTGACAACTGTAGCGAAACTTTTTCTACAATTTATCATGGCTTCCACGTATGATTTCATGATACCTACACGAGTCTCGTAATTTTCGGACTTTGTTTGAATTTTATAAAATTAAAATACTATTGCACCCCATCTTTGTGCTTATATTTTATGTACAAGATGAACGAATTTTCAGTTCATTTCATGGTTAAGACCTTACATTGGACTCAAGAACATGAATATCAACTTTTGCATGCATAAACTTTATTATTTGAATCACCTAAAGTTCAAATTTGAATTATCTTAAAAATATACTTTATAAGTCATAAACACCTTAAATATACCAAACGGATGGAAAAAATCACCAAACTTTCGCATTAGGCAACATTCGTACATATATCCACCACATAAATAGAAATTGTGGGAAAAAATGGAAAAAAAAATATTTTGCCGAGGGCCAACGTTAGGCACTCGGCAAACAAATAGTTTGCCGAGTGCCACTAACGGAGGCACTCGGCAAACAATTTGAGCACCGTGTGTTACTTGTTTGCCGAGTGCCTCTGGAGTTGGCACTCGGCAAACTATTTGTTTGCCGAGTGCCGGTGGCGTGGCACTCGGCAAACAGTTAAAGTGCCGTGTGCTTGATGTTTGCCGAGCGCAGAGTCCTCGGCACTCGGCAAACACATTGTTTGCCGAGTGCCCGACAAAAGGCGCTCGGCAAACATGGAAACACTCGGCATATAGCCGGTTTCCCGTAGTGCCTTTTTTTCTTATCTAGCATGACACTTCTGGTACCAAGCTCATTTCCCATCTCTTGCGCATACCGCCGCCAGAAGCCCCACCATCAACGGCCGTGGCATTAACCTTTCCAATCATGACTCCCCCGGTACCAGGGGCGGATCCATGTATATAGCTGTGGGTGCGGCTGCACCCAGAGCTTTAGAAGATTTCAATGCAATTACTCATTCATTTACCACAAACCCATCCACAAAGATTGCAAACATGCACCCACAAAGGCAAAAAACTCAAGACAAAGCGCTTAAACTACAATGTTGCACCCCACTTGAGCTAGCTCTAGCTCCGCCACTGCCCGGTACATAACCCGCCTATCGCCCTCCAACCTTTCCGTGGTTGGTGGCGCCACCACCTCCTGATGGGTTTTGACCGCCACCTCTCAAAGCTCTTTCAACGATCGGGGAGCAGCGGAGGAGGGCTAGCGAGGTACAAACCCTCATAGCTAAGAGTATCTTGGGCCTGATGATCGAGATGAGTCAGGACCGTCCGATTTGACGTGTACGAATCTCAAACACTGATCTATCACTCGCATCCAGTTAATCTCAAACACCCGCTGACTGACCTTCTCGCCTTAGTGTGGCGGGTTTTCCCTAGAGCTTCCCCTAGTGTTTGTACTGTGCAATATAGAAAAAAAAAAGGGTGTTGCTAATTTTCAGGCGATTGAAAAAAGAGGTTGTTTCAGTTAGTCGAAGTCCAAAGCCGTTTGATTAAGATCGAGCGGCTACAGCTGTCTTTAGCTATACGTTGCCGTTGTTTATCGGACAGCTGATCGGAATGCATGAACGGAGCTACAGATCGAATGGTCCAACCATCGACTGAAACCAACGCTGTTTTTCAGTCGCCTGTACAGTAGGAAATACGAAAAAAAATTGGAGTGTCCCTCCTACGTTTCTGAATCAGTATTTCATTCACAAATACTCCTAGTATCTCAGTTTTAACACGTACTCAAGGCTCATGCAGGCAAACCTCCACGCAATAGGCCAGAAGTGGTTGTTCAGCAAATTAATTCCCGAGGCCGGTCACTTCAACGCTCGCGAAGGTCACAAGGGTCTAGCTAAAGGGCGAGGTCGAGTGGCAGCGTTTTGCTCGAGGAAGCGGAGAAGACCATGGGGATGGCAGCTAATTAAGGTTCTTGCACTAGTTCTCGATGAGGCCGCGACGTATGACGACATACTTGAACGGGCGTTTTGCTGATGAGACTAGGGAGCTTTTGCAGGTCGCTGTTGTTGATTACAGTAGGATGCACATGCACTGGCTGCTAGGTGCAAAACGGAATCGATCCGGGAGAACGAAGAACGCGGAGGGCGTGCGTGTGACCGCCTCTGTTTGAGAACAGGAAACAGAGTCGGACTCAGACTCGGATGGTCGTGAATCGTGATATATAAAGGACGCAACCATCCGGGAACTCCTCGTTCAAGAAACTCGGTGAAGATGCGTACCTCCTTCTCGATCTCGTTCCCCGACGGCATCCCGTCGAGACCGCACCCCGCGGATCGCGCGGGACTGCCGGCGCCGCCGCGCGTGCTGCGCGTACTCGAGGATCACCGGCCGTGGGCGATATTGGACAACATGGTCCTCGTCATCGTCGAGCAGACGTACGCCGCCCTGCGCGAGATCCTCGGAGCGCCGCCGCTCACCAAGGACGGGCACGTCGAGATCAGCCGGCCCGTCGACGCCGCCGACCCGGACTCGCCGCTGCTCTGCGTCAACGCCAGCGCGAGGCACTGCTCCATCCGCCTCGTCAACAGCAGCCTCCACAGTGGCGGCGCTTCCTCGACGAAGCAGTACCGCCTCGCCCGCGCGAGCGTCAGCGTCTCGCCGGGCTCGCTTCACGTGGCCCACATCGCCGACGACGGAAGCCCGCCAGTCGAGTGCTGGAAGTGCGCGGACGTCCGGCCCAACGTGTCGGGGAAGGGCCTGCTCGCGGTGCTGGACACCATCAGGTCGCGCCTGGACGCGGCGATCCGGGTCGAGGCGAAGATGATCGAGATGGCGAAGGCGAGCGGCGTCGTCAAGAGCCGCAAGGTCAGCGAGATCGTCGACGCGCGCATGGCGCTGGAGAGGATGCGGGCGGAGCTGGACATCGACGCGATCATGCGTAGGAGACGCCAGAAGCGGCGACGCCGTGACGTCCAGGAAATCAGCTGCTGGCCGGATGCGGCGGACAAGGCGGACGAAGCAGAGGTGTTGGTCAAGAGGTTAAGGACGCTGCACGTCTCCAGGAACCGTTGTCAGCCGGCGGCGGTCGAGATGGTTCAGGTGAACGACGCCGACGTCCTGATCAAGTGGTTGGGCGCACTTCTGGTGTGATGTGACGAGGAGACGAGAAAGATCGATGCAATCCTGCGGACGAGCAGGCAAAGATCGAAGATACAATCCCGGCATGAGTGGATTGATCAGGGGCATCAGGGCAGGTTGATGCTGAACATGGAACGGCGGACAGATTGCAGGAATACTCTGTTTTCTACATCATCGACTTATTCTGGCTACAAGCTGCTGAAGCACAACCTGTGTCGTCAAGAACTGCACCACGATTTCCATGCTCCGTCAGTACTCTGTAAATTGCACTGCTGCTGAACCGCCACCACTGGACACATAGGAGTTGCAGCGTCATCGTTTTGTCCATGTGGACTGGAAGTGAATTTTCAGACGTTATTGTTGAGGGGCAGCTGATACTTGACTTGAATTGCATTGTTGATGTTTGAGGTGAATGGCGCTGCTGATGTGTGAGGGGCTACTAGCATGAGAATGTACTAGATCAATAACAGTTTCTTTATGTTGTGTTCGGAGGAGATTTAATACTAATAATAGAAGGCCTAATTAGGCCTCGTTCAGAAGATGATAGTATTTCTTTGTGATCTCTATCTTTTCCAGATATGGAGAGGTCCTGATTTATGTTGAAATTAAACCGTTTTGTATGATATTTCTGTGCCTTTTCACTATGCATGATTCGGAATACACAGCTAATATGAACTTATCTCGTTTCTTTCTTGTACTTGGGAGTTGGGTAGACCATAGCACGTTGTTTACACCGAGTCATGAACACTAGAAAAATATGCAAAACATACAAAACTTAGGTCACCGTCGCTTCAGCAACACAAGAGGAAACAAAACTAGAGGGGCTTTTTAGCAATTCCGATTAGAATGACCGGCCTTGTCAATACGAATTGGGCCTGGATTTGAAAGACTGGCCTTGTAAAGAAATTGGGCTGTCCATCCTTGTAGCCTAGTGAGAACAAGAAAAACTAGGTCCATTTCCTTTTAGCCAGGGTTTAGCCGCCGCCGATCGCCGGGTCGCCGCAATGGACTGCGGCGGCGATCCAACCCTGCCGCCGCCGGCGAAATCACCAAAGCTACTGAACCCCACCACCACCATCGACTCCCTCGGCGATGACATCCTGCTCGACATATTCCTCCTCCTCCCGTCCCTCGCGTCGCTCATCCGCGCCGCGCTCACGTTCCAGGCATGGCGCCGCGCGGTGGCGTCCTCCCGTGCCTTCCGCCGCCGCTTCCGCGAGCTCCACCCGGCACCCCTCCTCGGCCTCGTCGCGGAACCGCAGAAGGACGCCCTCCCCTCCTTCGCGCCCGCCCAGCGCCGCGACCGGGACGTGCTCGCGGCCATTCGCGGCGGCGACTTCTCCCTCACCTTCCTCCTCGATCCCGACGACTACGCTTGCGACGCGCCGCCCCTCCACTGGCACATCCATGACTGCCAGGACGGCTTCCTCCTCCTCATGAACTGGGACGCCGGCCTACTCGCCCCCGTCAACCCACTGGCCCTGCAGTTTACAGACTACATCGAGATGCCCATTGACAGGAAAACAGGGCCGCCACAACCTGGCGTACCTACCTCACTTGACGTGCATTTGATTTGCTCAGATGAAGATCCCATGTCATTCCGGCTTGTCTGGCTTTTCTACATGGAATCCGCGGTGCAGGTTGCCGTCTTCTCGTCGGGGATGGGCTGGTTCTTCCATCCATTGGTGGACATCGCAGAGAGGGCGCCACCGCATAATGCTGGCGAGCATTGGCTCCACTTTGGGTTGCAGTCTAATGGTGTTCTGTACTGGCCTTTCAAGAACATGGAGCACGTGCTGAAGCTGGACACTAAGACAATGGAGTTCTCTGTTTTGAAGCTTCCCCCAAACATGGATCACAGTTACAGCTTTGTAGTTGGAGAAACCATGAATGGTACCCTTTGGGTTGTTTATTGCACTGGATGGAGCATTGACGTGTTCAGGTACGATGGTGTGGACAGATGGATTTCTGCAGGCCAGATCCAGTATGAGAACGAGACTGATCCACCAGCAGACAATGATACACTATGTGTCGTGACTATGAAGGATGGGTTTGCCTACTTTGCCACACCAGATATGATCCTGTTTCTGTGCTTAGAAACAATGGCGCTAGACACGCTGATTCCGAGGAGTTTTCGTGCCCGTCATTTCCATCCCTACATCATGGCGTGGCCTCCTTGTTTAGTACTAGGAAACTATGGGAGTTTTGCTGAAATCCAGGATGGTGCTAATGAGCCTAAGGAATGTGGGACTTGATATAAATGTGACCTCTACTTGTTTCTTGCATTGTTGGTGCCGGTGATGCATAAGTAAGGTATGTTATAGGACTTGATATTAATCCGACTTTACTTGTTTCTTGACATTCTTTCTTGTTTGTTCTATTGCACCCGAACCACAGTTAAGTAATGAAATAGAAATGTATGCATTTTCATATCAAAAACTGCCAATCAGTGTATGCAGCCTAACTTGGGCATGATGTGTTACTATGCATTATGAAGGGCCATTAATTTAATGGTTAAATCAGACATACTGATTAAAGACTGTGGATCAAGTAATTACATTTTCATACCATGTATTAATTTTGCTATTTCGATGGAATTTTGTCAAGCTTTATGAACCAAACTCCGCGACATTGTTTAGATTTTCTCTATCTTGGATGATTGTTTATCAGCAATTTTTGTAACTTATATGATTTAGATCTTTGGTGGAAATTGCTAGTGAACTTGTTCTATGCGAAATGTACAAAGGCTTAAAATGTTGAAGACCTGTTTTGCAAATATTGAAACTGAAACTATATCCAAAAACTGAAACAAATTTGCCTGCATGTGCTGAAGTTTTGTGTGTGTAACTTTGTTGAGTTGTTATAGTAAATTTTCTCCATATCGTGACCAATCCTCCTTGTCGAAGTGAAGGAGAGACTGGTGAGCGTGAGCATAAGACATGGCGTTGCTATGTGCTATACGGTGATATATACAACCACAATTTGTTAGACATATCAGTAATTGAAGATCAATTAATATGTTCTCTTTAAAGAAAAGTTCTGAATAAAATTGGTATTCTACATCGATCCTGATAACAATCGCTGTGTTTATTTTGCAGGTTAGCAGTAATGCTTAGATTTCAATCTGGTGTGAAGGATATGCTGTTTGTTTTATTGGTATTAGAGCTACCAGGTAGGCAGGTACCAGTCTACATATATTAATAAAAAGATAAGGAAGTGAAGGGAATAAAGAGCACAGATGATACATTGTCTTCTCCAAACTACTGGATAGATAATATTCCCCAGCACAACAATCTGGGTCAAGGCACATTAAATTTGACCAAAGTTTCATGGGGTTTATTGTTGGGGTTTTTCACTGTATGCATTTTGTCTTTCTTTTTCTATGGCCGAATAGACAGGGTTAAATGTTTTTTACATAGAAGTGAAGATTAATTAGAGGATTTAGCTCAGTAAATTTGGTCACAGCAGAAGGTACACTTGCCCTTTTATATGCTTAGTTTGCATCTGTTATTATCCCTTTGCTTTGTATTTTACCATGCCTCAGAAAGTAAAGAGATAAAATGGTTGGCTTATATATGAATAAGTTAATTGATCATTTGTTTACACACAGTCGTAATTGTTGGAGAAAATTCCTATAGTATGTCCAGGTCCCAGCTATGCTAGTCACCACAACGTGTTGCATCGTTGCATGCAACCTAGGTGAGCATGAGTTTGAGTTTGCAAATGTTATTTTGAGAGAGTCCCAATGAAAAATTCGCCATCGGTGTCCCGAGAATTTTTTATTAAAATAATAGTATTTTAATTAAAAATTGCAAAACAGAGGTACCTTTGGAAAAAATTGCAGAAATGGGTGCCTGTCGGTCATCCAGTGACCTATTGGTCACTGGATAACCGATAGGCCTACGTGGCAGCCGACAAACGCCGAGGAGAGAACCTATCGGTCACCCGATTACCGACAAGTACCTGTCGGTCTTCCAACGACCGACAGGCAGCAGAATATCGCCAAACAGCGCTATCGGGCCGATAGCCAGGGCCTGTCGGTCATGGGATGACCGACAGGCACCTATCGGTCATCCCACAACCGACAGGTACCTGTCGGCCATCCCATAACCGACATGTGCCTGTCGGTCATCAGGTCTCTTCCTTAGCCTTTTTTGTTTTGTTTTGCCAGTTTGTGTTTTTCTAAATTTTGTTTTGAGACATGAGGCATAAATTAATTTTTTTACATATATTTTTAGGATTGAGAGGTAATATTGTGTGGTTTTTAAAGTTTTTTTTACGTGAGTAATGCAATAGAAAAGGTGAACTGAAAAATAACTCGACTTTAACAAAGATACTCAGCAACCAATATCGATAGACCAACATATACAGAGTGAACTGAAACAATGGCGTGTTTCGATGCACATGGCAAAGCTACGTGTCCATCGATCTACTCCTAACACGCCTTAGGGAAATAAATTTCACTCACAGTGAACGTAGTACAAACTATGAGGTGGAATGACATATTCGTCGCCTAGGTGAAACGACGCGTATCCCTCGTCGTCCCCTTTCGACTTAGATGAACCTCCTCCGCTTTTCTCGCGAAGCTCGTCCAACCTCAGATCTATTTATCCTCAGTGTCTACTGAGTGCAACGGGGATATTTCCCCTTTCTGAAGGCATCAGGACCTGCTGCCCTAGCGCGGCGAGCTCTCTCGCGCATCCTCTCCCTTTCGGCCTCACGGGCCTCATGAGCAAGGCGATCTTCCTCTTGTTTGCGCCTTCGTTCCGCCTCCTCTCTTTGCTTGCGTTCCGCTTCGTACTTGCATCGACGCTCTTCCTCCTCCTGCCTCATCTTCCTGCGTTCCTCCTCTCTCCTTTCCTCAGCTTCCATATCAAGCCAATGCCTTCTTGCACGTTGAGCAACATGGTAGACATGGGCTATATTCTCTGGTGTCTGCTCAGTGTCAACATACTCGATGAACTCACACAGAGGCGGTGGGGACTGCAATGTTATGAACGTATTAGTGAATAAGAATGAATGGTGGAAGCAAAGAATGACGAAGTACAAGTAGTTACCCTTGGCCTCCTATCGGAAGAGTAAAGACGTTGCGAATGGTCATATTGGTAGTTCTTGCACATCCAAAGCCTTTTGCCGTAGTCATCACTGAGAACGAGTGACTTCACTAGCCTGCATGGAGTGCCACAGAGGCACATAGGGGCGATGAAGCCATCTTCGAGAGGTAACGTCTCTTTGTTGTGGGGTGGATCGTTGGGGAACTCCATAGCTATGGAAGAAATTCTGGTGTTGGTTAGATTGCGAAGTGGCTGAGCTTAATGGACAGACGATGTGTGCATTTTATAGGCATAACTAACGTGGTCTATAGACGAAGACTACAAAGAAAAGAAGAGGAGATGTCATCGGATGCTCTGCAAAGTTGCCCGTGAATGGATGTGTCGCCATGCGAAAATAATAAATGCGTGTCGTCACGTCACTAAAAGTTGTCTAGTCATGTCGCAGTTGTCTAGTCATGTCGCGTTGCAGAAGTGAGTTGGCAACATGCAAAACTGCTTTTGCATAGCGATCTTGCAGGTATGTTTGTATCCCACGAGTTATACCCTCCAGAATCTCCACTAAAGGCAAGCACCGAGTCCCTTTCAATGCCCAATTATAAACTTCTGCCCCATTAGTGGTCATAATGTCATAGTGGGATCCATCCGTATCTGCTATCAATGCCCATTTCTCCATCGCCTCATCCTTGATCCAATCTGAGAAGCACTTCACCCTTCGTCCACCCCTCCTGCGCCTAATTTTGTCCTGCGGTTCATTAGGCAAAGGATCTAACCCCTTTGGCTCCTCGTCACGTGGCATAGGAGGTTTCTTTTTAACCTCGTCCATGTGGTTGCCAGTGAGCTTGTCCAGCTCGCCCCATAATATGTCAAATTTGCACCTTCGATTCTGTTTGCACAGCTTCTTGAACATATCCATAAGTCGTTTGCTCTTAAACTGTCTGTAGAAGTTTGCCCCCAGATGCCTCATACACCATCGACTATGCAGATCGGGCCAAAATTCCTGATCATTATAGTCTGTCTGCAATGTATCAATTGCTGACAATAATCCCGCATGGCGATCATGTAAGATGCAGACATTGGGTCTCTGCATAACAACCGCTCGCTTCACCCACCTCAAAAACCACAACCAACTCTCTGTATTCTCACTCTCCACAAATGCAAAAGCAATTGGCACAATCTGATTCTCCCCATCCACTCCAATAGCGGTGAGGATCTGCCCTTTGTACTTATCAGTCAAGAAAGTGCCGTCCACAGCAAGAACAGGTCGACAATGTATAAATGCTTGTATCATACAACCAAATGACCAAAATGCACGGCGTAGGACCCTGTCCCCATTTGTATTTTCAAAATCGTCCACCGCAACCACAGTTCCTATATTCCTCGCTTGCATAAGCTCAAGCAGGCCAGGTAGGTTGTGGTACGAGTCCTCGTATGTCCCGAACCTTTTTTCCAAGGCCTTTTGTTTCGCTCTCCATGCCATATCATAGCTGATCTCATAGCCTAATCGATTCTCTATGGCATGCATTATAGCAAAAGGAGACATACCGGTCTTCTGCACAATCTCAGGATACATGTACTCAGCTACAAACTGTGTAGTCATGTTCTTGTGTTTCAGAAGAGTCCTATCCAATGAACACGAATGGCCTACCACGATAGACGCTACAAATGATGTCTCAGCTTTCGGCAGGTATCCGTGAACCCTCCATGCGCAACCCGGAGCCGTGCACTTGACGTCATATGTCCTCGGGTTTGAAATGACCACCGTGAACTCCTTCTTCTCTGAGAACGCCCACCTCTTTACGGCATGCTGAAAAGATATCTTATCAGGAAACATCTGCCTTTGACGGATCTCTATAGCATCATACTCCCAACATGAATTGTGGCCATCATTAACAGCTAAGTTCTCCATATTGATCCAGTCCTGCGGCTCTTCATATCCCATGCCCCATCCCTGACCAGCTGTTCCATCAACGAAGGTACAAAACTCGTCATCATCCCTGTCCATCTCATCAACAATTGCCTCATTGACCTCTCCCGAATCTGCTTCTAGTGTGCCAACATTTATTGGCAACCTATCCTCAGTGGTTGGATGAACCACAGGATTTGCAGCAACTTGACTTGGCTCGGCACTAACATGACTCGGCTCGTCACAAACATATTGCTCCGCATGAACAATTTGTCCCACGACTCCATCTTCCTCTGTATTTACGACATTGTCATCAACCTCCTCCTCCAGACGGGTCGTTGTCGGATTACATTGCACCAGTAACAAGTGAGCAAAATGCCGTTGCAATCCCATCGTCACAAATTGCTTCCAATGTTTAGTGCTTCTCACCTCCACAAGTTCCCATTTCCAAGAGCCTTCATGCTTTCGAAGAATCATAGCTCTCACTACAAACCGATACTCTAAAGGATTCACATTCAAGAGACTATGTAACCAACCATACACTTCGCCTCGCTGCATCTCTACCGGATCATTCAAAACACTGTCCACATACTGAAAATTACTCAAATCTACCCCATAGTCACGATGCTCAATTTGACCTTCACCGTAAAAAACTCGGAAACTCACTACATCGGACATCCTGCTCAAGAACAAATTAATTACTACCGGCATTAACAACTATTTTTAACAAATAAAAATCAATCAATATTTATGGACAAATAAAAATCAATCAATATTAATGGACAATTTATTTAAACACATATAATGACCAATGTCGATCAAATGTCTCATTGTATCAATCAATACTACCATTGCTATTACTAACTAACTAAACCCTACACTAATCCCTAACTAAACCCTACCGGCTATATTACTAATTAAACTATCTATTTTACTAACTACTAACCTATAAAAAATTCCCTACACACTACTATAACAATCTACACTAATCCCTATTGTACTGACTACCTAAACAAATGAGAAAAAAAAAATACCTTGGACTGCCGCCCGACGCGGCCTCCAGCGCCGGCGGAGCTCAGGCCGTGGGGCCCCGGCCCTCCACCAGGCCCACGGCGCCCCTCCGCGCTCGCCGAGCCCGCCGCGCGCTCGCCCCGTCGCTCGCCCTGCCTCTCTCCCTCGCCACCGGTGCGAGAAGCGAATGGAGAGAGAGAGAGAGAGCAGGGCGCGGGGCGTGAGGATAAGGTCTGGGGACCTGTCGGTCGCTGGCCAACCGATAGGGCCTATCGGGTGCCGGATGACCGATAGGTCCTGAGTCGGGCGCTGGATGACCGATAGGCCCCTGTCGGGCGCTGGATGACCGACATGTCCGCGTGGACGACCGACAGCCGACGTGGAAGTCTGCCGACAGGCAATCGGGTGCTGGGTGACCGATTAGTGGCCTGTCGGTCATCCAGTGCCCGACAGGCACCTATTTGTGCAATTTTTGCAAAACGGACCCCAAATCTGCAATTTTTTATTAAAATACTATTATTTTAATAAAAATTCCGGTGTCCCGAGGCTATATGGTAATAAACGTGGCTGGAATCGGGAAAAAAAACGTGGCTGATTCCGATATGGTTTCTGCACCTGGTTACGAGGCAAATAGCGGTATATATAGAAACAACTGTTGCAGGGCAGACTGATTCGATGACGCCGCCGATCGCCGCAATGTTCCTCGGTGGAGCTTCAACGCGTCCGCCGGCAAACCAATCGTACCCCACCACCATCGACGCCCTCGGCGAGGACCTCCTGCTGGAGATCTTCCTCCGCCTCCCCTCCCTCGCGATGCTCATCCGCGCCGCCGTAACGTGCCGGGCGTGGCGCCGCACGGTGGCCTCCTCCCCGTCCTTCCGCCGCCGCTTCCGCGCGCTCCACCGGGCGCCCCTCCTCGGCGTATTCACGAACCCAGAGCTCTGCGCCTCTATCCCGGTCTTTGCCCCCTTCCACCGCTGGGAACGGGACCGGGACCGGGACCTTCTGGCGGCCACCGGCCGTGGCGACTTCTCCCTCACCACCCTGCTGGATCCCGATGACTTCGCAGGTGACGCGCCGCTCCGCTGGGCCTTGCGCGACTGCCGCGACGGGCACCTCCTCCTTTCGAACAGGGATGCCAGGCTACTCGCCTCCATCTACCCGTTGTCCGGATACTTCCCAGACTATATCTACATGCCAGTGACAACAGGAGCAAGTAACAAGACTGCATTTTATTGGCCTTACGACATGCATTTGCTTTGCTCGGATGAAGACCCCTTGTCTGTCAGCACCGCTACTGCACCGGAGGCGCCTGTAGCTGGTTCGACAACGGAAGTGGCGCCAAACCGCAAAAGCTCCCGCGCGCGTCGGCCCAACATCAAGCTATCAGGCGAATTTTTTTTATTTTTAATCAAATTTTTTATTATATTTTTATTAATAACCGCACGTTTTCAAAATTTGCAAAACTAGTCGCCTAGTCGCCCGAGGCGCGGGCGATTAGCTCTTGTCGCCCCTCTGATGGGCGACATTTCACCTTGTCGCCTTCCCAAAGGGCGACAGGATTTAGTCGCCTACCCAAGGGGCGACAAGGATCCAGTCGCCCACCCAAGGGGCGACAAGATCCAGTCGCCCACAGGAAGGGCGAAAAGATCCACAGTGATTTTTTTTTGTTTAAATTTTTCCCCATCGCGGATTTTTTGTTCATTTTTTTTTCAATCGTTGTGGCATAACTTAATAAAATAGCAAACATGGAAAGTTATTTAAACATCGTGCATGAGTGTACATATCATACAAAATAAAAATTATGTCACACACAAATGATACAAGAGATAGCTAATGCCTGCCACGCTTAGGGGGCACACCCCTAACAGTGCCAGGCTTAGGTGCTTTACGACCCGCTCTCACGTGACCGGCAGAGTACGTCAACGGCGAAGGAGGAACCACCTGACGCGTGGGTCGACCAGAAACAGGCGCTGGTGTGTCGTAGTAGTCCTGCGAAACCTGTGTCACTGGTGGTGCGCCACCTAACTGCGACGCACGAAGTGTGTCCTGCTGCCCTTCAGCCAGGTACGAGTCCAGGTCGAAAGGCGTCGGAGATCGTCGGCCATAACGCTCGTGGTGTCCAGAGACCTCCTCATCGTCGTAGCCTTAGTCATCCATCTCAGACCCTATAACAAGAAAGTTGTTATGCAAAAGCTAACACTAATTTATACTATAAGGAAAACTTAGTAGTAGACCTTACCTGGAGCCATGCGTGGCACCTGCGAAGAGGAGCCTGCAACGTTGGCAGCTGGTCACCAACCGCTATAGTTTGTACCTGCGCATAATAAATGAAACATGTCAGTAAGGAAAACATTATTGTTATATAGAAATAATCATTTGAACGATATAGGAGGCTAGGGTTTGACCTGTTGTGAACACCGGATGAGGAGGAGGTGGTGCTGCAGTCCTAGGAGTGTAGGCTGGATGCTGAAACATAGGTCGCTCCGCCCTGGGTGCCGACTGAGAAGGTTGCGGGACGGCATCGGTATGTCAACAACAGGAAGTGCAAGAGTTGAGCTTGACGATGTCCGTGGCGCTGTCGTAGATCCTCTTCATCGCAAGGGAGATCTCGTGTCCTGTAAGCTGAATGCCCTGCCTCATGCGCTGTAGAACTGATCCCGACTCCACGGCGTTCCGCTGTGCTAGATCAATCTATTAAGAGGACACCGACCTTAAAATGAGTATTGACATACAACAGAAAATGATTGCAAAGAAATAAGTTAGTAAGGATCGTACCGCCAGCGACAAGGCCTGGTCCCTATGGCTCGGGTACGTGTCTCTCAGGGTCGGGGTGTGGTTTTGTGGCACCGTGGGTGTGTGCGTGACCCTGGTCCGTGTGCGAGGGATGTACCAACGTAGGTACTCCTGGTAAGCCTCGGAGGTGAACGGCCTCATCTCCTGTATAACGTCCTCCAACGCATGGCCCCACTGTGTCACCCACGGCTCCATACGTGTCCACCAGCTGGTGCCTGCTGCCTGCCCCTTCCGCGTGTAACTACATAAAGAGTGGAATTAGACAAAAAAAAGCAAATATTTCATATATCTAGCACATGTAGTTAAATAACTTACGAGTGAGCTGACGGCGTAACAACACGAGGAATCGTCAACGGGAACTCTTGGTGACGACCGAACTGATGCATCACCCGGTGAGGTGAGTACTCCTCGACGAAGATGTCGAAGACGAGGGCTTTCCGCGTAAGCCAGTACTCGCTGTCGATCGTGCAGAATGTCGACAACCCAGCCGGTGCTCGAGCAGCAACGTCCTCTGGGCTGTAAGGTGTCCAGCGCACGTCCTCGTCTCCTCGAATCCTGTTGAACTCCCAGACGTACTCAGGATAAGCCTTGTGAACCTGCAGGTTTGCCCAAGTAGGCTGCATAGAAATAAAACAAAATCACGTCAAGTGAGAAGAACTAACCCAACGTCGGCACCACAAGGAGCCTATGGTTGGGCCGTCGAGCTCGCTGTCACCGTAGAAAACTCCTCCGTATGTTGACAGGTCCATGTGTGGACGTCCGATACTAAACCGCTCGTATGCCCACATCTGGAGGAGCAATGGGCAACCAGCGAGGATGGCGTTGGGGTCCACCTTTGTGCACGCGTCACAAAGGCCTCGGTACGTGACTGCCAAGATAGCAGAAGCCTAACTATACTGTGGAACAGCGTCAAGCGGTGCGTCCGCAATCGCACGAGCAAAGTGGATCAGCTGCTTGCCCACAGAGTTCCCGTGGGAACTTGTGAACATGATCCAACCATACAACTAAAGGAGGTACGCCTCCAAGTGCCTCGACACAGTGGCCTCATCTGCCTCCGGGTGAATGTAGTCCGCCTGCATGTGACGACACAAAAACAAATGTTAGCTATAGGTATCATAAATTGAACATATAAATGAAATATACGACATGATGAATCACTTTACCTGAAACTGTAGTAGCCACTTCTTCGTTGGCCCGTGGTGCTGGTCACCAGGAATAGTCCGGCACGGTGGAGCACCTGGCGCACGAATGATACCCTCGAAGCGGACAAGAAGGTCGTGCCGCCAAGTGTCTGCCACGTCGGGAGAGGAGACCGCCTGACCACGAGTGCGTACTCCAAGCAAGAACGACACATCCTCAAGTGTCGGTGCCATCTCCCCACAAGGGAAGATGAAGGTGTGAGTCTCAGGTCTCCAGCGGTCCACTAGTGCAGCTAGCAGAGAACGGTCGTACGAGAACCGTCTGGAAGGATCGGCCTGCTCGTCTGGCCCGGTGGCCTCAACAAGCCTACAAAGCGGTAGGAGTCCAGCTGCCCGTAACCTGCAAAAGTTAAAGTGATTAGTTTCGGACGAAAAAGTAAAATAAGTAAACAAATAATTGAACACATAATGATGCATACCTCGGAATCCATCGATCATCTAACCGCAACAACTCCAGAGGTACCCTGGGGCGTAGAACAGGCAGCTCAGCTGCAGTAACAGCACTCAAGTAGGACCGGTGCCGACGGTCCAAACGGGAGTCCAGTAACTCCAACTCAGCTCCATCCCCGGTCGCCATACCTACACACGTTGCTTGTAAAATCAACAAATAACATACACATAATAGGAAATATGTCCATAATACATTACAACTTAAGGTCTCACAATACATTACAACAGGAAATACAATGTCCATAATAACTTAGTTCGCATGACATAGTTGACACAACACGAAACGCATTAAAGACGTTACTTGACATACAACAACATGGATCAACCTAGAGTAAAGAACAATAATGCTTCAACGAGCTGTTCCATCCATCCTTGCTACTCCACGACGTGTACGAGGACGACGACCATTTTGTGGATTCCCGGAAGGGCCTGCTTCAGCTGCTCCCTCTGTTGTCTTCCTACCGGTACACTTCTTGTAGGTATGTCCGATTCCATCACATTTCGTACATCTGTCCTCTAGTCTTCCTGTCTCAGACTCATCCATATCATTTCTAATACGCCGTGTCTTGTGACGACCACGCTTCTGCCTCAATTTTTCCTTATCAGGACCACGCAGGTAGTTACGACCAGGGTTGTTTGTGAATGTACCAAATATAGCAAAGCCATAGATCTCTGCATTCCATGTCGTCATGACAACCTCCTTTGAAAAATATTGCAACACATAACGCTTGGGTGCCAAATTTGTAAGTGAACAAGCTGCTATAACATGTGAGCATGGCCTGCGTAGAAGCTTTGGCTTCATACAGGAACATGTGCATGACTCATTGCAGACAATGCACTCTTGTACTGTCCTCTCGCGGTTGCCACCACGACGGCCCCTGTCTCTACAAAGAATCTCAAAACGATTCTCTGCCGTGCCCATAGGTCGAGCACGGTGGAAACTTGCCTTCTTAATCTTTTTCTCCATGTAACTTGTCATGAATGACGAAAATATCAATTTGTTGTCGGCCATAGCGTGACAAGCAGCTGCATGTCTTTCACGAAAGTACTTGTATATCCCATGCAAACTCCCCTCGACTATTGCAACAAGAGGCAATCCTCTCAAAAAACGAATAACCCAGTTGTACACCTCTACCAAGTTTGATGTCATTATTCCATACCTACAACCACCTGTATCGTACAATAATGACCACTTTTCCTTTGGCTCATGCTCAATCCAATCAGAAAAGCACCTAATAGATGACCCTGATCTCCGGACAACGTTCCTCGAGGCATCCGTGGGAAGGCCACAAAGAGCAACAAACCTACCAGCAAGGTTAGGGTTCGGTCTGTTCGACAGCTCTTCAGTTTGTTTTGTTGTCAACTCATCAAGGTGCTGCCACATTGCATTAAACTTTCTCTGTTGATTCTGGTTGCATAACCTTTTGAACATGTTCATTAGATGCTTATTCTTGAAATGTCTAAAAAAGTTCGCACCCAAGTGCCTCATGCACCACCTGGATTGTATGTCAGGCCAACGAGCTGGAACACCACGCTCAACAGAACCATGTTGCATATCCAATATCGCCTTCAGCAAACCTGGATGTCGGTCGTGTATGACACAAGCATTAGGTCTTCTTTGAACCACTGCCACCTTTACACGCTCCAAAAACCAATACCAGCTATCTGTGTTCTCACTCTCCACAAAGGCAAATGTCAATGGTACAACTTGATTGTTCCCATCGACTCCAATGGCAGTCAAAATCTGCCCTTTATACTTTCCTGTGAGGAAGGTACCGTCCATGCAGAGAATTGGCCTGCAATGACGAAATGCCATGATGCATTGACCCAATGCAAAGAATGCACGGTGAATGATCAATTTCCCAGGCTCTTTTTGATTTGGCAAATCCCTGATATCGTAATACGTACCAACATTCCTCTGCCTAATGGTTTCTAACAACTGTGGCAGGTTCTCATAAGAAGCTTCATATGAACCAAATCTCTTCTCTATCACCTTCTGCTTCGCTTTTCAAGCCTTTGAGTAGCTTATGGTGTACTTAAAATCCTCCTCTATAGTGTTGATTATAGATTTTGGCCTTATGTTATCCACAATTCTAGGATACATGTAATCAGTAATAAATTTGGAGGTCAGAGCTGTATTGCACTTCTCCAGTTCTTCCAACTGACATGTATGGTCCTTCACTATAGAGCATTTCCATAGCAGACTCCACTTTTGCTCGTAAGCATGCACCCTGAACGGACATTGTGTGAACACGCACTTAACGTCATACAGTTTCCTGCTTGACTTGACAACTACAAAGGACCTCTTCACCGACAGAGACCAGTACTTCACAGCAATCATCACATCATCTTTGTCTTTGTACAGAGCTCCCTCTGTCACTTCATTCTCGTGGTACTCCTATGGGACAGAGTACTCTTCATTGATAGTCAAATTTGCAAAATTTTGATTGTTCCACTCAGCTGGGACAGGAATCTCATTCTCGTCATCTGAAGAGTTGTTGGGGTCCTGGCAACAAGTATATGGCAAAGGAGATAGCGAAGGCCAAGCCACACCTGCCTAAGGCAACCGAAGCCACCCGGAACCACGCGAAGGACAAGCGAAGCAGAGCGGAAAGAGCAGACGGCGCAGGAGCCCGAAGTTGCTAACCTAAGAGCTATGCTAAGGTAGCCGATGGCATGCATGTAAATATAGTCATCTCGCCCCTTATAAATATGGGGGGAGGTGATCCTGTAATGACATCTGGTTTTCGGGCCACGAGCCAAAGACGGAATCATTTGCACCGCGCTCAGACCTCTCTAGTCATTCAACCCCTTCGCCCAGCATCGCGGGTGAAGGAGAGCTTCGCGCAACAAACTGCAGGGAACCTGAGTGAGAACACCTTCGTCCGACACTGCAGGGACCAGGAAGGAGGGCTTCGCTCCAACCAGTAGACGGCGACGACGAACAAGGAGGGCTTCGCGAGGTGATCCAAAGGCATCGTCAACCTTCGAGGGCTTCGCCAGAATCAGAACGCTTCTATATACCGTTGGAGGGCTTCGATACGTCACACGGAGACCTTCGATCCCCTAACATTTGGCACCGACCGTGGGCTGAACCCACGATGAAAAGAAAGCAAGACTACCACCAAGCAAAAGCTGCGAGGGTAAGAATAGAGCAAGAAGGATGGAAGCATTCAACCATCCGCTTCACAACAGACGACATCAGAGTCTCCGATTATCCACATACAGACGTCTTCGTGATCAAAGCCGACATCAAAGGGTATATGGTCCACCGAATCATGATCGACAATAGAAGCTCAGAAAATATCATCTTTAAAAATATTTTGGTACGCATGCAAATCAACAGCCATGAGAATACCAGCAAAACAACCCTGAAGGATTTCGGAGGAGAAGAAGCATCCTCGATCGAAAAAATAATGTTGAAAGTTACCTTCGAAGACGAAGATAGATCCATAACCCAGGAGACGGAGTTCATAGTCATAGACTCACCCAGCGAATACAATGCAATCTTCGGAAGGCAAATCATAGTAGCTTTCGGAGCTGCAATCCATCACAACTACCAGATGATTAAGATACCTTCGGAACAAGGCACCATTAACGTATGCTGTAACCCCTTCAGACCAAGAAGTGACAGAGAAAACGACTCAGGAGAAAAGAACGAACATGAAGGTCATCAAGCGAAGGCAGAACAAGCAAAGCTAGAACCTTCAAGCGAAGTCGAAGAAGTAATCTTATGGCCCAAGAAACCAGAAAGAACGGTTAAAATAGGAAAAAGTCTGTCTAAGAACGACAGAGAACAGATAATCAGGTTCCTGAAGCAAAACTCTGACATCTTTGCATGGTCACCACAAGACATCACAGGAGTCAAAAGAGAGACAATTTAGCACGAGTTAAAAGTCAATCCAAAAATAAGACCCTTCTCAAACAAGTTCAGAAAAGCGTCTGAAGAAAAGAAGGCCGCCGCAACAAACGAAGTAAACAAGTTGCTAAAAGCCGGTGTCATAAGACCAACAATATTCTCGAGCTGATTATCCAATGTCGTTCTCGTCAAAAAGAAGACAGGAGAGTGGAGAATGTACATTGATTTCACAAGGCAAAACAAAGCATGCCCTAAAGACAATTTCCCACTAGATCGAATTGATACAATAACTGACTCGGTAGCCGGTTGTCAACTGCTAAGCTTCCTAGATGCTTATTCAGGCTATCACCAGATTCATATGGCGAAGGAAGACGAAGAAAAGACACCCTTCATCACCTACGATGGAACCTTCTGCTTCGTAAGAATGCCGTTTGGCCTTCGGAACGCGGGAGCAACGTTCGCCAGACTCGTGAAGATGATCTTCGAAGACCAACAGGGAAGAAATGTTGAAGCATACGTGGACGACATAGTTGTAAAGACAATAGAAAGGGCTGACCGTTTAAAAGACCTAGATGAGACCTTCGAGAATCTGAGAAAGCACAATGTAAAGCTGAACCCAGCAAAATACGTCTTCGGAGTTGAATCAGGCAAACTACTGGGATTCATGGTCTCCCAGCGAGGGATCGAAGCTAACAAGAAGAAAATCGAAGCTATACAAGACCTCGCCCCACCAAAATGCCTAAAAGATGTGCAGAGACTAGCCGGAAGGCTTAATTCTCTAAGCAGATTCATTCCGAAACTGGCAGAACAAAGTAATCCCATTTTCAAGACACTCCGAGCAAAGGAAAAATTTCAATGGGGATCCGAACAACAAGAAGCCTTCGAAGGCATAAAAAGAGCTCTTACAGAATTAGCTGCTCTGGCCAGCCCAAAACCAAGAGAAGACCTGCTCCTATACATTGCAGCTTCGGTATCAGCCGTAAGTGCAGTACTTGTTCACGAACACAGCGAAGACAAAGTTCAAAAACCTGTATACTTCGTCTCCGAAGCCCTGTCAGGAGCGAAGCTACTCTACTCAGAAATAGAAAAGATGGCTTACGCGGTGATCATGGCTTCAAGAAAATTGAAACATTATTTCAGCGACAGGAAAATAATAATACCAACCTCTTTCCCCCTTCGTGACACACTGCGAAGCAGGGAAGCGATCGGACGAATAGGAAAATGGTCAACATAACTGGCACCCTTCGACATCGAGTTCAGAGCAAGAACAGCCATCAAGGCAGCAACTCACGCAGATTTCATAGCAGAATGGACCCCCCCTACTCCCGAAGCCTCTATCCAAATTGAAGAATCTTGCTGGACAATATTCACTGACGGTGCATGGGGAGCAACAGGAGCCGGAGCCGCGGCGATAATAACGTCACCTTCGGGAATCAAATTAAGATACGCTGTCAAGATGGACTTTCAGTCAACCAACAATATTGCAGAATACAAAGGAGTACTGTTGGGGCTTCGCAAAGCAAAGACTTTAGGTGCAAAAAGAGTGCTCATTAGCACAGATTCCGAAGTAGTAGCAAATCAAGTTGAAAACAATTACAAGACGAAGGACCAAGAACTGATCAAGTATCATAAAGCGGTCATAAAAATGCAAAAATATTTCAAAGGTTTCACTGTGCAAAGCCTAAAGAGAAATCTAAATCAAGAAGCAGATGCTATAGCGAAGGCCGCTGCCAAAGGCGAAGGTCTCTCTCCAGACGTTTTCTTTGAAATTCTAAATAAGTCAACCGCCGAAGAATCAGCAAGAAAAATTCATCACCTTTTCCAGATATGGGAGGATTGGAGGGCTCCAATAATAGCCCACCTTAATAATCAGTATGAACCTCAAGACGAAGCCGAAACAAAGAGAATAGCACAAAAGGCAAGAAATTACAAATTAATCGAAGGTCAACTATACAAAGGAGGAGTCTGTCAGGCCTGGTTGCGATGCATTCTATCAGAAGACGGGAAACAACTCCTTCATGAAATACATTCCGGCATGTGTGGATCTCATATCGCATCAAGACCTCTCGTCGCGAAGGTATACAGAATGGGTTTCTACTGGCCAACCGCCACCAAGGACGCAGAAGAAATAGTCAAAAAATGCACTGAATGTCAATTCTTCGCAAGACATCAGCGAAGCCTGGCAGCAGAAGTACAGCTGATGCAACCCATTTGGCCATTTTACCAATAGGGCATCGATATAGTTGGGAAACTACCAGCAGCTCCAGGAAATCTCCAGTACACCTTCGTCGCAATTGATTACTTTTCAAAGTGGATCGAGTTCAGAGCAGTAGCTTCGATCACTTCAGAAAATATGAAAAAATTCGTCTGGCAAACAGTAATCTGCAGATTCGGAGTACCCAAAAAGATAGTGGTGGACAACGGGAAACAATTCGACAGTCATCTATTCACAGAATTCTGCGAATCGTTGGGGATAAACCTACGCTTCACATCATTATACCACCCTCAATCAAATGGAGCAGTCGAGAGTGCAAATAAAAGAATATTCGAAGCAGTACAAAAGAGGCTACTCAACATCAAAAAAGGAAAATGGCCAGAGGAGCTTCATTCAGTACTCTGGTCGTTAAGAACAACTCCATCCAGATCAACTGGTTTCAGTCCTTTCAAGCTACTCTTCGGGGAAGAAGCAATGACACCGGAAGAAATACAAAACAAGTCACTACGAAGCCTAGCAGGAAACTCTGACGAGTCAACTATAACTTCGAAGGAAAACTTGAAAGAAGTTCGCAATGATGCTGTTCTCAACCTTCAGAAATATGAAGAAGAAACCCAAAAATGGAAAAACAAAAACATCAGGCCGAAGGGAATAAGAGATGGAGATCTGGTACTTCGGCGAAAGCCAAACGAGAAGACTGTTGGAAAACTACAGAGCAAATGGGAAGGGACATTCATAGCGAAGGCAACTGTAAACGAAAGAGCTTTCAGACTGCTAAGCTCCGAAGGAGAGGAGGTCAGTCACACATAGAATGTAGAAAAGCTGAAAAAATATCATGTATCAAAAAGAAAAACCGGCCTGTACTCTTTTCCTTGCAAAAGGGAATCCCTTCGAAGGGAGAATACAATTTTTTCCCTTCAAAAAGACATTCTTCGCGTCAACCGTCCTAAAGGACAACCGAACATACGACACCCCCTAAAAAGGGAAGAAAAAGTCATCAAAGGCTAAAAGTCAAAGGTCAGGCGCCAAAAGCCAACAACCTTCGATCGCGTCCAAGAGGACATGAAAAATAAAAAAAAGTAGAAACCGAAGGACAAAGCGCCAAAAAGCTTACACCCTTCGACTGCGTCCACAAAGGACATGAAAAGAACAAAAGGCAAAAAGTCCATTGTTCCCTACGAATCGAAGCATCAAAAGAAGAAGCCTTCGATCAGGCAGTATTCTCCCAAAAACAAGGGAAAGAAAACGCGAAAGAGAAATACTAAAAACGAATTTCAGATATCGCGCAGAGACCAACGAGGTCATCCAAATACATTAATCGAAGGGCAAACTAAATAAATATACAGAGTTAACCTTCGCTTAAAGTAAAGTTTTCTACAAAATTCAGAACAGAATAACAGTCACTCTTCGGTGGCGTTATCATCAGACCCACTCGAAGTACTAGATCCTTCGCTGTCAGAGGCACCCCGACCACTTGAAGAATTAGCATTCTGGTCGATCGAAGGGCTTGCGTTCTGTCCACCAGCAGAGACTCCAAAGAGAGCAGAAATACGTCCAGGGCCAACAACGCTCCAATGAAGAATCAATTTCCTCGCCGACTGTCGAGCCACCCCTGCAACGGATTCTGTCTCGGTCGAAATAGTGAAGCCATCATCCAATATTGGATCGACACAACCTCCGGACAAGCTTAGCTGCGCGAAGGCTTCTTCAATACCAGCAGCCCCAGCAATGACGTCATAATTCCTGGCCACATCCTTCAGAGAGCCAGAATTCGTCGAAATCCACTCGGCGAACTCAAAGGCTGTAGCATTCGGCAAAGGGAAACTCGAAACCTCACCGCCAAGAAAAGTTATGGCATCCCTCAAGTTCTTGCAAACATTAAAGAGGGCGGTCAAAGACTTCCTTTCCTCCGTTCGCTTCTCGGCGAGCTGATGCGTAACTTCGCGAAGCCTTTCCTTGTTGCGATTGAGGCGAGTTTGAACGAAGCGGAACTGGGTATCAATGGCGCCTACAACCGGAATGGACTGAAGCACAAAAAGAGGCTTTAGAACAAAACGTATCTTGGCATGAAAGGAAATAATTAAAAGAATAAAAACATACCTTGAGATGATTAGTATAAAGAGATTTCAAGAGCCATCCGGAGTCAACGCAAGCAAGCTTTCGCCTTTCATGATAAAAGCGAAGGTCCTCCATGATTTTAGTAACATCTTCCGAAAGCTCTTCGCTAGGGAAGACATCAGACGAAGTAAACTCTACTGGCTCCTCATTATCATAAGGGAAGAAACGAGGCATGTCAGCGAAGGGATCTTCGCTAGATTCAGAGCCTTCGCCTTCGTCATCACTTGAAATATCTGGAGGGGGGGCAGAACTGATAGGATCCACGGCTAAAGCCGGCTCACGATACGAGCCACTACCGGTGCAACGACGCTTCCGCGAAGTACCAACATCCTCTGCAGTCGAAGCCTTAGAGCGTTTCTGCCTTTTCGGGGCTGGAGCCGCATAATCATCATAAGGCTGACCACGAACTGTGAAGGACCCGTTAAAACGGACCGGTATACGAGCTTCTTTGCGGCATACGGCTTCCTTCTCAATATAAGAGCCAAGAACCTCTCTAACCCGGCTCTCAACATCGGCAATAGGAAGACCTTCGCCGGTCAACAAGTATTTGCGGAGGCCATTGTCATATCTCCCTTCTGCAAACCGAAGCTCCAAGCCAGAACCGAGTGAGCTGACCTCAGCAGAGATGTATTCTTCGACAAGGTCACGGGTACTCAAAAGGGATCTAACCCTTCGAAGAGCATCAGTGCAAACTTCAAAGTTAGCATCCGGCTCAACTTGGACGGTTATCAGCCACTCAGGGTGCTTCATTGTGCTAACGATCCCTGAACCTTCGCCAAACTTCACGTAAAACCATCTGTGCTTCCAAGGCGTAAGAACTTTGTTGGTTTGGCCATACGAAGGGGCATACCCATGTTTAATGGGAACGAAGTTAATTACCCCAAAGCTATCTGAATTATCAGTAGAGGTGGGCTGAAAATAAAGTTTATAGTTGCGTGTAAAAACAGCCAAGCTGGGTTCAGCGCTTTCGGACTTGCAAGCCCAAATAAAAGAGGCAAGCCTAACGAAGGCACTAGGAGTCAATTGATGGATCTCCAAGCAGAAGGCACGAAGGACTTGGGCTACGAAGGGATGAGCCGGAACGCGAAGGCCAAAAAGAAAATAATCAAGGAAAACAACAGCTTCATCAGGTCCTGGCTCAGGAACTGTGCTAGAACCGGGAGAACGAACACATTCCCGAGCCCCGAAGGAGAAAAGGAACGCACTATCAAGGAAGGCTTCGGTACAGTCAGAAGGACCGAAGTTATTCTTGAAAGACCTTTGAGCCAAAGAGATCTTCTTCGGAGCCATTTTCGCGAAAACAAGCACTAAATAAGCGAAGGTGAAAGACCGAAAGAAGCGAAGGAGACAAAGAAAGGCAAGCTATAAGAGTCAAAAGAGAACTCAAATAGCAAGCCAAGATCGACACGCTTCTTATAGCGACCAAAACGCACCGGGAAGCGGGTCAGACATCGAACCACGAAAGGACGCGACGTTAAGATGAAAAGACGTGACGAGCAGACTTGTTGCAGAACTCGAAAGAAACTGGCTCAGGACCTCGTTACACGTGGCACTTCGTCAGTTGAGGGCTAATGTTGGGGTCTGGCAACAAGTATATGGCAAAGGAGATAGCGAAGGCCAAGCCACACCCGCCTAAGGCAACCGAAGCCACCCGGAACCACGCGAAGGACAAGCGAAGCAGAGCGGAAAGAGCAGACGGCGCAGGAGCCCGAAGTTGCTAAGCTAAGAGCTATGCTAAGGTAGCCGATGGCATGCATGTAAATATAGTCATGTCGCCCCTTATAAATATGGGGGGAGATGATCCTGTAATGACATCTGGTTTTCGGGCCACGAGCCAAAGACGGAATCATTTGCACCGCGCTCAGACCTCTCTAGTCATTCAACCCCTTCGCCCAGCATCGCGGGTGAAGGAGAGCTTCACGCAACAAACTGCAGGGAACCTGAGTGAGAACACCTTCGTCCGACACTGCGGACCAGGAAGGAGGGCTTCGCTCCAACCAGTAGACGGCGACGACGAACAAGGAGGGCTTCGCGAGGTGATCCGAAGGCATCGTCAACCTTCGAGGGCTTCGCCATAATCAGAACGCTTCTATATACCGTTGGAGGGCTTCGATACGTCACACGGAGACCTTCGATCCCCCAACAAGAGTCAACATCAGGAAGATTCTCATGCACCTGGTCCTCCCTCCTCATTTCCTCAACTATATATTTTATCCGTTCTCCTTCGTCTGCTTCACCAGTCGGTTCCACAAATGCTGGATTTTGCTCACCCTCCTCAATTTGTGTCTCGCCTTCCTCTTCATCCTCGCCCTCCTCTTCATCCGCCATGTCTGCACCACCGACCTTGTCGACAGCATCTACCTCGATCACCTCCTTCAGATATGCCCGAGCAAGGCGGACAAGAGGCCACCCACATTCTACAGCCTTGTTCACATATTTCCTCCATGTCGATGTTGCATTCAAAGGCACTAACTCCCAGTAAAATCCCTCACGTGCACGACTGACCATACCCATCAGGTTCAGTCCGTGTTGGTCTGTATCAAACTGAAACAACCGCATCAACCAATTGTGCACACCAGTAATTGTCCTCTCATTTGGCCTTGTGATTCCTCTATAAACTGATGGAAACCCTGACAGATCAACCCCCTCTACCCCATGAACAATATCCCCTTCTCCATAAAAAATTTGGAACACTATCTTATCTGACATACCTGTCAACCACCGAGATTCAAATTAACTACATTTAGATCTATTAACTACTAGATTTTTAATTGAAATTACATATTGTCTTATAATACATTCAGGTCTAATAACTACTATTTTTCTATTAACTACTATTTTTCTATTATATCTGAACTATTTATTTAAATACTACGAAATCTACAGCTATATGAAAATTTTGCTTCTATTATATCTAAATATTTATTTACATAATCACTAAAACTATTTGTTTAAATACTAGTAAATCTATAGCCATCTGAACATGTTGCTTCTATTATATCTAAATATTTATTTACATAATCTATAGCTACAACAATCGTATTTAAATATGAATACAACTATATTATGCTAAACTATTTATTTAAGGAAGAAGTCCATTTTACTACCCTCAAGTATTCATGTAGTTCACTTAACCCCCTAAACTAATGTTTGGTCTAATTTACTACCTCGAACTATCTAGATTGGTTCAATTCACCCCCTCGTGAATTTTTACTTTTCAGTTTCTTTTTGTATGGGTTATATTTGAAGCTAAAATTTTGTTGGATGGTAGATGACATAATCCTCTATGCTAGAAAAATTGTTTCAGATATTTTTAGAAATTTTTTCTTGTATTATTCTATCTTATATGTCGAATTTGTATTGCACACTTTCCACATAAATTTTTTAAAAAAAAATTCTTTAAACATTTTCTAACATAAGGAATGTTTTAACCTATAATCTCACAAAAGTTTACACTCAAACATGATGTGTACCTAGAGATACAAAAAAGAAAAATTTCATGAGGGAGTGAATTAAACCAATCTAAATAGTTGAAGGGAGTAAAATGGACTAAAAATTAGTTTAGGGGGTTAAGTGAACTATATGGATACTTGAGGGTAGTAAAATGAACTTCTTCCTTTATTTAAATACTAGTAAATCTAGATCTAGCTTACAGGATATTGCTTCTACTGAAAGTACACTATTTCTACATCTAAAACTACATTTGTAACTACAAATTGAAAAACTTACCGCAGTTGCGACACGTCCGAGCAGCACGCCGCAACCACCTCCCCTCTCTTCTCCTCCCTTCTCTTCTCTTCTCCTCCCCTCTCTTCTCTTCACCTCTCCCTCTCTCTTTTCTTTTTTTTTTGAATTTATGTCCAATTTAGGCCGAAATTCGGCCGTTTATAGGCGTCGGAGCCTGTCGCCCGACCGTTGGGCGACTGGGCCCACCACCCGCGCCCGCCGCGCCTTGTCGCCCGTTGAAGGGGTTATTTGATACCCTGTCGCCCGACCGTTGGGCGACTGGGCCCACCACCCGCGCCTGCTGCCCTTGTCGCCCTCTGAGCGGGAGACTTGGGCGCTTGTCGCCCGTTGGGTGGGCGACTAGGCCCCACCCAGCCAGCTCTCCCGTCTTATCGCCCTGCTAACAGGCGACAGATCGAAATCGCCCATACTTCGGGCGACTGGGCGACTAGTTTTGTAAATTTCGAAAACGTGCGGTTATTAATAAAAATATAATAAAAAATCGATTAAAAATAAAAAAAATTTCAAGCTGTGGACTTCTTAGCCTAGCGTGCTAGCTATGCAGGCCCGGCCCGTTGCCACGCAGAGGAGACACAGTAAGATCGGTCAGCCTTCCCCTCAATCAAAAAGAAAAAGGAAAGTAAAAAAGGAAAGTAAGATCAGTCAGCCTCCCCTATCAATGGTTACTGGCCAGCTAGGGTTGACCGCCGATCGCTGGCTCGCCGCCATGGCCCGTGTACGTGATCCAACCCAGCCGCCGCCGGCGAAATCCGCTGCGCTATTGAACCCCACCACCATCGACTCCCTGGGCGAGGACATCATGCTCGACATCTTCCTCCGCCTCCCCTCCCTCGCGACGCTCATCCGCGCCGCCCTCGCGTGCCCGGCGTGGCGCCGCACGGTGGCCTCCTCCCCGTCCTTCCGCCGCCGGTTCCGCGAGCTCCATCCGGAGCCCCTACTCGGCATAGTAGCGAAGCCGCTGCACGACGCCCTCCCGACTTTCACGCCCGCCCAGCGCCGCGACCGAGACGTCCTCGCGGCCATCCGCGGGGGTGACTTCGCCCTCACCTGCCTCCTCGATACCGACGGCGACGCCTGCGATGTTCCCCTTCGCTGGGACATCTGGGACTGCCGCGATGGATACTTCGTCCTCGCGAACTGGGACGCCGGGCTGCTCGCCGTAGTCAACCCTTTGGACCGCTCGTGCACGCAGTACATTGCTATGCCCTTCGATACAAGCGCTCCGCCGGCGCCAGCGGCGGGGCAGGACGACTGTCCTGCTGCATCGCGCGATATGCATTTGCTTTGCTGGGGTGAAGACCCCATGGAATTCAGACTCGTCTGGCTTATTCTCGAGAAATCCAGGGTTCAGGCGACTATCTACACATCAGACACCGGGCATTGGAACTTTCTCCCATGGGTGGATGTTGCGGAGAGGGCACCACCGCATGACGCCGACATGAGCTGGCTTTGCTCTGGGACGCAAGCTGGTGGATTCTTGTACTGGCCTTTCAAGAACCAGAAGCACGTGCTGAAGCTGGACACAGCGACCATGGGGTTCTCTGTTTCAGAGCTCCCACCAGTCTTGGAAAATTTCAAGTTTGTTATCGGCGAGACCAAGGGTGGAGAGCCTTGCATTGTTTACGGTACTGGACTGAGCATTTGCGTGTTAATGCGCAACCTTGATGATGGTGGTGCAGAGAAATGGGTTCTGGCCAGCACGGTAAAATATAATCCAGAGTCTGACCCACCAGCCAACCATGGTAGACTGCGAGTTGTGGCTATCAGGGATGGGTTTGTGTATTTGGTCACATCAGAGATGTTTCTGTCGCTGTGTTTAGAAACAATGAAGCTGGAGAAGCTATTTCCGAGGAGTTTCCGTGCCCATAAACTATATCCATACATCATGGCATGGCCGGCTTCTTTAGTAGGAAACTTCGGGAGTTTTGCAGTGACCCAAGGATTGTGACAGAAATTCGTAAGCAGGTATGGTACATGGCATGATGCAAGTCTGATCTCTATTTTATGACAATGAAATTGTTTTTCTACGTCTTGCTCTGTTAAATAGACCATGTAAGGTAATACCTGAAAAATAAAAACATGTACAAGTTGTTGTTATTAAGATGGCAGGTCAGTCCGTGCAAAATTAATTTAGGCTTGTGAACTTAATGTTTCTGAAATTGACAGGAATGAAAGAGTCCATTGAGTTAGCTACACGTTCAATAACCATGCGCCAGATTAAATGATTACGCCCGATATATAAAATTAAGGGCTGTGACTAAAGTCGCGTTATTTAATGACTTCTGTCCGTTTAACTATTTGTATGACATTTTGATAAGCTATATGAACCATGCTTGCTGCCATTGTTCACTGTTATTACTCCATTATGTGACCATTGTTAATCCACCAATTCTTTTTACTAGAATTTTACCTATGAGGAGCTTTAGGTGAACCATTCTATCTCAAAAGATACGTAGGAATGGAAATTAGAAGTAATTATATGAAATTATATGGCAACACTTTGAAAACACAAATCACCAAGGAATTACAAAAGCTATTGCCAGATCATTAGATCTGCTCTCTAGATAAGAAAAATTCTTGATAAAGTTGGTCTTCTACAAGCATTCTGAGATCAATTATTCTTATTTTTGCAGGCCAGCAATAATGCCTTAGTTTCAAAGTGGTAAAAAGAAGACAGGGTGCCTTTTATCTTTGATAAAATTGGTGCTTATTTTGAAGTGAGGGAGATGCACTCTGATGTTTAATTTCGGTTTTATAGTACACGGCACCAGCCTTCATAAATTATCTTTGAAGTCAATTTCCTTTTCCTGTGGTGCTTCAAGCGCCTTTATGAAAAACCTTGCTTGCCATGTATTTGGATCCTGTTCTTTGCCTGGTTAAAGGTTATAATGAAGATATATCAACATTCGTACCTGGAAAATCAAACAGATAGGTTTGAATCTCGAAAGCACACAACACCGATGTCTGGAGCAGGAGATGGAAGCTTGGGTTGAGGAGCAGTGCTTTGCTCTTATTTTGTACTCATTTGCAGTGATTTTACACGAGTAAACATGACTTACGGTTTCTTGATACCCGACAGTTTTCCAAAGTTTTTGTCAAGTTATTTCTACTCAATATATGAAACTGTGACGATATTCGTTAATCCATCGACACCAGGCAAACTGATCCGAACACCTGTCGATAAAAGAATGGTCATGGTGTGAGATCACTCGATGGTACACGGAAGAATATTGTAACGATCTTCATGACGACGTGAGCCTCGCCTCATGCAGTTGAAGATGCCCTGGCTCAGCGTGTCCATTAACTCAAACGAGGTCTGAGGTGGCGTTCCTCCTTCCGCCAGACACATAATGTTGGGCGGCTGGGCAAGAGAGGAAGAGGTTCCCTGCCGATGGTGGCAAGCAAGATCCTAGATTGGAGTTATAGGGACTAGGAAGAGGTCGACACAAGGTAGGTCAGGTGGACGTGGATGCAGAGAAACCCAACAGCGCATCGCTAACGACCACGTAAACTATAGACAATCATCGAAAAGGAGACGCCGCCCGCGTCGCTCTCCTTGGGTGACCCAGGCGGAACCAAACCCTAGCCGCCCCCCCTCCCCAAATCCTCCACCCCCTGCCGCCGCCGTAGCGAGCGTCGCGGGTAGATGGAGGCGGCGAGGCTCTCGTACCCTTCCGAAGGGTATGGCGGCCGGATCTAAAGGGGATGCATCGCGAATGGCAAAGAGAGAGGTGTCTTGTGACTTCCTGGTCGAGCGGCGGCAGTCAGAGGTTCAGGCGGCAACGCTGCATCAAGCTACGATGGTCTGACGCACCTGCTCCTTGGAGCGAGGGCCAGCGGCGCAACGGGTCCCTCCGAGTGCGGCCATGGCCTGGCCTGGCGGCGCGGCTTCGAGACCGGGAGATGGCGTGGTCACTGGGAGCAGCTTGTTCAGCGTTTGGTGCAGGACGGCCGCCCAGTCGTGGTCTTAGTCGTCCGTTGGTCACGGGCGTGCAGCAGTGTGCAGTGGCGGAGCTAGAGTTTGTCGAAGGGGGTGCGATGGTGTAATTTGGACTGTTTGATCTTGGATTTTTGGTTTTGTGGGTGCATGATGATGAGCTAAAGGGGTGTGTATATAGTGAATATAGAGCATGTAGCACTGAAAGTTTCTAAAGCGCTAGGTGCGGCCGCACCCAGAGCTATACACTTCTAAAGGATACGAGAGCCTCGCCGCGTCGATGTGCTCGTCGGCGCGCTAGGTGCGAGGAGTCAAGGACGGCTGAAGGTAGACGAAGAGGAAGCGGTTGGGAAGGCTACATTTTTTACTAGGCCGGTATGGGCCCAATGCTCCAGCGGGTCGGGAGGGTGGGCGGATGGTTGTCTGGAGTTTTCTTTCTAGAATGTGCATTGCACGTATTTCATTAAGAAGAGAACGCTACAACCGGGTGACCCTCTCTTGCTAAAGAATCACTCCATGGCCAACCTGACATAGACGCCAAGAGGCAAAACACGACCACAACTTCGACCTACGACCAACCATACTAGGCAACTACTCACAATAAGGGACACCACCTATACCCAACGACCTAGACAACAAGCTAACAGAACCAGACCTATAACTCAAGGTGCTTGTTGTTACGACACTCAAATGTGTCAAAGTTGCCAAGCTACGCCGCGCCCCCAACGATCCCAGCTAAGTGCAGGTCCTATCATCATCCGATGCCACCGCGCACAAACGAATTGCAAATCAAGAGAATGAAGAAGAAGCCCACTTAGATGCTACAAATGCCTTCAAGACGACGCATCAAAGGAGGGTGCAGAGCTCAAGCCCCGCCGTAGTCCAGGTTTCACCTGAAGAACTGCATCAAACAGAAGAAGCTCCCCGACGATGCCCTCAAGAGGGAAAACAAAACCCGCAAGTGTACGGCACCGGAAGCCGGGCGAGCCTTAAACCGGAGCCCTCCCATATGCAATGCCTTCTAGCCATCCCGATTGAGGCTCCAACCCGCTACGCTGCCTCTCACCCGCGTGCTGCCGCAGACCAGCTCTGCTCCTCGCGCCCGCGCGGCGCCGAGCACACCGACGCGGCTCGCCTTCACGTCGCGTACATTGGAACAATTGGTCCAGTACGTGGAACAAATTGTTCCAACAATTAGGAACAATTGTTCTAGTACATTGGAACAAATGTTCTAGATATTGGAGTACATCGGAACAAATGTTCCAGCAATTGAGAACAACTGTTCCAGTACATTGGAACAAATGTTCTTCTGAAAGGGGAAAGCGAAGACCGCCAATGAGCTTTCCACAGAGAGAAAGAAGCGGAGGATGGCGCGGAGAAGGGTGTGCGGGGGTCGGGGCGATGCCAAGGGGGCTCGGCACCGGGGAGGAAAAGAGAGAGTGATGGGCAGCGCGCAAGGTGTAGTTGACGCAGGCGGCAGGGCGCGGCGGCGGCGCGGCCAGGGGCAGGCCCAACTAGGGCCCTGGAAGCAGGGGTGGGCGGAGGTGGATCCTATATCTAACCAGCCCTATAAAATCCTTTTGATAGAACGCTTTGAGATTTGTGCGAAAAGGAAATCGAACGGCTGAGATGCGCTGCGGGCTGAAGGAGAGATAACATAAGGGCGACACATGTCGCGTTCTCATTGGAGCGGGTAGGAGAAGGGAGAAAATAAAACGTTTTTCAAACTTTAAACGTATTTTTCTCTTAAATCGTAAGTCCGTTTTCAAATCCGTTGGACCTACGTGTTTTTTACAATTAATTCTACAAAATGAGATTCAATATGAATATTTTTTGAATTTTTTAAAATTCAAATTTTTTGTCAACATTTTGAATGTATTGTGTCAATATTTTATTTGTACTGTGTCAACATTTTAGATGTGCTATGTCAATATTTTGACAAAAATGTTGACTTGTTGATTGAAAATGTTAACATAAGTTTAAAAAATGTTGAAACAGTTATTTGAAAATGTTGACGGACAGTTGGTAAGCTAAGTTAGTTTAATGGGCTAGATTTAATGGGTTATTGGACTAACCTATAAGTTGAATCCTATAGATCGATCTATGCATAGGAGGTCCCGTGGGCGGCCGCACGTTACTGTGGTCTGAGGGCGGAGGCCCGCACGTTACTGTGGTCGGAGGGGAAGAGTCCCAGAGAAACCCACCAAACCAAGCCGTGTCGGGAAAGCATTGCGCTCGTCAGGCTTGGCGCTCGTGTACGTGAAGTGTAAACCGACGCTCGCGCAACCCTCCTTCCATTGATGTCAGTGGACCCGTGTAGCCCTGTTTCCTCCACTCCCTCTCTCTAGCAGGATTGGCGAATCCCTTAGCTGCGGAGATAAATAGATGGAAGAACTAGTCCCGTTCAGGCAAATGATACCGAAATAGCAGTCACCGGTAAGAAGTACACCTTAACTGGGTTCAGGTAAAATCACTTTGCAGTCTTTTTATGGCCTCAGCTATGCATTCTTATCCTAACTTATTTCAGTAAAAAGTTCAGCTAGACCGCTTTGCAGATTTCGTGGCTAGGGAAGTTTGTATGCTGTTCTGTAGCTTAAGAAATAGTTTACAGTAAGATCTCTATGTCTTTACCGGCAATATTTTTTACAAAGACCACCCAAAGTCCCAGACCAGGCCTTCTGGTTTGACTGAATTTCAGAGGCAAACAACCCAGCAAACTATTTTCCATTACAGGCTACTGGCTTCTAAGAACAGAAATTGTAAGATACAACTTCATTGTTCGTTGTGTTCAAAAAATTAAAAACCAATCCTTGCTACAAACATGTGAATTTAAAAGGCACCGTAAGGTACAAAGAGAGTTCCTATTTTAAATAGGAACATAGAGCCACAGGCAGAGTCTTAGCTATCCCCTTATCGTCCTTGTTTTGGTGCTTTTTTTGCTAAGCCATTTGCAGATATCATTTTCATCGATGTTTGTATTTTGTCCTGTAGATCATCGAACATTTGGAAGTAGGCGATTCTCCAAGTCTTCAGGAACAAGAAGATAACAAACACCATCCAAATTCCCATAACATACCCCACAACCAGCCGAAGTGAAAATCTCTTTTATTTGGCTCGGTTACATCAGTGTAATCCTCAGTCGCATCTGGCTCGGAGCAGTTTCTAGAAAGAGGAGGTCCACAGAGATAGTTGTTTCCAATATAAATGGATGCGGGATCACCAAGTGTTTGTAGCTGATTTCCCAAGGGTATTCTTCCAGAAAGATTGTTATATGTCAGGTTCAAATGGCTCAATGATGTGATCTCTGATAAGCTCCAAGGAATTTCTCCAGAAAGCTCATTGAATGATAGATCAAGAGATTCCAATGCTCGTAACAGGCCAATTTTCTCTGGAATTTCTCCACTTAACTGATTATGGGACATATTCAAATTTATCAGTTCAACAAGAGATGCTAGTTCACCTGGTATCTCTCCGACTAAATTGTTGCAAGACAAATCAAGGCCAACCATATATTTCATTGTACTGGTGTAATCAATCTCTTGACCTTTTGTTACTAAAGGGAGGCTATCATCATATTTTACTGAATATTCAATATCGACTGATACTGTGATAGGCCTTACGTACATCCTCATCAAAGGATTATATCTTCTGCTATTCTGGGCCATTGCCTTTAAGTTGGCGATAGCATGAGGTACAGTTCCTGATATTCTATTATGCGCAAGGTCCAAGATTTGGAGGTTCTGGAGTCCTGTGAGCTCAAGTGGAATGGAACCTGAGAACATATACACCACAACAGGAGATACGATAAGCCTGGCAATTTCTCTGCAATCCATGCTGGTAACTCTCCAACAAAGGTGTTGTGAGCAAGATCAAGAACTGCCAACTGTGGGCTGTGTTGCAAAAATTCAGGAAAATTGCCAGACAGGTTGTTATTGTACAATATCAGTACTGACAATTGTGTGAGTGCAGAGTCAACAGCTGTGTTCAAATCTTGTTTCACATACTTGCTTTTTGAACACTGGGGAAGTTGTCCTACTAAAAGGTTTTTTGAGAGATCGAACATTTGCAAATATTGCAGTTGGCAGATGTACATTGGTACGGTTCCATTGATGCGATTTGCAGACAGCACCAGGTCCCTAAGCATTGGAGCTCCAAAATTTTTGGGAAGTGGTCCAGATAAAGAGTTGTTGGATATATCAAGTGATACCAAACTTTTTGGTAACTTTGGCAGCAAACCTGTTAAGCTATTTGAGCTGAGGTCAAGCATAGACAATGAAGACATAAATTCTAACGTTGCTGGCAATCTGCCTTTTATTTTGTTACTGGATAGGTTCAAATAATGAGCTTGTGAAAATACACTCCAAAACCAAGATGGAAGATGATCAACTATGTCTGCATCTGAAATGTCGAGATGTGTGACACTTGTCTGCTCTTTAAGCCACAGTGGAATATGAGGTCCCATTTTGCAACGTGCAAAATAAACGTACTGCAGGCTAAACTGGGGGAACCAATTTGAGCTGATTTTAATGTGTAGAGAGTTGTATGACAAGTCCAGTTCCTCCAAATTCGCAAGATTTGCAAGATGTTCTTCTGATATGGAACCAGTGAACTGGTTGTTGTCTAAATACAGTCTTCTCAGATTAGCCAGCGTACCAATCTCCCGAGGTACTGAGCCTTGAAGCCTATTCTCAGAGAGAAAAAGATCACTTAAATTGCCCCAGTGATTGACCCATTTAGGAATCTGGCCAGTGAGGTTACTAGAAGACAGATCTAAGAATTGCAGTTTACTCTTTGAACACGAAGGTAATAGGTCCATAAATTCTGCCATATCCTGGTTGATTGCAGTTGATGATATATCTAGATATATCAAGTAGCATAAGCCATCCGACAATTTGTATTTTATACCTGTGAGCTTCTGATTTCCTCCAAGGGAAAACTTCTCAAGAGAGGTCATGTTCCCAATTGCAACCGGAATGGGTCCAGTAATTTGATTGAATGCAAGTTCAAGTTCCTTAATCGTGTCTGCATTCCAAAACCAGTAGGCTGGATCCAAAGTGTCAGTATTATATAACATCAGATCAAGTGTTTCAAGCGAACTTATATTTGAACTAACTCTGGATTCATGTGGCAAACTGAGCTCACAATAACTAAGCCGAAGGACCTTAAGAGAAGGAAGAAAGGTCACCATCCTAACCCAGTCACCGACATTACTGAGGTTCACTCCACTCATGTCAAGAAATCTTAGTGAGCCCAGATGTGGTAGCCATGATATATCATCAGAATGCACAACATCATCGTAGAAAATGGATGATATGGGTGACTTGATGTTAAGATATAGCAATCTAGTGAGATTACCAAGTTGAGGAGGCACTCTACCAGCGAAATTCATGCACGCTAGATTGAGATGTGTCTTCCGAAGTGAGCCGATGAATCTTGGTATGGGCACACCTCCCCCTAGATAGTTTCCACTGAGATCCAGATAATTCAAGTGCTGTAAAGCAATCAAAGAAGAATCTATTTTCCCAAGCAAACCATTAGGATTTGAGAATCTAGAATTTTCACCAGAGAGACACAAATCAGAAAACTCATTACCAAATAATTTAGGATTGGTGTTGCTGAGATTGAGCTTCACGACATGACCTGTGACGTTGCTGCAGTGAACACCATCCCATTTGCAGCAGTCATGGCCTTTCCATGATCCAAGGCGATTCACTGGGTCCCTTTTGATGCTTGCTTTGAAGGACAGCAAAGCTTCCCTCTCGGCTTCGATGCACCCTTTGCCGGATTGTCTTTGTGCACAGGCAAAGGGAATGGTGGTGATAATGGCGGCGGTGATGGTTAGGAGGAATGGGAGGCGAAAGAATGAAGGTGCAGCCATGGAGGACACAGTCACACAAGTAGTTGTGGCTTTGCTTGTTCTACTGTTGTTTGAGTATTTTGCAACCAAGCAATTGATGGTACAGCTTCTAGATATGCTCTGTAGTCCAGTCAACTTTGAAAGCTACTGCTATAATTTATTGCCAACCTGTTTTCTTTTTCTTGTTCTTATTTTTCCGGCTGTGTGCCCATTCTCCTTTCACTTCTTTATGTTTCTGGCTCAAAGACTAGCAGCCTACGCTGACTGATCGAGCCTTGTGTTTTGGACTTCTACATCACTTTTATTCCTTCTTAATAAAAAGGCAGAGCATCTGCCATCTTTTCTTCAAAAAATAATAATTTATTAGCAGCCAAGTTTGACTGGTTGCTAGAATTTAGTGCCTTTCTTGAGCTTGGATAATTGATGCTTTACAGAATTACAGCAGATGTATGGTTCATAGCAGTGGCAGAGCTCCGCCTCTGACCAACAAAACCCAATGCACAACGAAAAAAAAGGTGATAAATAACTAAGTACCTAAGGAAAACCAAAAATACTACATTGACTGAACATACCACTAGTTGTAGCGGCACTAATTGTGCACCTAATTCAGATTCTGCAGGAGGAGGACGCGGTTCTAATTGCTCAACATTGCTCAACAGTACTTGCATAACAGAAGTAGGAGCAGGAGAAAAATATGCAGTCAAGGTCCTTGGCCTCTCATTTTATTCTAGGGAGTAAACAACCTGCATTGAATTTAAACAAATGGTTCGATCGGGGATTGTCTGGATACAATGAATACTTCTACATCCTTCAATCCTAAATGATTAGTATTTTTTTAGAGGCAACTACGGTAGGCAAGTAGCCTACCTGAACCATATATTAAAGCTCAAGTCAACAGATTACATGAGGGAAATGTAAATGATTAGTACTCCCTCTGTTTTTAATTATATGACATTGTTTACTTTTTTGTTAAACTTTGACTAACAATATATAGGAAAATAATTAGTTGCTTAAAGTAAAATGTATATTGTTGGTTCTAGTATCAAAAGTATTTTAAGATCAACTTTTATGTTTAGCTATTTGTATAAATATTTATGAATAAGATGAATGGTCAAAGTAACAAAAAAAATCAACAGTGTCATATAATTAATAACGGAGGGAGTATTTGATTAGGAAAAGAGCAACAAGCAAACTGATCGCTTTCCTCGTGGTCGTGGAGGACTAGATCGAGTCTGGACTCTGGAGGTTCTGCGCAGCTGCAAGGGCACGTAGCCAGGAGGCAACGCGGCAGGTCGGCGGCGGCAGACATCAGCACACAATAGTTATCGGCGGCGTGGCGGCCGCTAGGGCTCCCGCTTGGCCCTGGCGCAGTAGTTGATGGTGAGACGGAGTACTTGATCGTGCGAAGCAGAACAGATGCGAGAGTCAACAACTCGGGACTCAGTGCGAAGCCTAGGAGTCGGGACTCGGGAGGGTCTTAGTCCCGGCAATCAACAACATGGGCCAGACTGCAACGTGGGCTCCAATTGCTAACGAGTACTCAGAATATTCGGGCCACGACTGGGGCCGCGGCCCTAGTTGGACCTCCGATCCTTTGGTTCCTATATTTAGCGCGAGCATCAAGTAGGGCGCTTTAAGATTCGGGGCCGCGGAGAAACAGAGCCCATGAGGAGGGAACTCGTGTGCACGTGCAAGAAACAGGCTGCGGGAACCTGGCTGCATCTCACAACCACCATGTAGACGCCATCGTGTCGACCTTCAATTGGGTTAAGCGAAACACAAGTGAATTCTAAATTTTAAACTAGTTTTTCTCTCAAACCGTACTTTCGTTTTCGAATCCGTTTGAACAATGATGATCTTTACAATTAATGCAACAAGACTAGACCCACATGGATATATTTTTCAAATTTTTAAAAAACAACATTTTAAATGTATTGTTTTAACATTTTTCTTATACTGTTTTAACATTGTTCTAGCAATTACAACCAATTGTTATAGTCTTCTAAAAAAATGTTTCAAGAAGAGAAACTAATTGTTTCAGTAATTACAATCAATTGTTCTAGCCTTCTAAAAAAATGTTCCAAGAAAAGAAACTAATTGTTTTAGCCTTCTAAAAAATGTTCCAAGAAGAAAAATTAATTATTTCAGCAATTACAATTAATTGTTCTAGACTTTTAACGAAATGTTGCCAAAAAAAAAAGTTCATCCAAAGGAACCAAATGTTCCGTCTGCTGGTATCTGTACAGCTGTCATGAAAAAAAAAACAAATGTTCATCCAAAGGAACCAAGTAGGCCTACTGGCTACTGGTCATCCCGTCATCCGCATCCGCAAGAGCCACCCCAGGTCACTGGAGTGAGGGGGTCTTGGTTTCGACCTCTCTAAATTTTAGACTTTTAAAATGAAAGAGAATCTTGTCATTTAGGAGCATTAAATAAAATTTAATGACAAAACTTTTTTGACAGATGAATGCTCATTTCAAGACGAATCTAATAAGCCTAATTAATCTATGTTTTGTTACAGTGATGCTACAGTAACCATCATCTAATCATGGCTTAATTACCCTAATTAGATTCGTCTCGCGAATTAGACCCAGGGTTCAGCAGTTAGTTTTGTAATTAAACTTTATTTAATACTTCTAAATAACAAAATTCTTTTTGATGTGACCCCTCTAAAATTTAGACATCTGGAAACGAACACCCCCTGAGTGTGATAAATGAATGATGAATAAAATAATGCGGCTTGCTGTGCTCCCGCTCCACACGAACACGAGCGCAGAAAAATGATTGGGGGTCGCGCCCGCCGCGTCCTCTTGCCAGTAGCGCAGCGGGCTTGGTGGGCCGTGTTATAAGGCCAGTCTTAATGGCTCCTTTCATTTCACACTTTCCTAAGATGACAGATCAACTTCATAGTCTTTCTCTGTAAAATGAAATTAGCTCTCTCAATGCACAATTTTGTTTCATGCTTTCATAGGCTTACAAGAAGAATAAATTGCTAGACTAGATGAGGCTGTGATCGAATGTGGTAACAAATTTGTGATCAAATCGCCGCGTTAAGAACACTCAGGCGGCGGCATGCCAGCTGAGACACGACAACATGGGCAGCAGGGGCCTCTCGCGCGCACGGAACTACAGTACGACGGCTCTGGCATGCGTGCGACGGCGGCGGGGAGAACGCACAACTCAGAACGGCGCTTGCTCGGGGCGCAGCGGCCTCGTGCGCGGGATGGCGGCACGGAGCTCGCACCGTCCATGGCGGCTCCAGCGCGAGCGGGAGAGCGGCGGGGGAACATGGAGCTCACGCGGGGCACGGCGGACCTCGCGCGCGCGACGGCTGTGCTGAGCTTGAGTGGTGCGAACACGCGGTGCGGCGCAAGGAGAGAGGCGGGATCGTGGGAGGCAGGACCGGCTCGCAGGAGACGACGGCGGCCTAAGCACAGATCGACGGGGTGGAGCTCAGCACGACGAACGGGGTGCGGTGACGCTCACGGGGGAGAAGGAGGGGTGGCGTGGCGCGGACGGGAGGGCGACAGCGACTATGAGCAGTGGACCGAGATGCAGCAGCGTGGGGCGGCTGCGTCGAGCTCACGTGGGGCCACTGCGTCGAGCGCGCACGGCAGACGGCGGCGTGGTCGCGGGCGCGCGAGGGAGACGGCCATGGCGTGGAGCTCGACGGGGGGACGGCGACGCATACGACGGTGCGGCGGCCCTCGCAGGTGCAGGAGGCGCATGGTGGTGGAGCTCGCATGGAGACCGCGGCGCGGCAGCTCGGGCGAGAGAGTCGACGGCGCGGGAGAAGGACAGTAGCAGAGCAACCGCACGGGATCTGAGTTTGCGTGAAAGAACGCCACAATGCACTTTCTTTCCTCTTTCATTTGGTTGGAAAGAACGCCACAATCCTTTCACTGAGATGAAAGGAAGTGAAAGGATTTTTGCATCTCTCCTAATAAATTTGTTGCCATGTCATCAAATTATCTGATGTCACAAACTATTTAATGCAAATGAAAGGAGCACTGAGAGTGGCATAAGAGGGCTTCGCATAAAGCGCTGTATAGATAGGGGTCTCCACCCTACGGTTTCTATATTTAGCGTGCGCCATCTGGAAGCATCAAGTAGTGCGCTTTACTTTGATTCTGGTTCAGACACAACTGACTTTGACCTTCCATGTTTATGGCTGGCTAGTTGTGTCAAAAAAGACAAGACAACGGCTCTCTAGATGCTCAATGGACGCCGCACCTCAAAACAACGAGGCCGAATCCGGTAGGGCATTAGAGAAAAACCACATCCTCTTGCCAACGGTGACCATGCGCTCACCCTGCAACCTTACGCATGGAAATGATTTCGCGAATACGAAAGTTCAATTGGTAAAGTCTCTAGTTGCAGAGCCTCCTCACCAGTGTTCAAGTTGTAGAGTTAGCACGGGTACTCGTATTTATAGCTAATTATTCTTCAATGAGAGGCGACATCTTCATTGACAGCGAGATGCCTATGGCGATTTCATGAATCTCAAAATCAGCCAACCCAGTCCTTCAAAGATGTTCTTAGTCCTTCTCTGGTTTTTAGTACCATGGAAACCAGGAGTTCGACATGCCCGGGAGTCCTCCCTCTCTTAAAAAAATGACTTTCGCTTTTTTTCTTTGTCCATCCATCACTCTGGGAAGGGAACGGTGGTTGAACCCGACGCCTACTGATGAACCTCCTCCCACAATCCCCTCTCTACAAAAGAACGGTGGATGACGACGTGTCAAACCTAAGGTGTCTGGTGGTCAGCGGTGCAGCTAGCAAACAACGGCTTCAACTGTCGGCACAGTCATGGAAGCGAACAGTGCGCTCAAGGCTCGTACGAGCGAGGTGAATTAATAGATGGTTTTGAGAGTGGGTTTACGTCCAATGGCATTTACCGAACCCATGTTGGGTTGCTGGGCAGAGGTTGATGGAAACAGTGACCCGCGAATGGCTGCAAGACAGGTGACCCAGTGACAGACCACCTTTGTCTGATGAGATGTGAACATAGGTTTCTTCGGGCTTGCATCTTTTGTCGCCATGGAGGAGGGCAACCAATTTCCACCAATGAAACGTCGAAAGGAATCAATCCCCACCACCATCTACTCTCTCAGTGAGGATCTCATACTCATCATCTTCCTCCGCCTCTCCTCCCTCGATATGTTCATCCGTGCGACCCTCACCTTCCAGGCATGGTGCCGCGGGGTGACCTCCACCCCTATCTTCTACTGCCGTTTCTTGGAGATCCACCGGGCACCCCTTTTTGGTCTCTTCTTCAGTGCCCATATGGTTGTCAATAAATGCTCTGACTTCCTCTCCTTCATTCCTGTCCGCCATTCCACTGTGACCGCAACCTAGCTAGATCCTGCCGTACGTGGTAGCGACATCTTTGTTACATCCATCTGGGATGATCCTGACAAGATCCAGATGCTTCCAATTTTAAATTTATCCGTTGTTTGCAATTGCAAAGTTACAATGTATACACACATATTAGGAATGGATCCTGGTTTCCATGATTTAATGAATGTGTCTATCCTATGCACAAAGATATACGAGCGAAGACACACCCCTCATAACACACACACACACACACACACACACACGCACGCGCGCGCGCGCGCACACACTTGATTTCAAGATATGAACCATTAAAATGACAAAACCTAATATGACTTCTTGAGTATGATTCGTATGAAATTTCAAATTGTTTAAAGGTGACACTGACCAATCAATAATGAGGCATACCTTCTTCTTTTTTATTATAGATATAACACTAGTCCTTTCCTTTTCATATATAAAAGCAAACAACCCAGGTGGATTCAGCAAGACATTTCATTCCTCATTCTCAGCCCAGATCCAAATTGGTTTGTCGCCCATTGTTGACTGTGAGGAGGTGCCACACCGCCGTGGCTGGAGGAGGAGGAGGAGGTGCGACTGCACGCACTGCTTTCGAAACTTTCCGTGCAGCACGAGTAGGCTTTTGTCGACCAGCCGTAGCCGCGGTGGCCGAGGAGGAAATCACCATTGCAAGGGAAGAATCTATCACTGGCACACTCACCTGTGATTCCTCTCAATTCTATCCCTAACCTTTGTTTTTTTTCTTTTTCTCCGCATTTTTCTTGAATCGAAGTTGAAACCTTTTTGCATTTGAGTTCAAACACATGAATCTGAGGTGAAACATTTAGATTAGGAGTTTGTCACTTCTTTGAACTGAGTTAAAACCTTTATATTCAAAGTTAAAACTCTTTTAAAACAGTAAAAAACATTTTTATTTTGATTTTTCTCTGTTTGGATCAAGATCAAATTAAATACGGTTTAGATTTCAGGTTTGGAAGGTTGTATGGTTGTTAACCATTTCTGCATATCAGTTTGGATGTGTATGCTAGTCGTGAAATTTACTTCGGTTTTAGTTACAAGTTCATGTAGAATGAGATTAGAAGCCATTATTTGGGGATGTATTAGAAGGATTTAGTTATATTGATGTTCATTATGAAGTGCTTGATGTATGGATTGTCTGGGTTAGAAAGTAGAAGTGGTTTTGAATTATTGGAAGTAAATGATTTGCTGATAGTTCATTTGAAATTGTAATATGGAGTGTGATGCATGGTTGTTAGATATAGTTATGGTATGTTCAAACTCGACATGAAAGGTTTATGATAGTTTTTCCTTTTAACATGGACTTAACGATTCTATTTGCACTGATTGCGATTCGTTTTGGTACCCATTATTGCATCTCTATCGCCTTCGAGGGCGACAGTTTATGCCAATGTAATGCCGAAAGGAATCAATCCCCACCCCCATCTACTCTCTCGATCTCATACTCATCAACTTCCTCTGCTGCCTTCCATCCCTTGCCACGGTTGTCGAATGTGCTGACTTCCTGAACTTCCCCTCCATCCCTGTTCGACACTGTGGCCCTGTTCGACTCCATTTTAAAGTACGATTTTCAGTTGCAAAAGTTACGGTGTATGCACTCGCACACACGCACGCACACGCATCACCACCACCATCACCACTTGCACGTGTTGTTTGCGCACAACATATATATCCAAGATTTCAAAATATGTATTACTCTGTTTGTCCCAAAATACTTGTTATTATGGCTCTGTACCAGATTTATTGAACATTCTCTGAACCTAGACAACATGTCTGTTCAGGTTTACTTAACATTCTATGAATCTGGACACTTAGGAACGCTCCAGAACGACAAGTAAATTGGGACAGAGGGAGTAATAAAATGATGAAATCTAATATGAATATGTGTGTATAATTCTTATTAAATTTCAGATTGGTTAAAGGTGACAGTGACCTATCAATAATGAAGCGTACCTATACCTCTAAACCAATAAAGAATCAGTTTGGGTACATATCACTTTTACCCTATCAGATTACACCCACCTGTCGATTCACCCTTCATCTAAGTCAAACCTTTTCTAAAAACCATCGGATCCTGCCAGGCTGGGTGGGGCCAGCCGGCAGGGGGGCAAGGGGACGGGACAATCGTCATGGCATAGTACAAAAAACGGGACACCGTCCTCCCCGCACCTGGTTTTTTTTTCACCGTACCCAACGCCACCCATCCTCCCAATCCCGCCTCCTTTTTTTACGTCGTTGGGTTCCTTTCAAAAAAAAAAAAAATCAATTCCATACGGTCGGGATCCAATTCCATATATCTTCCTTTAAAAAATTTCCATCCCGGAGGATCAAGTTCCATAGCACTCGCGATCGTTGTCGAGATCTGCATGCTCAATCCCAAGTCGGTGCGACATCACGCGCCGCCCGCCATTCTCACCTCGTGCCGCGCTGCTGTTGGTGGCCTTATCGCCGCGGAGGAGTCTGGTGTGGATCGCCGTGCTGGCCGTCGTCCAGGTCCTCTGCCGCGCTGCCAATTTGTTCGTCAACCTGAGCCTCAAGATCGCCGCCTCCGGGGGCTGCCATGTGTACGTGCTTCACCGAGAAGCCTCTCTCCATCGCAAGTACAGCAAGAGGAAGCACAGGTGACCTACGCTGACGCTTGTTCCAAATCCAGGAGATCATATTTAATTGCCGTGCTTATTGGTCCATCAATTCATCCCTGAACCTCATTTTGCGCACCTGGTAGTTTCTGTAGATAGGTTAGGGATTGGCAACCCTGTAGTTTCTATTCTAGGGTTCGTTCATTATGATAAGGATGTCGTCGTTTCCCTGAAGTTTTGCCTTCTCTGTCGTATTTGCTGTTAGACATCCACGAGGCAAACAAATAGTTTTCTATCATTTGAACCTGTACACAGCGATCGTGCATTTGGTTTACATGAAGTTTTGAATTGATTGTCAGTGTGACATGGTTTCATCGCTTTTATTTTTTGGATGCTACTTTTGCCGCATTTAACTGATTCATATCATGTGGCTAATTTTCTTTGGACTTGGATTAGATTCATTCATTATGGTGAGCTATGGCAAACGTCGACGACAATGGTGAGATGGTCCATGATGAGACGCCACTAGGTGAATGTAGAAACGTCGACGGCAATTGTGAGCTGTATAGGGCAAACGAGCACATGAAAATTACCTTGTACAGTCTTTGGCCTTCATTCTTATCATAATCAACGAATTTCAGGTGGCCATGGAGGCATGAATGTGGTTGGCATTGCATCTCCTACAAAACTAAACATGACATCTTACCTGCGTCGGCCTCTTAGTGATTGCACAAATATCGTTTCAAATGGTTGCTAACTACTGATCTTTTATGACAGCATGGTTCGACGCTTTGTTGTGTTTTCTGATGCCTGTTTTCCAATGCATGGTTCATCACTGTGCTTCTTTTCAGGCGAAAGTTATGGACAGGTTAGTGAAGAGCTCGCAGCGAAAGCACAAAAAGAAACTGAAAAGAAACGTCCGTATCGCGGCCGAGTAAAGGCTGACTTGGAGAATTCCGTGCGAGGTACCGTGTGATCTAAATTATTCTTGTAGTGCAACAGTTTTATTATTTAAATTTCCGATGCCAGCTTTGCTTCCAGGGATGGTGTGCATATGCTTTCTTGTGTATTTTTTTAGATGAAGAACTTTCAGAGAAATGTAAAAAAAGAGGCTGAAAGGAAACGTCAGTATCGTGCCCGGAAAAAGGCTGAGCTGGAAAATTTTGTTTCTCTGTCTACCAGGTCTATAGTTACAAACCCTACTATGGTTTTAGGTTGCTGATTCGCTTGTGGCAATTTCCATGACGTTAGATTCTTCTTTTTTCTTTCAAAAAACCCCGGCATGTGAAAATGGTCGAACGGCTTCAGATGAGCGTGCCTTGTGACCAAAGGCCATCATGTGAAAATGGCGGAAAGGCTTCAGATGAGCATTGTTCTTCACTTATTGCACACAAATTTTTACATAGAAGGGCTCTTTCCTCACTCATTAATATTTTTGTTTTCTTATGCCATGTAAGTTCCATTATTACACACAGTTATGTATCCAAATTATATTTTATTATACACAATCATGCAGCCGAGATTGGGGTGGTGCTGCAGGAGCTCACCACTGGATCCACTCCACTGGAACACCATGGCAGAGCCGGATAACCTTTGTGAGGTATCTCATCCTGCTAATTCTGGACTTTTGTTTTGTCAATTTTTTGGATAAGTTGATTGTTGATTTCGGTTGCCAGTTACGAACATTTGTGCAGAGGCTACACGTGCTTGGTGTGAGTTAAAATATCGTATTTCTAAGCTGGGCAAATTATTTTTCTTCATTATATTCGATGGACTACTTATTTTTGTCATAGTGGTAGAGTTTCTGAAACTTTTATAATTTATCTGATGAACTACTTCGCAATTGCTCCACGGTGATTATCTTTGCGACTGTTGGGAATTGCAAATGAGGCTAACTTTGATTTCCAGTAGTATCGTCATCTAACACAAGCAGAGAATGATTGTCAATATTCTCATAGGCCTTGCTTAGTCTGTTATTCATGGCATGCATTTGTTGGGCAATGGGATGGAGGGAAACTTTTGATTTCCAGTAGAGTATCGCCATCTACAGAAGCTTCGACAGTTCTCTAGCTTTACTGTGCTTCTATTCACAGTGGTTCACTTGAAGCTTTCCCATGAACACTCTCACATAAGTCATTACTGACTTCTAAAGAAATACAAGCAGCTGCTATCTGTATATATTTTTTCCAGAGTCTGTTTATCTCATTTGAGCCAGGCAATTCTATTTTTTTTTTCTGGAAACAAACTTATTTATGCATGAACTTCAAAATTGTGCAGTGAAATTTTTGCCACTGTAAAAAGACGATTTTTTATGGATTGCAGCTTCCTTTCATTGCTGCACCAATGTTTGGGTTGTATTTTTTTATTTTAGTATCTTAATTTTTTGGAAGGCAAGTCTGGTGCACAATTCTTCACAGCATTGGATTTGCCTTTGTGACACCTTTGTTGAACAGCACCAAGTTCTGTAGGTGATGGTCTGGTGGTGCTGTTAAGAGGCAACCCAAAGAACTCAAGTTTTTTGGTTGACAAAGTTAATGGAATTTTGGCTTCAAGCTTATGGTCATATGAGGTTATGGTCACTGATTCATTTAAAAGTTTGCTGTTTTATGTATGGCCACAGATGCATTAAACAATTTATATATTACTAATAGTTTTGTTTAACACAGTTTTGGATTTGTTTTGAGGTCAATTTCAATTGATGTGTTTCACGCTTTTGCAGGAGGAGTATCAATGCTTCTTCACAGGTTCTTGGCCTCTCCTTCTGCCCTGGTGAAGCCTTCGATTGCCTACTCAAGCCATTTTGGGTGATCTAAGTTCCAGGAACTATTAATATTTGGAGGTGCGGCTCATTTTGCCCAGGTAGGCCACGTGGTAGTCACCGAATTTGACGATGTGCCACCGCTTGAGGTCTAGGAGTAACTTTGAAGGATGGACCACACATTCATGAGAGGCGCGGTGAAGATGATGATGAGGCAGAAAAATGTCCACTCCTGAGATGACGCCCATGGCTTATGAGCATTTCCTACATACTGCAAGCGTCGTAGTTTAAATCAGGTGCCTAATCACTTCAAGCATAGGAGTTCTAAATGAGAGATGTTCAAGGTGGACACTATAAGAAAGGGCTTGATTTGATTGAGGCTTTAGCCTTATTATATTGCTGATTTCTTGAGAAAATTTCTCAATATGCATGACATGAGAAGTAAAAGCTGATTTTGTTGGGAGGGCAATTTGAACATTATGACAAAATGTTTTGTTGACAAATCAGTGATTGAATGGTGATGTAATAAAGTCATGAATATTTGTTTTGTTGTCACAAGCTTTCCATGCATTCCTTTCATTTGTTGGCCCTTAGATGAGATTGTGCTTCCTCTTGAAATTACACGTATGATGTTTTCTTTCAGAGGGATTAAGCTAAACATACTTTATTTGAAGATGTCTTCCTCATGTATAAAGTAGCACTAGCTTTCATGTCATGTTTCCATTCAAACTAGATTAAACGAGTATTTTGGTATAAATAAAATGGTACCATAATTTCTCCCCTCTGGAATTTCAATTTAAGCTACAAAAGTCTTGTCAAGTGATGCATTTTTCTTGATCACGTGCGTGGCGCACGTGCATTGGTACTAATACTTTATAGTAAATCAAAATCTTAGAAAAGTTAGTGTGGATATGACTTATATAGATTATCAATATGTTATTCTGTAGGGGACTTCATTAAAAAAAAAGGCAGCAGATCAGCTTTGAAAAGTAGTTGTAAGTTTAGGTAGGACACTTTGGGAATTATGAATACATATACGAATGCAAACAATTTGAGGGTAGGGACCCGGTCTCATAAGAATTTTCTCTGTTGGCGTGCGCCAGATGGTGATTAAATACCACCGTCGCTGCTGTAATGCTTCCCACATGTTCACAGAAATTTCGCCAGCAGCTTCCTTTATTGTCGTGTCTGCCTGTCAGTTGATAAGTTTCTCGTTGACGGAAAGTTGGAAACTAGTCTGTCCACTGCCATGTGAGCTGGGTTAGGCAGGACTACACATGGTTGGCTTGGCGACCAGGACTTTTGCCGTGCTTGGCTCGTTCAAAAATACACTACTAGTCATTTCCTTGGCACCCGCTGGCTAGTCGGGCCTTTCTTTTCAACCATGGACGGATTCATCACGCGCACTATTCCTGATTTCCGCAGGTGCTTGACGTGCGTCTATAAACTCTTCGCCCGGGCTGCTTTAAGGTCGTCCTGCATTTGTTTCTTCTGCTGATCAGAGTATTAGCTACAAAACATGGTCGATCTAGAAGATCCCCCCGTTCATACTCGTGTTGATCGTACTTGTCCTCGAGGATACAGCTTTACGCTGAGCAGGAGGGCGAGCATTACCATTGTGCTTGCTTCAATCGTTGCTATCATAGTATTTCAGATCATTTTTGGTTTCCTTTATTTGCTTCACGGGTTCCAACGCGATCCGAACTATGATAGGGAGCTGTTTTATTTTGGGCTTGTCAGACATGGATCGCTACCCATTCAACTAGTAGCTTACCCTGCCATTGCTTTTCTATACATTAGCACTTCCTCCCGTCGCGAGGAGATGATTATTTCCGCTGCATTTCTGGGAATACTTTCTGTGATCGTTATTCTCATCTCAGTTAGCGCTGGCGCTTTACATGTTAGCATCATGTTCCTGGCCAATATTATTGCTATACTGGCCTACCTGATCTGGAAGTTTTATCCGGTCGTAGAGGCGATGAAGTCTTTTCCGGTAGTAGAGGCTCGCCTCAAATGGCTTCCTGTTTCTGCAATTGCGCCGTGGCGGCAAGAAGAAAAAGGGCCTTCAAAGCTGACACCGTTCCGCATCCAAGAGCTGCCACGTGAGTTCTCCTTCGGTGAGATCCGCGTCATGACGCAAGACTTCGGAAACATGGTGGGGCAAGGCGGCTCCGCCCAAGTGTTTCGTGGCCACCTCGACGACGGCACGGCGGTTGCCGTCAAGCAGATAACAATAACTTCTGACGTCGGCGAGGCTGAGTTCCTCAAGGAGATCTCCATCATCGCCAACGTGCACCACCGCAGCCTGGTGCGCCTCCTCGGGTACTGCCGCGTGCCCGAGGGGGCCGGCTGGTACCTGGTGTACCCGTTCTTGGAGAACGGCTCGCTGGACCGGTGGCTGTTCCACGGCGAGGAGCGGCGGCGCCTGCTGCCGTGGCCGGCTAGGCGGCGCATCGCCGTGGACGTGGCCCGGGCGCTCGCCTACCTCCACCACGAGTGCCGGCTCCAGATCCTGCACCTCGACATCAAGCCGGGCAACGTTCTGCTCGACGGCGACCTCCGGGCGCACGTGTCGGACTTCGGCATCTCCATGACCGTGGCCCGGGGGAACCTGACGACGTCCAGCGCCTCCGTCGTCGACACGCGCGGGAGGGGCACCTTCGGGTACATGGCTCCGGAGATGCTGGTCAATGCCGTCTCCGCCAAGTCCGACGTCTTTAGCTACGGCATGATGCTCCTCGAGCTCGTCGGCGGCCGCCGTAACTTCGAGCCTTGGTCGTCGACGTCGTCGGAGACGCCGGACTTCACGCGGGACTACTACCCCTGCATCGTGCGGGAGAAGATGGTCCGAGGCGAGCTCATGGAGGTGGTGGACGCGGCCATGCCCCTTGTGGACGAGGCGGAAGTGGAGGCGGTGGTGAAAGTGGCGCTCTGCTGCATCCAACGCCACCGGGACATGAGGCCTACCATGCTGACTGTTGTGGATATGCTCGAGGGGCGGGTCACCGCTGATCTACCGTCGGAGAGCCGTCCGCCGTCCGTCGTGAATTCCTCGGAGCTGGATTCCTCGACTCTCTCATCCAAAGATCGGTGACAGTCGAGCGAATCAGATCTGTCTCTCAACTTAAGTTGTCCATGGGAAATTTCCCTAGAGGCCATCAAGAAAAGTTGCTTTTCCTTTCCGGCCACTAAAACTTTTCGTTTTCCTTCGTGGTCACCGGTTTGAACTTTGAACCTTTTCGCCTTCATGGCCAGTTCCGTCAGCATTCGTTAGCCTGATTTGCTTGAAACATATCAGCTATTTTCAATAATGACCAGGCTGCCCCTGAATGAACGGACTCCTCCCAAAGAAAACGAAGCAGGTTGCTTGTCTCTGCTGCTCCCGGTCTAATCTCGAGCGACGGCCGGGCAAGAGCGATCCCAGGAGGCGGCGGCGGCGGAAAGCTCGTGCAGCTCTTCTGTTGCTCAAGGCGTTCGATTTCTAGTGCCCGTAAATTTAGAGAACCCATGCATGTTTCTCACTGCGATGGCAAACAGCAAAGGCGGATGGCACTTGATGATGCCAATTTTACTGCCGTTGAGTTGGATGTTGTAGTCATTGGGCATGATGTAAATTACCCATCTCTGTCATTAACTCATTATGATCTAAATCTCCCGCTCCTTCAAGCAAAGACATCACAATATCATGGAGCTTCTTGTATGATGAGCCATGCATGCTACAACAATTTGACCTCTATCGCACATCAAAGTCCCTATATGGTACATGGGACTATGCCAGGTCGCTTCTTGTGCATCGATCAGGGGAAAAACCGTTATGGCTTGACCCAAAGGTTCGAGTGCGGTAATGCCCAGCTAGGGGAGAGAGGGAGGATGAGGGACGGGTCGAGAGAGGGAGCGAGCACGTCGGCGGCGCGTTGTCCGACGGCGACGACGACGCGATCGCCGGGCCGACCTCCTCCCCTCCCGGGAGGACACCACGTCTACGGTGCGCGCAAGGAAGCGGGGAACCAAATTTCGAATGGCTCTCCGCCCCTGACCAGTGGCTACCCACCTCAAGCTCCCGAGCCCAACCACCAGAGGACACATGGCGCGAGCTCGGCCAAGCTCGTTGGAGGGAGGACAGAGGTGCCACGTCGAGGGGTAGAAGGCGGAATTGATGCAGAGGAAAGCATAGAAGAGTTCTTCGGCCAGCTCTGGGCCATCCCATCCTCCCCGGTGAAACCTAGGGTTTCGCCGGTCGTCGCCGCCACCACTGCCACCACCGCCGGAGGGGGAGTCCTGTTCTGGATTCGCCGAGATTTGGTCAGTGATCGATCATTCAAACCAGAGGACTGTTTCCCTGTCAAGAGATCCGACCGATTCGAGGCTCCCCAACTCAGCTCAATTTTGCGCGGGCGAGAGGTCACCGGAGATTCACATACGCCGAGGTGTTGAAGATGGCGGAAGGTCCAGATAAGGGGAGATGGGTGTGGCAAGGTCAGAACCTACGCTACCAAGGCCAAGGTAACCAGTACCCACGCGCCCAGCAACATGGTCCCCCCCCTCTGCAGAATCCGGCGCCGAGAGGTCCTCCACCGCCGCTGCAAGTCCCACCTCAGGGTCCACCGGTGAGAGGTCATCCTCAAGGTCCGCCACCAAGAGGACAACCTCAAGGTCAGCAATACAGAGGTCAGCAAGGGTCGCAGAGAGGGAGACAGGATGGTCAGCAGGGTCCAAGGCAGACATATACACAGAACCAGAATCATGAAGAACAAGCTGCAAGACAAACTGACCTTCAGCAATCTCAACAAGGCCAAGGACAGAACAAAAGGAAGATTCAAAATCAGAAACCTCAAAATCAGTCCCAAAGCAATGTTAGTTCTGATGAACCTCCTGTGGTGATTGATCCTAGATACAGGAAGTTGACTTGCTTCAATTGTGGGGAACCTGGACATTTCATGGGAATTTGCACTAGACCTAAAGTCTGCTTCATATGTGCAATTCCTGGTCATTATATGACCAACTGTCCAAGATGGAATGAGTCACACCCAGTAGCATCCTTTATAGGAAGTGCTAACAGGGGATTGGGATTTTATCATGTTGAGGTACCACAAGTGAAGACTACACAGTGGCTAAATTTTCAAAACTGTGGAGTGGTCAGAGTGATAGAAGGAGAAATTAGCATCAATGAATTGGAAAGAGAGCTGTCTGATATCTATTGCAAGGAGTGGCCTTGGCAAATTAGTGATTTGGATGGTGGACAGTTCTTGGTCAGATTCCCACCTCATAAGAAGGTTTCTGACATAAAGAACTACCCCTCTTTTAATCTGAGGAAAGAGGGTGTGAAAGTGGAAGTTCTTGAATGGATTGGGGAGCTAGACTGCTTTGAAGAGCTGCAGGAAACATGGGTGCAGATCAGTGGCATCCCCCCAAAGTGGTGTGCATGGTCTGTCTTCTCCCAAATTGCTTCAAGCTTTGGCCTAGTAACTGAAGTTGATTGGTCCTCGATGTTCAAGTCGTTCTATGAAATGGTCAGGGTGAAAGTGGCTTGCAGAAATCCAAGTATGATACCACTGGATAGGCTCTATGAGATTGATAAGAAAATCTACAGGGTGCACTTTTATGCTGAGGAAGTAGATCAAATACTACCAGAAGAAGATGCACGTGGAGACGATGATGGACAAGATGATAAAGATGAGGAGTTTGATGGCCTTGATGGCCAGGCAGGAGGTAGCAACAATAAACCAGGTGGAAAGGAGCAAAATGCTTCAAAGGACAAGACCATCAGTAAGGAGGACTTGCCAGACGCACCAACAGGTAGCAAAACACTTGGCTTCTTCCCTGATGAGATGACAAATGAAATTGTAAGCCTAAACTTACAGTACAAGATTGAAATGGAAACACAAGATGGTACTGACGCACCAAGCCCTGTGCAAGAGATAAAGCAATTGATGAACTATGAGGAGAATCCTAGCCTTATGGAAACCAGGATAGAGAATGACAGCTCTGAGGCGCAAAAAAGCAAATGGGAACAGTTTCTACAGGGAGAGGAAAATGAATTATCCTCATCACACTGCGCCCAATTGCTCAAATCCATGGAGCTGGTTAGCTCAGATTCTGAGTCAGAGATGGAAGAAGAAAGCGAGAAAATACATCTCACTAAAGAAATGGTGGATAACTGGTCAACCAAAAAGAATCTGATGTCAACTCTGAGACGATGTGCTGAAGAAGAAATCAGAGAGAAAGACAACAAGAAAGCCAAGAAAGAGAAACAATGGGGCCAGTGCTGCCGACAAGGAGGAGTGAAAGAAATGTGGAAGCTGGAAGAACAATCCTGGAAAAAGCACAAGAACGTGTGAAGATCAAGAATCTGGAGAAACCCAATTGTAAGTCTACCAGCAATACTTTAAATTCTTTTGCTACCCTTGATAATGAGTATTTAGTTCAGGTTGCTAAGACCATTGACATTGATTTAGGCCAGGACTTTGAGTCCTGCATCTCAAACACTGAAAATATGAAAGAACAAGAAAACATGAAAATTAGAGATTTAATCTCTGATAACCCTGAGATTATGTTACCTGCTGACCTTGATATCTGCTCAGAGATACCTTTAGAAGGTACCATGCTGGCAGGAGATGAAGGATGGTCAACAGTAACTAGTAGAAAGAGTAGGAGTAGTAAAAATAAAATTGTTAATAATGATAGGTGCCATATGGAATGTTAGAGGCCTGAATAAAATAGGCAGGCTACAAAGAATTGCTGATTTCATTTCCTTGAACAATCTAGATTTTGTAGGGTTTCAGGAAACAAAAAAAGAATGTATTCTTGAAAGCTTTTTAAAAGCTATTTGCTATGATTATACATGGAATTACCTACCGGCTGTCAAAACAGCAGGTGACATTTTGGTGGGTCTTAGAGATTCCAAGTTTGAAGTTTTAAATTGGCAAACACACAAATTCAGTGTTGTAGCTCAGGTTAGGAACATAACTGACAAGGTCTTGTGGAGACTAGTAATAGTATATGGATCACCCTATGATCAAGGGAAAATGGAGTTCATTGATGAGCTCCACATGATCATGGAATCTTGGGATGGCCCTACTTTGGTTGGGGGTGATTATAATTTAGTTAGAAATCAGAAAGAAAAAAACAATGGTATTGTTAACAATAAGTGGACCCTTTGCTTTAACGACTGGATAAATAGATGGGGGCTGCTGGAACTTAAAGATTCCAGTAGATCCTATACTTGGGTAAATAACCAAGAGCAACCAATTATGGCTGCTTTGGATAGATACTTAGTAACCACTAGCTGGGATGCCTATTATCCTAAAGCTAGTGTTAGAGCTCTACCAAGATATGGTAATGACCATGTCCCATTGAAAATAGATTTTGGAGTAGATGATGAGAAAAAAGTTTTTTGCTTTAGATTTGAAAAGTGGTGGCTGGAAAATGAGGATTTTAGCAAACTTGTTGAAAAAGTTTGGAAAACCCCATGCCATCATAAAAACTCCATTGACAGGTTGCAGTTTAAAACAAGGCTACTCAGAAAGAAGGCAAAAGGATGGAGCTGGAACAGGACAGCTGAAGTTAGGAAAAAGAAACAAGCTCTGCTAGCAGAGTATGAGTGCTTGGATATCATGGCTGAAGACATCACTTTAAGTGAAGTTGACAGAAAAAGAATGGAGGAAATAAACAAAGAGCTAGAGAGTATATGGAAACAAGAGGAGATAAAGGCAAGGCAAAGATCAAGAGACAAGGACATTAAAGAAGGCGACAAGAACACGAAATATTTCCAAGCAGTGGCCAACCAAAGAAGGAGAAAGAAGGCAATCTCAAAGCTTGAAGGACCAGATGGAATGGTGGAAGATACCAAACAAATGCTAGAGGTGGCGATAGACTTCTACAAAAACTTGTTTGGCTTTGAGCCAACCTTAAATATGCATCTGGGTGATTCTTTCTGGGATGACGATGAGAAAGTCATACCAGAAGAAAATGAGATTCTGGAGGCTCCGATATCAGAAGAAGTAAAGGCTGCTGTCTTTGGTTCATATTCTGATGGAGCTCCAAGCCCAGATGGGTTACCTTTCCTATTCTACCAAAAGTTCTGGCATCTCGTTAAAGATGACTGATGAACTTATTTAAAGAATTTGAGAAAGGCGAGCTTAATATTGCCCGGCTCAACTATGCAGTTTTGACTTTAATAGCAAAAGAGCCAGAGGCAACTCATTTGAAGAAATTCAGGCCTATAGCCTTACTGAACTGTAGCTTTAAAATATTCACCAAAGTAATGAACAATAGGTTGATCAAGATCATTGATAGGTTAATATCTCTAAATCAAACTGCCTTTATACAAGGTAGATACATTCTTGAAAGTGTGGTTTCAGCTCATGAAATAGTTCATGAAGTGAAGAACCACTCTTAAGATCTAGTTCTGAAACTAGACTACGAGAAAGCGTATGACAGGGTGAGCTGGAATTTCGTTCTTGAGATGTTATGCTCACGAGGTTTCAGCCCAAAATGGATTGCCTGGGTTAAGCAGATAATGCAAAATAGGTCTAGTTGTGTCAGGATAAATGATCAAAATAGTAAGTATTTCATGCCAGGGAAGGGGTTAAGGCAAGGGGACCCTCTGTCCCCTTTGCTGTTTAATCTGGTTGCTGACGTTTTGTCTAGAATGTTAAACAAAGCCTCTCACCAAAACTTGATTAAAGGAGTGATGAGTGAGATAATTCCAGGAGGTATCATCAGCCTGCAATATGCTGACGTTACACTCCTATTCTTAGAAAATAACACTGAAATGGCTATCCATTTAAAATGGATACTAACCTGCTTTGAGCAGATCTCTGGTATGAGAATAAACTACCACAAGAGCGATTTGAACGCTATTAATTTAGATGAGGAAGAAACTAAAAAGTTTGCCTTAATTTTTGGGTGCAAGATCGGCACTTTTCCTTTCAAATACCTAGGGGTTCCCTTGCACCACTCCAAACTTAGAAAGGAAGACATTCAGCCAGTTATGGATAAGATTATCAAAAGAGTAGCAGGATGGAGAGGGAGACTACTTTCTTATGGAGGTAGACTAACCCTTCTTAAATCATGCCTAGCTAGTATTCCGATATATCTCCTATCTGTAATTAAATTTCCAAAATGGGCCATTGAAGCTATTAATAGCCATTTCTTCTGGGATAATATAGGAGATAAACACAAATACCACCTAGCTAAATGGGAATTAATGGCCCAGAAAAAAGAATTTGGAGGGTTGGGCATTCCAAATCTAAGGATGCTCAACCTTTGCTTGTTAGCCTCTTGGATTGCGAGATTGTATAAACAGGATGAAACTTTGTGGAAGAGAATAGTAGAGAATAAATATGATCTAGAACATAAAAATATTTTCTGTTGTGACAAAAGAGGGGTGTCACCCTTTTGGAAAGGGATAATATGGGCTGCAGAAGCAGCAAAATTAGGTTTCAAATGGAAAGTGGGGAATGGTAAGAGGATAAGGTTCTGGGAGGACTGGTGGTTTGGAACCTCCAGTCTTGCTATACAGTTCTGGGAACTGTATGTCATTGTGAATGAACAAAATAGTAGTATTGATGATGTTTGGGATGGTTCAAACCTGAAACTGACTTTCAGAAGAACTGTCAATGAGAAGGGTATGATGGCATGGAATGATTTGCTAGCAGTAGCAAGTAGCATTGATCTAGGACAAGAAGATGATTATGTGACCTGGGCTTTAGAAGCTTCAGGGAAATACACAGTACAATCCTTATACTCGGTGGTTTCTTTTCGAGGTGTAGTTCCAACACATATTCCGGCGGTGTAGAAGTTACATATTCCACCAAGGGTGCAGATTTTCCTTTGGCTGTTAGCTAACAATAAGCTGTTAACCAGAGATAACCTAGCTAAAAGAAGAGAAGTTACTGACAATACTTGTCTGTTCTGTGGTGAACAAGAATTGGTAGTTCATTTATTTTTCGACTGTTGTGTTGCCAAATTGATTTGGTCAGGTGTAAGTCAAACTGTTAACATAAACATGGGTACAGATTTTGAATCGGTAGCCCGCTGGTGGATTAGTGACCACAAGAATAGTGTTTTAAACATGATATCTTCTGCTGCTTTGTGGGCAATATGGAAACTAAGGAATGCATTATGTTTTCAGGGAAAGATATGGAGCAAGATTCAGGAGCTGGAGATGATAATGCTGAAGATGATGAAAAGATGGAGGTTACTATGCAAGGGGGACGCAGAAGCAAAGCTGGAGCTGGTCACTGGAGCTTGGGAGGAAAGGACCACGAGGAGATCTACAGTCCTGCCAATGGAATGGTGGCAGAATGGGGAAGGGCCAAGCATGCCGGGCCAGCTATAGGTCCGCGAGGTGGGATCGATGACAGTGAGTGGGAGATCTGAAGTGGTAGAGAGAACTTGTAATAATGCGAATGAACATGATGTACCGCCTGGACATCCTGGGGGCGTGAGTTCGGTTTCGAGACATAAGAACGATGTAACTGACTTGTTTCGTTTTGTTCGTTGAATGAAACGAGGGGAGACCTACTATTCTAAAAAAAAACCGTTATGGCTTTCACTAATGTCAAAATCAGAGAAAAGAAGTCCATAGTTTAATTTTGATTAAAAACCATGGTATATTGATCTTTATTTCTTGGGCTTTTTAGGTTTTCAGCACACAGATCAATTCCCAACATTCTCCCCCTTGTTCATAAGTTGAAAAGATTAAAAGCTTATATATCAATAAAATAGCATGCAAAGATAACATGTACACAACGATCAATTAATGTACCGTTGAACACAATTACTATTGTGTACACCACCTTATATCATAACAGACTTCTTTAACTTTAGGAGCTCCATTAAACTTTATGCAAAACATTATTAGTTCACTTTTTGGTAAATGCTATGCTAAATCAATAAATTATAATAGTCAATTAAGTATTATTGAATCAATTGACTATGGTTCCAATTACATCTCAGCCTGAACTGTCTTAGTCTTATGTGGAGATTGTGTCATAACAGTTCCACTTGCCCAAGATCAGCAGGATTTTCTACCGCATCCATGTATGCCGACAGCGTTATTAAATGGTAGGCCTGAGAGGATTCCCCCAGTAATAACTTTATTTTCAAACACTAAACTTATTATTTGATCTTGGATTCTATCTTTTACAACATGGTACAGATCATGTCAAAGGGTTTAACAGAACCATGTGACTTGTTACTTGAATAGAACACTGCAACTTGGTTGGCACATTATAAAGTGAGTGGTTTAACATCTACCGGTCCTTATTTTGGATAGATCATTTAGCATATTGCCTGTCTAATGGCCTTATAACATGTTACAGGTACTTCCTGCATTATAAATAATGCAATGACAGTCTGTTTGGAGCTCAAGCTTCAACTGAATCACACAGGGTACCTCTTGTAGATTAAGAACTCATCAAACAAATTGATGAGTGTGTCTAGTTCTTCCCACTGTTGAGTGTAGGATGATAGATCAAATCATCAGATAGGGCTTTCAGTTCTTGCTCCTTTTTCTTTATGGCTGCCCTTCTTTTTAGACCCATTCTGCACTCGGGGAACAAACACTAGAGGGGTCGGTTCTTGCCCATGTATCAGGGAAGGGGGAGCCATAAACTTCAATGGTTTTGACTTTTGTCAAAGCCAGATTTAAAACCATGGTATATCTGATCTTTATTTCTGTGGACTTTTCATGTTTTCACCACGGATGAATCCCAACAAAAATATGATGCGAAAAGGCTTGTAGCCTCATGGTTACAAGAGCCTCAATAACACCTCAGGTCCTGGGTTCGACTCCCCGTGGGGAGCGAATTTTCTAAGAGTTAATGGCATTGTGCTTTCAATGGTAGGCGACGCTCCCGTTGACAGCGAAGCGCCAGTGATGACTTTGTCAATATCGAGGATTTGCCGGCTCAGTGTTCGAAGATGCTCATATGTGTAGGGTTTGCGTACATGTGTTCATAGGGGTGAGTGTGCGTGCGTTGTGAGTTTCTGAGTTGTACTGTGTAATCGCAAAAAAAAAAACCATTCCTTTATTCTTTTATCTTTCTGCCCAAGTCGTATGTTATATAAAAAAAAGATTTTTGCAATATAAATAAGGTCTAGTGAGTAATGAGCCGCCTGTTGTTTCACCCATCTCTGTCTTCTGCTAGTGCATTGTTGCAATTTTTTCTACCAATGCTGTGCTCAAAAGTCATACATTTATTATTAGCGGAGCTATAGTGCGGTAGTGGGATAGAATTTTCTGTAAGCTTGATTGATCTACATACAAATCAAAGTCATGTTCCTAAGGCCAGCCACTTTCCAAATTTTCTGCCCTTATTTTCAAAGTTGCTGTCAATCCAGAGGGCAACAAACAAATTAATAACTCAGTTGCCTCTTTCTCATCTGTTCTCCATTACCCTGGCATCTCTTGAGGAGTCCAGCAATGGAGCCCCTTCTTTCGGCAATCGCGAGTGATCTCGTCAGCAGAGCCATGTCCCTGGTGATACAGAGGTATGGACGGTCCAAGGCGGAAGAGACAGAGCAAAAGCTGCAGCGCGTACTTCTCCGGATCGACGCCACCGTTGAGGAGGCCGAGGGGCGGTACATCACCAACAAGGCTATGCTTCAGCAACTCGACATGCTCAGGCAAGGCATGTACCAAGGCCACTACATGCTCGACACCTTCAGGTACAGAGGCCATGGTGACGACGACGAGGTGAGTGGTGGCCTCACTGTTGCCTTGCCTAGATTCAGTTCAGCCAAGCCTTTCTTCCCGTTCTCCGTCAGCAGTAACGTGAAGAAGTTGGAGAAGATGCTCGATAGCCTCGAAGCGCTGATGGGAGACATGCAGGAGTTCGTCGTGTTCTTGGAGGGATACCCTCGCATCTGTCGGCAGCCGTACAGCACATACTTGATCCTTGACAAGGTGATGTTCGGCAGGCAGATGGAGATGGAAACCATCCGCAACTTCCTGCTCCGACAAGAAGCTGCCAGCGATGGAAATCCAGGCGTGCTTCCGGTCTTTGGTGCAGCGAGGGTCGGGAAGAGCACGCTCGTCGAGCATGTCTGCCTTGATGAGAGAGTGCGCGGGCATTTCTCGTCCATTGTCGTTTTCACCGGTGGCGACCTTGGTGCCGGAAACATGGCTGCTCTCAGAGGCAGTGGTGTAATAAAGCATCAAGATGTTATGGCTGCCTCGCATGGGAGGTCACTTGTGATCATTGAGCTTGATGGGGACATGGAGGAGGGGACATGGAGAAGGCTGTACTCCTCGGCAGCAAGAGCCATGGAGCATGGGAGCAAGATCATAGTCACAAGCCAGTCAGATAAGATAACTTGTTTCGGAACAGCTCAGGCTCTGAGGCTCAATCCTTTGCCTCAAGAAGCTTATTGGTACTTCTTCAAGACGCGCGCGTTTGGGAGTGCAAACCCTGACGATCAACCAAAGCTCGCATCTCTGGGCATGGAGATAGCAGCGACGATGAAATGTTCATTCATGGGGGCAAACATAGTAGGAGGCCTGATGAGAACCAACCTGAACATCCGGTTCTGGCGCAGGTTGCTTCAGTACATCAGCGACCACACGAGCATACACTTGCTCAAGTTCGGTGAGCATCCTACGGATCTTGCGCAAAGAGGTCATCCGGTTCACATATGGAGGATGTTCAGGACACAGCACCACGTTACCATCTGCAAAATCTATCAAGACCGCTCTTCCAAACATATGGTTCCAAAGCTGAGTCTGCAAGACATTCATACAGGTTGCGACACATATCCGGCGAAGTTCTGCACGATAGCATGGAGGTCGACCATTCCTCCCTACTACACCTACCTGGCGACTTGTGCATCCCAACCTGGATGTTCAATGGTCAGCAAGAAGCGCCCTCGGCAGTTGAGAGTCTGATATGACGTATCATGTGTACTAGATAAGTCGACATATTGTAGTAGTTTCTTGTTGTCTTCAGTTCTAAGTTGTTTTTATTATCTGCCACATAATTAGGCGTGGATGTCGAACTGATAAAGCAAGCGAGCTAAATGTGGATCTTGGCACGGTTCGTTAAAAGTTCAAGCTGTCCGTTAGGCTTGCTGGCCCAACACTTGAAATGAGCCAAATGTTGCAATTTCGAGCTAGCAAAATTGTTACATATATCGAATGGCTTAAACTAGATTAAAGCTTTTAGAGAGAAAAACAATCAAGTTCATGTGTAGTCTTAAAACTAGCCATTAATGCTACACTCATGCAAAAGTCGGTGATAGTCAGTAGCGAACCAGAAGTTTTGTTTTCAAGCTTGACCGGATTAGTTCATTAGTAGCTAGTTTGGCAAATTTTGACGGTCTGACAAGTAAGTTTCGACTTCTAACTGGGCAAGACCTCCCCATACTATAAGTAAAAAGGTTCACAGTTGAATAAGAACAATTTTATCGTTATTTTATCTCCAAACCTTTATTTTTGTTGTTCATTCATCTCGACTCTCGATCGACGGTGATTAATGGCGTGGCTAGCCCACCAATGTGCAGAGATGCAATACTTTTAAGAAAAATGATGTGCTGCGATGCAACTTACAATGTGAAGAAGCTCAAACTCAACAGAACTTTCATGCCAGCTTTGGAAAGAATTTCAGTTCAAGCGGGAATCATTAATATACATATAACTCTGTGTAAATTGAAATTCTACCCAAGTATACCAAGTTTATTAAGTTTGAGGAAAAGCTATTGTGTATAATACTTTGGCACGAACTATGGTTTGACACAAGTTTGCGAGGGGCAGGCGTTGCACAACCGACGGTAACCGGTCCGGTTTTCACAGAAACCGGACTTAGCGGTCTGGACGGTTATGTCGTAACCGGTTTTCACATTTGAATTTTGAAAGAAAAATTGAAACAAAAAATATGTAAACAAACTAGACGGAATTTGGAGTAGAACGGCGGAACAAGAACACGAAAACTCCTTTGTTTGGTCGGTCAAAAAATTCGGGGAAGAATTATGGGCGAGAAAAATGAAAAGGAAAAAGAAAAACTGTCGCTATCCTCCTCCGGCTCAATTACTGGGGTTGTGCGGCGTCGCTCCCCACCAATCACGCCCCCAAGATCCAGTCCCCGCCGCCCCCGTCTGGTCGCCGACGCCGCCATCTGGAGCTCGTGCGCCGCCCGTCCGGTCGTCCGCTTCGGCTAGCCGACGCTCCTGGGTGAAAAGCCGAGCAGGGGCGGCAAACAAAAACGGGCTTTCGCGGCTAGCAGTCGTTTTAGTACTCAAGCAACGTAGAGTAATTAGCCAGACGAGTCATGCATGCGTAGTTACGTTTGGAGGTAGCTGGGAAGCCATGCACAAATGATGATGACTGCTAACTAATTAACGTAGAGATATTGGAAAAAAAAAACTGAACTTAGAAATGTAGCCATGCAGCCGCAACGTTCGGAGCGCCATTTACTTCGGAAACAAATCGTCGTGGGGCCAATGGCGGACCTTATGAGGTAATTGTTCTACACTTCTTGGTGTAGCTTGTTATATGGGTCGTAAGTAGAAACTTAGTATGCATCTTTGGATTGCTGTTGCATATTCAGTTCCTGTTGCATCTGCTATTGCTGTTTTCTTGATTTATCCTATTGGTCAAGAAAGTTATTCTGATGGTATGCCTTTAGGAATATCTGATACTTTTCAACTTTATGATTGTATTCCAGGCAGAGCACAGTTTAAACGGGAGCGGCGGAGTTTAAGCCCAAGACTTGGATCGTGGCCCGAGAGTCACGACATGTAATCACCAAATAAAAGGAAAGGAAAACAGAAAAATGCAGAGTCATAAGCTGCGCCAAACTTCTCGCATTCATTATAGTTGCAATTCCAATCTGTGTTGTCGGTTACCAAAATCGACTAGTTACCGACAAAAACCAACCGGTTATCGATGAAACTGGACCGATTACCAAATTTTGAATTCAAAATTTTATTTTCAAACGTTTATCCGGTTTCCAGTTCGGTTTTGTTGCTAACCATCATCAGGCTCAATTTCAACATCATCAGCATTTAGTTTGCATCAAATGGCTTATATGATGAGTACACAAGAGTCATATCTTAGAGGAAAAGGTTCATTTTACTCTCCCGAACAATTCACTTTGTCCATTTTACATCCTAAACAAAATTATTGTTGACTTTACTCCTCTAAACAATTGAAGCTCAAATTCTGTATGATAACAACTCACACGATAACATATTTTAACGTAATTATGACATATTTTATTGATGCTACTTATTATATATTTTAATAGTAATAATAATGAAATATGCAATTTTTTTGAAGCAATAACGAAATATACTTTAAAATGATATCAAAAAATAATTAAAATTTATTTTAACATCAACCCTTACATCATATGCTGAAACTCTAATAATGGCGACCATAACCATCACTATCACACCCCTCTGTCGATGCAGCAATGTCACAATATATATGTAACCATTAGTCAAGCGTAGGTAGCACATACACATCAGTGTCACCATCAGTCTAATTTTAGGTTGGACACTGCGAATATAATCTGAATACAACAAGATTAATTACCACGGTTGAAATGTTGTCCCAGAGACCCGGCCGTCTTATGTGATTTTTCTCTGTAGGTGCGCGGGATGGTAATTGAAGATTATGAACGAAAGGGCACCTTAGCTGCTAAAATGCCACCCATATGTTCATAGAAATTCTGCCAACATCTTCCATTATCGGAATCTGATCCTCTGACAAGCAGTCACTGATGTGTGGAGTCGGGGTCACGGGTCAATGACGGGGACGCTCATGAGAGGATCTGCTTGCCCATTATCGTCATGCCGAGTTTCTCGCTGAGGAAAATTTGGAAACTAGTGTGTGCAATGCCGTGTAAGCGCGGGGTCAGTCAGGCAGGACTCACATGGCCGGGCCACCAGGATTTTTTTGCCGTGCCTGACTCGATCGTTCAACCCGAGACTGATGCACCACACACAATTCCGGGCTTCTGCAGGCGCATTTATAACTTACAAGCTCTTCTCCTGGGCTATCTGCTGGTCAGAGTATTAGCTACAAACACATGGTGGATTTAGAACATACCCCCCTCCCCGCTCGCGCGCGCCCATACTTGTGTTGGTCATCCTCCGTCTTCCAGGATACAGCTTTTGGCTGAGCAGGAGGGCCAGTACAATTCTGCGTGGTTCAATCGTTGGTATTATATTCTTTCAGAACATTTTTGATTATCTTTATTTGTATCTGGGCGTGAAGGTGATGGGCTCGTCGAACATGGATCGCTATCCATTCAAATAGTAGCTTACCCTGCCATTGCTTGTCTATACATTAGCACCTCCTCCCGTCGCGAGGAGATGATTATTTCGGCTGCATTTCTCGGAATGCTTTGTGTAATCGTTGTAATCATCTCAATTAGACTTCGCGTGTTACACGCCACAGTCATGTTCATTGCCAATACTGTAGCTATGTCCTCCTACTTCATCTGGAAGCTTTATCCGGTCATAGAGGCTCGCCTATGGCTTCCTCTCTCAGCACTTGCGCCGGGCCTGCAACAAGAAGAAACAGTACCTCTAGAGCTGATAAATTAAATAAAACCATTGCGTTTCCAAGAGCTGCCACGCGAATTCTCTTTCGGTGAGATCCACGCCATGACACAAGACTTCAGAAACATGGTGGGGCAAGGAGGTTCCGCCCAAGTGTTTCGTTGTGTCCTCGAGGATGGCACCCCTGTGGTTGCCGTCAAGCGAATAATAATAACTTCTGACGACCACTCTGTCGACGTTGGCGAGGCCGAGTTCCTCAAGGAGATCTCTGTCGCATCCCAAATTTTGAAATCAATTAATAAAACCACTCCCGCAAAATTTTGTAGATTTTTAGGATCAAATTTAGAATTTTCGAAAATAAAAGTCCAAAACTATACTAGCTCAAGAATATAAGAAAATGGGAATTTTTAATAGGAAATTAAAAATGTAACTTATCAACGTCGTTGCTAATATTCAGATTTGAATTTGTGAATTTTCTCGAATTTATTTGAACTGATTTGGAGTTCTTTTGGTATTTATATGAATTTCCCGAATTCTGGAAATGTTCAAACCAATTTTCTTTTCCCTCCCCGCCTTTGGGCAGAATCCCCACGGCCCGTTTCCTCTTCTCTGCTCCACTGGGCCAAGCGCGCGCCCGCTCTTCCTTCCCTCCGTCCCAGCCCAGCCCGGCCGAGCCCGCGCGGACGACGGCGTCGTCAACCTCGCGCGTCGCCGCAGAACTCTCCCGCCGTGTGGCGCACGCTGCTCGCCGTGGCGCCGCTCCGCCATGCCATGTTGTCGCGCATCTCCGCCAGCGCTCCACGCCGCACGCCGTCGCCCCCTTTCCGCCCATGCCCTGCCTCGCGTGTGCTCATCTCGCCTGCAAAAGCCTTGCGCATGCGCAAGCTTTCCGCCGCCTTGCCGCCCACGGAACCGAGCTGCCTCGTCGTCGTCAGCTTCCCGCCTAGCCAGAGCATCTCCACTGCTCCCTAATCCCCTCCGCGACGCGCCGCTCCAAGCCAAGAACCGAGTTTCGAGGCCGCTGCCCATGCCGAGCCGCCGAGCACGCGCGCATGCGTGATCTCGACGCCATCACGGTGTTCCCGCTCCTCCGGCCATGCGCGCACCTATTTAAGCCCTCCTTGAGCTCCGCCGCACTTCACCGCTCTCCCGCGACCAATCCACGGTGAGCCTCCGCCTCCACCAGCCCTCAATTTGCCTTTCCCCCTCTTTGTCCCCAATTCCGGCCGCTGTGCAATTCACCGCCGACGAGCCGCTCCCACCCTCTCCCTCCTGCATACTCGTAGATCCGAGTCCCCTTACCTCCCAGACAAGCTTAGATGCCGTGTCTCGGGCCACGGACACGTGCACCCCGAGCGCCGCCCCGCGCCGCCGCTCTCCCTCATCGCCGGCAGCCGCCACGGCGAACCCGGCCTCGACACCTCGCCTCCCGCACTCGCCATCCTCTTGCGCACCTGCCGCACCAACACAAACACGACGAGATGTGTCGTAGCGCGTTTTCGCCATCGCGTCGCCGCCACTCCATCTCCGACGAGCTCGCCATCACCGCACCAGCCCTCCCCGCACGTGCGCGTCAAGTCTCCGAGCTCCGCCGCAACGCGTGCTACCTGCGCGGCCACTCCGCGCACTCCCCCGAGCACAACAAGAGCCGGTGGCGAGCTCTCCGGCGAGCCCCCCCGCGCACCACCGCTCACCGTCGCGTGCCTCGCCGCGGCCAATCCGCATACAACACGTGTCCATCCGGGCCCACAGCCACGCCAGCACCTCTTCGCGCACGCACACACACCTAGCCCATCACACTGACACCTTGGTCTCACATGTCAGCCTCCTCTGCGCTCAAAGAAATGCTAGAGCCACCCAACTCTGTGTACACAGAAGTGTATTTTGAGCCTTTTCCAATACAGCAATAATTCCATAAATTCCTAGAAAATCCTGGGGCCCTGTATTTTGCTGACAAGCCTCATCTTGTAATAACTTTGTGTAGGTCCTGTCTTTTTACAGAAACACCCTTGTGGTTTCTGTAATTATGTTTTAGGTCCCTATCTTTTACACTAAAGCCCCTTAACCTTTTCTATAATTGCAAATAAGTCCCTAGAACCCTTCTAATCTTACAAATAAGCCCCTAGATCTTCTATCCATCATAACTTTTCAATCCTAGTCCCGTTTTGAGCAATTCTTTCACTCACGCGTTCATAGAAATGCATAGTATCCCATGGTGCTACTCCAGAAACCTCACTGAACCTACTTCATGCACACATCCGCTGTAACTACCCCTCTAAACTTCGTTAAGCCATATCTTCACCGTTTCAACTCCGATTCTGACGATTCTCGATCCGTTCATCTCAGTTCATTCCCCTGAACCCCACCGTGTCATCTGATCTCTTACTTCTATTTCATTTTATTCTTATTTGGTTTCATTTGATTTATTTGGTTTACGCGTAATATTTATTTTAAGCGTCGTTACATGTAGACTACGAGGAGCACGAGGATGAACCTGAGAACGAGGGATACGAGGAGGATTCAGACCCGAACCTTGAAGGCAAGCTCTACTTTCCTTGATCATGATTGATCCTATTGTTTTGCAATGCACCTATTGGCCTATTCCATATTAGTATGTATTACTTGTTATTTTACTGATTGAGTAGTTATTATCCTACTTGCTTAGTATTATTTATGCAAAGTATGTAGGCATAAATAATTATCCTTGAACTACCCTTGATTACCTATCACCTTGATAACCCTAGGATGGTTCCATCATTTCTATAATGGCACATGATTGTCTTGATACTAGAACTGCTTAGGACCCCGCAATGTTTCTACATTGCTACACCTTTTATATCACACTTATGCTTTACAAATGTATTAAATGAGTTTGGTGGTGTGTGTGATAATATGTGGGTCGGGAGTAGCAACAAAACTAGGGCGATGATGATGTTGGTGAGATGATGATCATGGGATGGGTTTGGATCGCGAGCAAGGCCACTAGTGAATTGTTAATGGTGTGATAGACCCCTAGTGTGGGATTTGGTGCTTGCTCGGCCCCATAAGGACCGGTTCTTGCGATTGTAAACATAATGATTCTCGTACAACTACGGAATCTGGCTGGGCAGGACTTACCCTACCTTCTTGGTACTCTTGCAAGTAAAATCTACCTGGAGGCTGGTAGTGGCAAGCGGGAGATAGGGCCTCGGGGAGTTAATGCCCCATGAGTCGGTGCAGGGAGTTACAGCCAATCATATGGCCGCTCATATGACAGACTTACTGTAAGTATCTGGGTCCCTGGTGCTTTCGCGGTGGGCTTGTGAGACTACTCAGAGAAGATGGACTAAGCGTTACGTATCCGCTTGCAACGGGTGCGTAGCTCATGGGAAAAGATGTACAACCTCTGCAGAGTGTAAAATTCATCCGGATAGACGTTGTCACGGCATATGACACTTTATGATATGTCGTATTGATTAGCCACAATTTATGTTCCCTTGACGTGTGAGTGGGTTGTAGTCAGCCCGTGTTTTCGGAAGTGTGACGTGTGTGCCGGGTCGGTACGACCATTGAGGTCAGAAGGCTCAACTAAAACTTGGGAACTGGCAGGAATGTTCAAACTCCTCCAGGGCCAAACAATTAAAATATTGACTATATAAACAATAGTTTTACTTCTCTACAATCTATTGAATTTCTTTCTAAGCCATGCATAAAGTTTGCTTTCTGCTAAAATGAATCATGAAGCTTTATCCTTGATAATGCCAAATATGCATACATCTATACCCTTGAGTAGCGTAGGGCTTGCTGAGTACCTTATGTACTCACTCTTGCTATGATCATTCAGAAGAAGAAGACTACGCCGGAGACGATTACGATGAGTAGGGTCACCGTCTGCTCAAGTTGTCTATGGAGTTTCCGTAGTGTTTTATCTGCTTTCATCAGTTTGTTGTATCTTGGCTAGTATGCTAGTCTCTTAGTTTATAACTTAAGACCATGTAATGTACTCTATGGATGTAATATTTAATCGTGTATGTACAATAAAACACTTTGTATGTATGCACTAACTACTGATCCAGGGATTGGTACGGAGGATTCCAGAAAATGGGGTCTGATAATCTCCATCATCGCCAACGTGCACCACCGCGATTTTTTTTTAAATAATAGTATTTTAATAGAAAATTGCAGATCTGGTGTACGAAAAACAAAAATTGCAAAAATAACAGCTTGTCGGTCACACAGTTACCAATTGGTCACTGGATGACCGATAGGTTACGTGGCAGCTGACGTGGCGTGGGGTTCGGGACCTATCGGTCACCGGGTGACCGACAGGCACCTGTCGGTCAGCCCATGACCGATAGCTTCATGGATTTCTCCACACAGGCCTATCGGCCCGACAGCAACCACCTATCGGTCATGGGCCGACCGACAGGTCCTGTCGGTCACCCGGTTACCGACAGGCTTCGGTTTTTTTTTTTTTCGTGCTGGTCTTGTGTTTTTATAAAATTTGTTTCGAAACATGGAGCACATGTACGTTTTTTTTTTAATCAAAGAGCAGGCAACAAATTGAACTACGAACATACGAAAGGAAGTAGCATAAAAAGGTACAAACATCATGATAATGCAAGATATCTGCTCCAACAGACACGACAATAATCTCAAAATCATCCTCCACGCCTACCACGCTTGCTGGCCTCGCCTTGTGCCCTCTTACCCTGGGCCTTTCTCGCTCGTCGAATCTGATCGGTGGGGTACGTCAACTGGTCTGGTGGCTGCCTCATCCTGGGACCCTCTGGTGGTGTGGAAGGAAACTGCTGGGTGGGCTGCATCAGTGGAGGAGCCCCTGGCATCTGAGAGAAACCCTGTTCATCTGGCTGTCCATAAGAGGACTCATACACTAAGCTCCCAGAAGCAGAGTGCAAGGAGTAGTCGGGCGCGGCGAACTGTACCGCAGGGCCTGTAAAAAAAGCAATGTTAAATTATAATAACAGAATGTTAGGAATAAAAAATTGACATGTTATTTGTACCTGTGTTCCATCCGGGAGTAGGCATGAAAGGCGGGGCTGGAGGCATACTCGACGACGAGTCCCCGGCGTGGAAACGAGAAGAACCTGGTGCACTAGTAGGTGTAGAGAGAGGTGGAGACCTCTGTCGTGTCCTCGGCTGCACATTTGTGGTGCTCGTACAGGAAGCGCACCGGAGAGCATCCCTGCAGCGGCGCGCAAGACGGAGTAGTGCTGCTCCCATGTCCCGTGGCTGGACTCGTGTAGGGTTGTCGTAACATCGAGAGCCCAAATCCTCTAGGTCGCACGCGATATCCTTGAACGTGTTAGTCTAAAATACGATAATATAACATTAATAATTAAACAGGTAGGATAAATACAAAAAATAAATAAAACAACTTACCATCAGGTGAAAGGCCCGAGTCGGCTGCGTGGCGAAGGTGTCTGTGATTTCAGCCACGTGCTCTACAGGTTGGTCAGCCACAGCGAACAACCGCACACGCGTCGCCCTGTGGAACACAACTTGTGGGTTGGCCACATGCAAAACTGCTTTTGCATAGCGATCTTGCAGGTATGTTTGTATCCCACGAGTTATACACTCCAGAATCCCCACTAAAGGCAAGCACCGAGTCCCTTTCAGTACCCAGTTATAAACTTCTGCCCCATTAGTGGTCATAATGTCATACCGCGATCCATCTGTATCTGCTATCAATGCCCATTTCTCCTTCGGCTCATCCTTGATCCAATCTGAGAAGCACTTCACCCTTCGTCCACCCCTCCTGCGCCTAATTTTGTCCTGTGATTCATTAGGCAAAGGATCTAACCCCTTCGGCTCCTCGTCACGTGGCATAGGAGGTTTCTTTTTAACCTCGTCCATGTAGTTACCAGTGAGCTTGTCCAGCTCGTCCCATAGTCTGTCAAATTTGCTCGTTCGATTCTGTTTGCACAGCTTCTTGAACATATCCATAAGTCGCTTACTCTTAAACTGCCTGTAGAAGTTTGCCCCCAGATGCCTCATGCACCATCGACTATGCAGGTCGGGCCAAAATTCCTGATCATTATAGTCTGTCTGCAAGGTATCAATTGCTGACAATAATCCCGCATGGCGATCATGTAAGATGCAGACATTGGGTCTCTGCATAACAACCGCTCGCTTCACCCACCTCAAAAACCACAACCAGCTCTCTGTATTCTCACTCTCCACAAATGCAAAAGCAATTGGCACAATCTGATTCTCCTCATCCACTCCAATAACGGTGAGGATCTGCCCCTTGTACTTACCAGTCAAGAAAGTGCCGTCCACAGCAAGAACAGGTCGACAATGCATGAATGCTTGTATCATACAACCAAATGACCAAAAAGCACGGCGTAGGACTCTGTCCCCATTTGTATTTTGAAACTCGTCCACTGCAACCACAGTTCCTATATTCCTAGCTTGCATAAGCTCAAGCAGGCCAGGTAGATTGTGGTACGAGTCCTCATATGTCCCGAACCTTCTTTCCAGAGCCTTTTGTTTCGCTCTCCATGCCATATCATAGCTTATCTCATAGCCAAGTCGATTCTCTATGGCATGCATTATAGCAAAAGGAGACATACCAGTCTTCTGCACAATCTCAGGATACATGTACTCAGCTACAAATTGTGTAGTCATGTTCTTGTGTTTTAGAAGAGTCCTATCCAATGAACACGAATGGCCTACCACGATAGACGCCACAAATGACGTCTCAGCTTTCGGCAGGTATCCGTGAACCCTCCATGTGCAACCCGGAGCCGTGCACTTGACGTCATACGTCCTCGGGTTTGAAATGACCACCGTGAACTCCTTCTTCTCTGAGAACGCCCACCTCTTTACGGCATGCTGAAAAGATATCTTATCAGGAAACATCTGCCCCTGGCGGACCTCTATAGCGTCATACTCCCAACATGAATTGTGGCCATCATTAACAGCTAAGTTCTCCATATTGATCCAGTCCCGCGGCTCTTCATATCCCATGCCCCATCCCTGACCGGCTGTTCCATCAACGAAAGTACGAAACTCGTCATCATCCCTGTCCATTTCATCAACAATTGCCTCATTGACCTCTCCCGAATCTGCTTCTAGTGTCCCAACATTTATTTGCGACCCATCCTCAGCGGTTGGATGAACCACAGGATTTGCAGAAACGTGACTTGGCTCGGCACCAACATATTGCTCCGCACGAACAATTTGTCCCACGACTCCATCTTGCTCTGCATTGACGACATTCTCATCAACCTCCTCCTCAACACGGGTCGTTGTCGGATTAGATTGCACCAGCAACAAGTGAGCAAAATGCCGTTGCAATCCCATAGTCACAAATTGCTTCCAATGTTTAGTGCTTCTCACCTCTACAAGTTCCCATTTCCATGAGCCGCCATGCTTTCGAGGAATGATAGCTCTCACTACAAACCGATACTCTAAAGGATTCACATTCAAGAGGCTATGTAACCAACCATAAACTTCGCCTCGCTGCATCTCTATCGGATCATTCAAAGCACTATCCACATACTCAAAATTACTCAAATCTACCCCATAGTCACGATGCTCAATTTGACCTTCTCCGTAAAAAACTCGAAAACTCAGTACACTGGACATCCTGCTTAAGAACAAATTAATTACTACCCACATTAACAACTATTTTTACACGCATTAAAAAATAAAAATCAATCAATATTTATGAACAATTTAATTAAACACATCATCAATGTCTATGAAATGTCTCATTGTATCAACCAATACTACCATTGTTATTACTAACTAAAACCTACACTAATCCCTAACTAAAGTACCTATTTTACTAACTACTATCCTATAAACTAATCTCTAGACTAATACTACTACACTAATCCCTATTGTACTGGTTACAATAGCTAACTAAACAAACAAAAAAAAAAAAAAAAAACTCACCTTCGACTGCCGCCCGAGGCGGCCTCCAGCGCCGGCCGAGCTGAGGCCGTCGGCCCCCCTCCACCAGGCCCACGGCGGCCCTCGCCGAGCCGCCCTCCGTGCCCCACTCGCCTCGCCCCGCCGCCCTGCCTCTCTCCCTCGCCGCCGGAGCTGAAGGAGAAGCAAATGGAGAGAGAGAGAGCAGGGCGCGGGCGTGAATGGATAAGCCTCGGGGCCTGTCGGTCACTGGGTGACCGATAGCAACCTATCGGGCGCCGGATGACCGATATGAGCCAGTCGGGTGCTGGACGACCGACAGGTCTGCGCGGACATCCGACAGCCGACGTGGCAGCCTGCCGAAGGGCAATCGGGTGCTGGGTGACCGATTAGTGACCTGTCGGTCATCCAGCGACCGACAGGCTCCTATTTCTGCAATTTTTTCAAAAGGTGCCCCAGTTTTGCAATTTTTAATTAAAATACTATTATTTTAAAAAAAAATTCCACCACCGCAGCCTGGTGGGCCTCCTCGGCTACGGCCGGGTGCCTGGGGCCAGCTGGTACCTGGTCTACCCGTTCTTTGAGAATGGGTCGCTGGACAGGTGGCTTTTCCACGGCAAGGAGCGGCGGCGCCTGCTGCAGTGGCAGGTGAGGCGGCGCGTCGCCGTGGCGTGGACGTGGCCCGTGCGCTCGCGTATCTCTGCCACGAGTGCCGGCTGTAGATCCTACACCTCGACATCAAGCCGGGCAACGTCCTGCTTGATGGCGACCTCCGGGCGCACGTCTCAGACTTCGGCATCTCCGTGTCCGTGGCCCGAGACCTGGTGACGGCGACCACCAGCGCAGTCGTTGACACGAGCGGAAGGGGCACCTTCGGGTACATGGCACCGGAGATGCTGGTCAATGCGGTGTCCGCCAAGTCCGACATCTTCCTCGAGCTCGTCGGCGGTCGCCGGAACTTCGAGCCTTCGTCAGACGACTCTTCGGCGACGCCGGACTTCACGCGGGACTACTACCCCTTCATCGTGCGGGAGAAAATGGTCCGAGGAGAGCTCATGGAGGTGGTGGACGCGGTCATGCCCCTTGTGGACGAGGCCGAAGTGGAGGCGGTGGTGAAGGTGGCGCTCTGCTGCATCCAGCGCCAGCGGGACATGAGGCCTTCCATGCTAACTGTTGTGGACATGCTCGAGGGGCGAGTCACCGCTGATCTGCAGCCAGTGAGCCGTCCGCCGTCCGCCTTGAATTCCTTTTTTTTTTTTAGGAGCAATGGCAGGTGCTCTGCCTTTCATTAAAGTAGGTAGCAGAAACAAGTATTTACAGAGATGTCACGGTACAAACTGAAATGAAAAAAGAGACTATGTACAGGCTACGCGTGCTTTCAAAGGCTACTCCTCACGCAAGTTTTGCGACGAATGTCCTGCTGTATAATGGCGGCCAAGTGCTTCGGCGGCATGGCTTTGTTGTCAAAGACCCGTCGGCATCTTTCCTTCCACAAATTCCAGACGGTATAAATGATAACCTGCATATGAGCATTAGAGTTCGGTGCCGCCCTGGTTCCCGTCATGTCATCCCACCATCGCTTCAGGCGACGAAAATTTCCTTGCGGAAGCTGCTGTGTTGCGTGGCCGAACACGGTGGCGATCTCTGTCCAGACTGCCTTGGAGAAGGAGCAAGACGCAAGCATGTGCGCCGCCGTTTCCTGCCTGGTGCGGCACAGCAAGCAGATTGGGTTCGCCTGGCCTCCATTCTTGATGATTCTGTCGGCCATCCATACCTTGTTCTGAAGTACCAGCAAGGTAAAAAATTTGCATTTGTTCTCCTGTTTGGCCTTCCATATTCTGTCCCAATCATGATCCGGGAAGGAGCCAGCAAATTGCATGGCATATGCAGAGCTTGAGGAATATACACCATTAGCCGAGAACCTCCATGTTATGTCATCTGGCCGGTCACTGAGTTGTATGTCTTGAATGAGCCTCCATAGCTGGACGAATTGTTGGATTTCTTCTGTAGTGGATATCCGTTGTAATCCCTTCATCCATCGGCCCTCTGGGATTGCCATCGCCACTGATTCGTTCTTTCTCCAAGCCAGGCGCATTAGTGTCGGCGCTATGTCCTTCGGTGCCTGCCCCTGCAACCAACGGTCATGCCAGAAGAGAGCGCGGGTGCCATCCCCCAGTTGTATATTTGTGCATGCCCGGAACAGCTGTACTTCATCATTGTTGTATGGAAGGTGCATCTCTGCCCATGGCTTTGTGGAGTCCTTCCATTGGAACCATTGCCATCTCAGGCGCAACGCGCGGTTGAAATGTGCTAAGTCCATAATCCCTAGGCCGCCCAATTTTTTCGACCATTGCACTCGCTTCCAGTTTACCAAACAATGTCCCCCCTTGGCATCTTCAGATCCCTTCCACAGAAAATTCCGTCTGATCTTGTCAATTCTTTTGATGGCCCATTTGGATAATCGGAAGGCTGTCATATGGTACATCGGGATCGAGGAGAGTACTGAGTTGACTAGTGCAAGTCTGCCACTTTTGTTTAGCAATCTGCCTTTCCAGCCCGGCAATTTAGCAGCTAGCTTATCAATGAGTATTTGTTCATCCTCGCGATGCAATTTCCCAAGACGTAGCGGCAGCCCGAGATACTTGCATGGGAACTGTCCTCGTTTTGCTTGAAACTGTCCTAGCACCTCATCGATGTCTATGTCATCACAGTGGATTGGAAAAATCTCTGACTTCTCCACATTAGTCATTAGACCGGTTGCCTCCCCAAAACGCTGCAGTAACCGTTCCAGGTTGGATATGTCAGTTGCTTTTGGCCGGATGAACAACACTGCATCGTCGGCATAGAGACTTGTGCGCATCTTGACCGGGCCGGCTCCAATAGGATGCAACAATCCTTGGTTCGTCGCTTGTGCCAACAATCGCTTTAAAGGATCCATCGCTAGGATGAAAAGCATCGGTGATAATGGGTCACCTTGACGAAGTCCTCGGTGATGTTGTATTGGTCTGCCGGGCTCTCCATTTAGCATAATTCTGGATGTTGTTGTGCCCCAGGTGAGTGAGATAATATCCCTCCAACGCTGACCAAACCCAAGCCTGTCCATAATTTCCAGGAGATACTCCCATCGGACGCTATCAAAAGCTTTTGCAATGTCTAATTTCACGAGCAACATCGGGGTCTTTGATCTGTGAAAGTGTTGTACAGCACCATGGACATACTGGAAGTTATCTTGGATACTTCTACCTTTGATGAAGGCACTTTGACTTTTAGAAACCAACTGATCCAAATGTGGAGCCAGCCTCGGAGCCACATTCCTCGACACTCTCAAGCAAAGATCGGTGACAGTCAGTAGCGAACCAGAAGTTTGTGAACCGCACCCTGAGGTAGCTTCTGTCCAAGGGGCCTTCCCTGTCCAACACCCATCACTCAGCACTATCATCATCATTTTGTGTGCATCAAGACGCCAATGTTGACTTGATAAGAATAAACAATGCAAGTTGTAGCATCCTTTGTTACAATGACATCGAAGGGGCACGGCGGGAGCTCAGCACCTGAAAATTCCATGGTGACAGTGTTGAGTTAAATTAGATACTCATACAACGACAATTAAGATTTCTCAAGGCAGGGAAGTCCACCTTTGGAAGAACTGACCACTCCCTGGTGTCGGAGGAGACACGGAATGACATGGGGTCCTCATCGGAGCAGAGCAAGCGAGCATTATTCTGAATGTACCGTGAGCTCAACAACTATGAATTTGCTTTGCTTTACATCAGAGATGGTTTGAAGAACGTACATCCGTTCACGGTTCACTTGCAGCATAAACAGGGGCCAAAGACAATGGACAGTTCATTTTTTCCCTTTTGACTAAACGTGCAACTTAAATTGGAAAAAGGGTGGAGTTCTTTTTTGTTTTGGAAAGTTCATTTATGTCCTCTAAACAATTCACTTTGTCAATTTTACCTCTTAAACAATATCATGGCCAAATTTAGTCCTCGAACAATTTAAGCCGGTGCAATATACCCTCTATTGAAGTTTGTCTTTTTTGTTCTCAGTGTTCAAATTCTCAAAATTGTGCATGATGATAATTAAGACAACAATCTATATTTAAATAGCCATAACATATTTTTTTCAAACTATTTACATATTCTGATAGTAATTAAGGATTTGTACATCTATACAAATGATATCAGAAAAATGTAATATAGTTTTTTAAATTAGGTTGTTGTTTGAGCTATCATCATCTAAATTTTGAGATTCAAATTCAACTAGTACATTCAGAAACAAAAATACAAATTGCAATAGGGGGTATATTGTACCAACTTGGATTTTTTTTGGAGAATAAATCGAGCCACGATTTAGCTCGGGGGTAAAACAGACGACTTGTTTGTGGGAGTAAAATAATTTTTTCTCTTCTTTTTCTTCCGAAAGTAGGATGGAGTTGTTTTGCGAGTGAAAAAGATGGAATAGGACTCGTAAGAAAATGACACAACATTGAGATTTGGATGCTTCCAATTGTGCACACAACATTATACGCAAAAAAAAAAAAAAAACAATGTATGAATCAGAAAATGATGAAATCTAGCTATTCGTGAGTATCATTCTTATCAAAATTCAAATTGTTTAAAGATGACACTGACCTATATCAATAATGGAGCATACCGAGTTTATAGTAAGGGACAATTGTGTTTTTACCTTCACTCTAACTTTATGATTTTGGAGCATTTCCAAGGGGCCTCATAAACCTCCCTTAAATTAAATTGAGGTTTAAGCTAAAAAACTATCTTTAACAGGGTCCGAAAACAACCGCAACTTTTTCATAGCTCCTAAACTTCCCTCATTTATAGTTACAAACAGGGGAAAAATTGGAGCCCCCATTCCTTCTTTTTTTCCAATAGAATTGATGTTTTTATGGCCCCATATGCTGATGTGTTGCGCAATAGAAAGTGCTCTGATCCACTTTTGGGGAAGGACTCTGAGAGGAGGAAAGAAAAATAGCCCCTAAAAAGTTTTTGGTTGCTCACAAAAACAAATTTATTAGGCTAATTTTATGGAGATCTTTTGGAGATGCTTTTAGCCTTGGTTTTTCAACCTGAAGCTATAGAGTTTACCCCTACTGAGGATAAAATCACAATTATTAAATCACAATTATTATATTGTGATTTTACCCCTACTGAGGGCAAACTCTGACTTCAGGTTGAAAAATCAAAGGTAAAATCACAAAGTTAAAAAAAATGAGGTTAAAATCAGAATTATAATTCAGAGTGTAAGAACGCAACTGGCCCTAGTAGTAAATCATAATCTTAACACACCCCTTTTGCTTTCTGGGCTGACACTCTAATGGTGACCATAGCCATCACTGTCACTCCTCTCAGTCCATGCATCAATGCACCATATGTAGTAATCCATCAATAAGCGTGGGTGGTTCGGAGATGAAATATAACACTATCCTTCCATTATGGCATCATTGGCAATACAGTGAAATGGACTCATGGAGGCTGACTGTTGCTAGTGGACTCATAAAGGTTGACTGTTCAGCGGTTAGCTTTGAAAAAAAACCTAGTAGAGTCGACTAAGTTTAGGTACAACACATGGGGAATTATGAATAAATATACCAAATGTAAATAAATCTGAATAGAAACAAGACTTAGTTGCCACGGTTGAAATATGGTCCAATTTGAGGGTAGTGACCCGGTCATGTATGATTTTTCTCCGTGAGCGCACGACAGATGGTGATGGAACTGAAGAACGGAAGGGCACCAACGCCGCCCACATGTTCAGAGAAATTTCGCCAGCGTCTTCCTTTTTCGTCGTCCTGCCAGTTGACATGTTTCTCGTGTAAGCAGGGTTAGGCAGGACTCACATGGCCGGCGACCAGGATTTCGGCCGTGCCCAGCTCGTTCACAAATACTACTAGTATTCATTTGCATGGGCACAAGCTCGTTTGTCTCCGCCAGCTAGTCGGGCTTATTTCTTTTCAACCCTGGACGGATTCATCACACGCAACTCCGGAGTTCCACAGGCGCGTCTATAAACTCTCTGCCGGGATGGTCTGCAGCCGTCCTGCATCATTTTTGTTTCTGCTGATCAGAGAGTATTAGCTCAAAACATGGTCGATCTGGAAGATCCCCCCATCAATACTCGTGTTGGCCGTCCTCGTCCTCGAGGATACAGCTTTATGCTGAGCAGGAGGGCCAGTACAATTCTGCGTGGTTCAATCGTTGGTATCATATTCCTTCAGAACATTTTTGGTTATCTTTATTTGTTTCTTAGGCGCGACAATGGTGATGGGCTTGTCGAACATGGATCGCTATCCATTCAAATAGTAGCTTACCCTGCCATTGCTTGTCTATACATTGGCACCTCCTCCCGTCGCGAGGAGATGATTATTTCCGCTGCATTTCTCGGAATGCTTTGTATAATCGTTGTAATAATCTCAATTAGACTTCGCGTGTTACACGCCACAGTCATGTTCATTGCCAATACTGTAGCTATGTCCTCCTACTTCATCTGGAAGCTTTATCCGGTCATAGAGGCTCGCCTATGGCTTCCTCTTTCTGCACTTGCGCCGGGCCTACAACAAGAAACAGGATCTCTAGAGCTGTTAAAACCGTTGCGCATCCAAGAGCTGCCACGCGAATTTTCTTTCTGGGAGATCCGCGCCATGACGCAAGACTTCAGAAACATGGTCGGGCAAGGAGGCTCCGCCCAAGTGTTTCGTGGCCACCTCGACGACGGCACGGCGGTTGCCGTCAAGCGGATAACAACATCCTCTGAGTCCGACCATGCCCTCGTCGGTGAAGCCGAGTTCCTCAAGGAGATCTCCATCATCGCCCACGTGCACCACCGCAGCCTGGTGCGCCTCCTAGGCTCCTGCCGCGTGCCCGGGGCCGGCTGGTACCTGGTGTACCCGTTCTTCGAGAACGGCTCTCTGGACCGGTGGCTTTTCCACGGCGAGGAGCGGCGGCGCCTCCTGCCGTGGCCGGCGAGGCGGCGCATCGCCGTGGACGTGGCCCGGGCGCTCGCGTACCTCCACCACGATTGCCGGCGGCAGATCCTGCACCTCGACATCAAGCCGGGCAACGTCCTGCTCGACGGCGACCTCCGGGCGCACGTGTCGGACTTCGGCATCTCCTTGTCCGTGGCCCGGGACCTGATGACGACGACGGCCAGCGCCGCCGTCGTTGACACACTTGGGAGGGGCACCTTCGGGTACATGGCGCCGGAGATGCTGGTCAACGCGGTGTCCGCCAAGTCCGACGTCTTCAGCTACGGCATGATGCTCCTCGAGCTCGTCGGCGGTCGACGGAACTTCGAGTCTTCGTCAAACGACTCTTCTGCGTCGCCAGACTTCACGCAGGACTACTACCCCTGCATCGTGCGGGAGAAAATGGTCCGAGGAGAGCTCATGGAGGTGGTGGACGCGGTCATGCCGCTTGTGGACGAGACCGAAGTGGAGGCGGTGGTGAAGGTGGCGCTCTGCTGCATCCAGCGCCAGCGGGAAATGAGGCCTTCCATGCTAACTGTTGTGGACATGCTCGAGGGGCGAGTCACCGCTGATCTGCCGCCAGTGAGCCGTCCGCCGTCCGCCTTGAATTCCTTGGAGCTACATTCCTCGACACTCTCAAGCAAAGGTCGGTGACCGTCAGTAGCGAACCAAAAGTTTGTTTTTAAGCCTGACTGGTTTAGTAGCTATAGTTTGTCAAAATCGACCTGACAAATTTTGGCGGTCTGACAAGTAAATTCGTGTTCACTAGGCACCACAGGATTTGTAAGAGTTTCAACTTCTAACTGGACAAGACCTCCCCATACTACAAATAAAAAGGATCAAGGAAAATAAAACAATTCATATCTTTATTTTATCTCCAAACCTTAATTGTTGTTGTTCATTCTTCTCGCCTCTTGATGGCGACTGAGGAGAGGACGTTCTAGCTAGCCCACCAATGTTTGAACAACCAAGGTGCGACTTCCTTGATGGAGTCCTACAGAACGGATGTTTGATTTTCATGACAGAACCCCTGAATGCAAGTCTAGATAGCTTCTGAAAACCAGCTAGGTAAGTCTTCGCAGAGACACCTTGAGGCACATGATGCAAATCATTGGAAATGATGTGAATAACCCATCTCTGTCATTAACTCATTATTATGATCTAAATCCGCTCCTTCAAGCAAAGGCATCACAGTCGATGTGCTGGAGCTTCCTGGACGATGGGCCAGGCCACCAACTGATTGACCTGTAACACATATCAAAATTCCCTATGTCGTACATGGCACCATGAAAAAAGTTGAATTACAAGCGCTTCTGCAATTTTTATGCCACATTTCAATGGCGCATGTTCATTTTCCTTGATACTGTACCCAAATTCAGAGCCACAGAGATGTTACTTTATTGATTAACAAGAGATACGTATATCTTACAACTTTACAAGTTACCTCTGCAGTTTAAGAGAATCCTACCAGTGATGGAACATACCTACTTCTTGGTAGATCATAATCTTATCATCCCCTATGTCCATGCCACTGTATGCAGTAACCCAATAATAGGTGCTTAATAGATGAAAAATGGCATTGAGTTTAATACGGCCTTACGCTGCCGCCGAACCGGTCGCTTGAGGTCGGGCACCGCCAGCGCCGCCGCCGCTGCCCAACTCCAAACGCCCGGGAATAGAGGAGGATGACTCCTAATTAACTTTCTTCTTTATTGCTTGCTTTCTTTGGATGTGTGCGGCATGCATATATAGGCTGCCGTATTACAAATTGACTTGCCCTCCAAGTAAGAAACTAATCTATCTAATTAACCTAACCTAATCAAAGGTTGCACGGCTGGCCTTTGGGCCTATTGGGCTGCCGTACATGACAGCTTGCATCGCCAGCCATACACTGAAATGAAAACATGAGGTGCAGCGATGCAACTCATCATGTCAACAAGCTCAAACTCAACAGAACTTTCATAGTACCAGATGTCAGTCCGGAGTAGCCATTAAAATAATTTGTCCCCATAACACAATTGTTAAAACCTAGGAGCAAAACCACAACATGCCAGCTTTGAAAATAATTTCAGTTCAAGCGGGAATCATTTATACATATAAACCTGTGTTAATTTGAATACTACCAAACATGACCAAATGTTTATTTAAATATTTAGTCGAGAAAAAAGTTATTGTGTATAATACTTTGGCAGGCACTATAGTTTGACACAAGTTGGTTAGGGGTCATGCAAACAAATATATCATACAGAATGGTTGTAGATGTTCTACTGCCATTTTTCATGCATACTAAGTAGCACATAATAAGCTAAATTTTGAGAAAGCAAAGTATGACAATTCATATGTCAAGGGTAAGAAAGACATTGTTACAATGAAGAGAAAATCATTCCCATTCTCTTGAAAACTCTTGAAAAGAAGGGTCTGACAGACAAACTAGAAAAGATACTAATGTATGCAACACCTCAGCAACTGAACATAAACACACTGACAACCAAAGAAACAGACTGGGTTCAGAATTGTTCAGAATTGTCATACCAATACTAAGAAGTGCGAAGCGGGTGACAATAGATATAAGGCTGCCTATGCATTTGAGGGAGCATCTTTAAGTGCAAACTGCCCATAGTTACCAACTAAAGAAGGAGGCCACGCCATAATATATGGATAAACATCACTGTCTAAAGTCCTCCGAAATAGTCTTTCAAGTTTCATCGTGTCCAGGCATAGGGACAGGAACCAACGTGGTTCTTCTGCATCATCCATCACCGATGTTACCAAAACGAAATATGCATAGCCCTCCTGGACTGCAAAAACAATCAGATCGCTCTGGGTATCCACCAAATGTAACAGCCCACTGTCATCTTCCAATCCATCTTGGAGAACTCGTTCTAGCTCTGTGTCCAAGCGAACTATCCTATCCGGCACCCATCTCTGAACACCATCATCATCCCTTGTGAGAATCAAGATACCAACATTCAACTGATCAGAATAAACAATGCAAGTTGCACCGTCCTTTGTTTCACCAATATCAAAGCTGCATTGCTTCAGCCTCAGGCAGTGTGGGAGCTCAGCGACAGAGAATTCCATCGTGGACGTGTCCAGCGAAATTAGATACCTGCGATCTTCATATACCCAGTACAGGAACCCATTCGCTTGCAAGCCACCGTCATTTTGAAGCCAACTACCATCAGTGTCCGAACTCGCTGGGACGTCCACCCATGGGAGAACTGACCACTTCCCTGTCTCCGACGAGAAGACGTTAGCCCTTACCCTGGAATCGTCGTAGCCCAGCAGCACCACACGGAATGACGTAGGGTCCTCATCCGAAAAGAGCAAGCGAGCGTCGAGCTCGCCGAAGTGACCACGGCAGCCTTCATCGAGGTCCTGAGGGCCAAGATCAAAGGCATCTTCACTCCGCCGCGTCAATGGGTTGAACACCACAAGTGATGAATCATACCAATTCATGAGGAGGACGCGGCCCCCGCGGAAGTCTGCGATGTACCAACAGGGGGTCTCGTCAGGGAAGTCGTCAAGGGAGGTGAGGAAGAAGTCGCCACCGCGGATGGCAGCAGCTAGGTCACGGCCGCGGCGGCGGGCGGGGATGAAGGTGGGGAATGCAGGGGTGTTAGGAGTCTGCTCGACGCCGGGGACCTGGAAGAAGAGACCTAGGAAAGGTGGCGGGTGGAGGGCGCGGAAGCGGCGGCGGAAGGCCGGGGATGAGGCCACCGCGTGGCGCCACGGCCGGCAGGTCAGAGCGGCGCGGACTAGCGTGGCGAGGGAGGGGAGCTGGAGGAAGATGGCGAGCAGGAGGTCCTCACCGAGGGAGTGGATGGTAGTGGTGCTTGGTTTATTTTGGAGCTTCGCCGGCGGTGGACGGGTCGGGGAGCTGCCGCTGGCACCATTGCGGCGGCAGATGGAGGTACAAACATGGGTTATTGTAAAATAAGGGATCAAGGGATTCGTTTCGCGTTCGAGTTGGGACAATGGCCGACGAGTGGATGGGACTCTTTTGTTTCCTGAGGAATGGGCCCATTTCTATTGTACTACCATAGAAACCCAGCAGCAACTAGAACAGTCCACTAGGCCCACTACAGGTACTTCATTTATTTTCCTTCTATAATGCTCCCTCCGTTTTGATTTTGTTTGAGCCAACCAGCGTCAACAAAACAGAATGAAGTTTCTACGTCTCTCTTGTTCCCTTTGGTGCAGTGGACATTTTTCACGTACGGTCACTAGCAGCATAAAGGAAAACAAGGGGGCAAATCCGTTCAATGATAATGTTTTTACCCAAAAAAATATTGTTTTGACTGAACGTTAATTATATCTATTCTATAACAATGTTCATAGGCTGGGAGGGCAACTACCTTTCCCGCCACTGCCCCAACCAGCCGTCTGATTCCCCTGCCGTCTTCCCTTCCCCAGAAAAACGTTGTGTTGGCCAGCTCCACCCCCGCCCCACCTCGCCTCTCCTGAAGGCCGCCTCAGCCATGGTTGAGGTGTCTGGCCGGCCGGTGGGTCTCCCACCCTGCGCTGCCCCTTTGTCATCCACGCTCATCATAGCACACAGGGAGTGTCCCAATGAGCTAAGGGTCGCCCCCCTCCCCCCACCCCACCTTTTTTTTCTCCTCTTTCCGCATTGCACTCAAGACTCAAGAGGAGTGAAGAAGAAGAGCCATGCATGGTCATTGGATTTTTTTTGTTCTTGTTTTTCACGAATCTCATTAATATAAGGAAAAGATATAAGACATATATGTTGTGACTCCGAGAGTCCATTGCTTATAATCTGGATATATGGGCACATTTTCAAGGGACCTACTGGGGATGCTCTAAAGAGCAGAGTCAGGATGCATAACTACATTTTTTCACAAAAATATTGATTCTAACAAAAGGGGACTAAAGCTGCTTCATCGCTGCCGCCGTGATTTATTGAATTACTTTTTTTCTTGGATGTGGAAGGAATAATCGTAGTGCACAAAATAATGGACTTCGGTGGCTTGCGCATCTGGCTCCCTCACAGATTTGACGTCACTCTTTTCACTTCTCAACAAGATTATACAATTTGTTAAGGTTCTGTTGAGTTTTGATTGGAGACAGAAGTTATTAACAATGACAATTAGACATTATTTGGAAGATAAAACTGCCCCTTGATTTTGATTTGGTACTTGATCAAAGGAGTCGTTCAAACCAAAGTTAATCTAGCGGTGATTGGAAGAAAGTTTTTTTTTTTTGCGAGGGCTATTGGAAGAAAGTTTAAATGTTATTCTTCCAATTTCGATCAATCTATATATTCAACACCTTTTATTTGGTTGCCATACAGCTAGAACCATTTGGAGAATTGTACTGGTTTCTTTTATATATTACACCTCCTCTGAATATACACAATATGTTTGATGATTGATTACGAGGGGTACGGTAGACATGAAACTTCAGCATAAAATTTCGTTTGGAACTTTTATTATATTTGGCAATTTGGCTAAACAGAAATTATGTTGTTTTAGCAATACACAAACCGAGGTGATCTTCAAAGGTACATACTTGATTCGTTTCTGGACTCTATTGTAGAAGGAGGACGAATGAACCCAAACATTTGAGGATGTCGTGTGCTTGAAACCACAGTTACCAAGATCTTCGCAAGAAATGGTGGGAGCTTTAGTAATAGAACTTGTTTTTGAGACTTTCATTTGTGTAGACACCTGTAATAATGAACAACTGTATGCATTGATCGATACAGAGACTGAATTGCTGAAATATATTTCTTTTTTAGAAGAGAAAAAGTCCATACTTCCAGTTATTTGAGTCAGAATTTACAAATAAACTGTACGTAGTTGGCAGATATATCGGCATGCCGGGTAGCATTTTACATAAAGCGCATTCTACTTTGCTTCAATCTATGCCTCTCAACTACCTTCCAGGCAACTTCCTGCTCGCTCGGAAAATGCTTGGTCAACTCATGAACCGTATAAAAGTGTATCGATATTTCCTGGATCTTTGTTCCGAACGGGGCATATGCATGAAGATATAGACACCACGGTAGAAAGCACTGCGGAAGTGCGGATAGATAATTTTGCGAGGATATTTGTTCCAAACGGGCATGCAGCAAGTGGAGGCCACGGTAGAAAGCATAACTGCGGATACGAAAATCTGAGAATAGATACCTTACTCCATTCCCATGCGATGCAAAACAGCATGAAAAAGTATGAGGTTCTTCGTTGCACCCGCAGCAGAGTCTATCCGTCAAAGCTTAGCAGGTAGATGTTGGTGCCCTCGTAGGTGTTGGAGTGCATTCTCGTAGGTTCACATGACAAAAGTAATCAATTACCTTAACAGTTCATAAGAAACAACAACATGATACAATGCGTTGGAGGAGGTTATATCTACATATACATTATATTAATGACCTTTTTGTGATGTTCGATCTTTGAAAATAGCACCATGATACTATAAATTAGAAACTGTTTTTATTGAAGAAGAGAAATGTTACCAGTTTAGGGATGATACGAAACTTTTATACATGTTTTTTTAGAGGATTTTCAAGTTCTTTCGAATGGGTGGTTTCACCAAATATTTTCCTCAAGACTTTTACAATAGATCCAATGAAATGCACAACATTCCAATGAAATAAAGGTTGTCCATTAATTTTTTGTTCCACGTCTTGGGCTAACCATCCTTTAGAGAGTATTGTTAAAAGATATCCCATGGTCCTGCTCTTTAGTATCATACCTGTTGAACCACGGGTATCATATAATATAGGTATCATGCTGAGATATTGAAAAAAATAAATAAACTAGATGTAAATTAATTAAAACTAGTATGGCTGCCCGCGCATATGCGCGGCTAGACTTACTATACTATTTAAAATATTTTTGTATTATTTTAGAAGTTTAACATAGCTTATTATTATTTATTTTATACTCTATATTATATAATAATAGAAGATAGATTGGAGAACTTCTCACCGTCTCTCAATTTGAGTGTGAGTTGAGTCATCATTTAGATTCTTCCTTATCTAATAATGTATTTGATTTTGTTTAGAAATGATTTAAAATACTTTTGTATTATTGTAGAAGTTTAACCTAGTTTATTATTATTTATTTTATACTCTATCTTTGTAAAACAATAGAAAATAGATTAGAGAACTTCTTACTATCTCTCAATTTGAGTGTGAGTTGAGTCATCATTTAGATTTTGCCTTATCTAATAATGTATTTGATTTTGTTTTAGAAATGAGGTTGGTTCAAACGTGCCATGCTAAACAACTAACATATGTCATGGTAGGAAAAAAGAATGTGTCGTGCTACAAATAAACCTTGAAGAAAATGTGTCATGTTAAAAATAGGAAAATGTGCCATGCTAGCTAGACATATGATGGTGTATTTAGAAATAGGAATTGGGTGTATGTTAGATATTTTTATTATCCAAAATTAAGCTATTTTGGGCTCATAATGGTATGAGTAGAAATAAGAATTAGGGATATTTGATCTAAAAAAAGAATTAGGGATATTTTTAGTTATTTTTATAATCAAAATTTAGTTATTTTTTGGACTTATTATTTAGAAACAGGTGTGAAGGGTATTTTCTTGTTATTCTTTATTATTCCGAATTTAGCTTTTTTGACTCATATAATGGCATGGTGGGTAATTTAGAAATTGACGCGAGGGGTATTTTTTACTATTTTTTATTATTCCGAATTTAGTTTTTTTTAGTCATAATGACTTGGTGGGTAATTTATATATAAGTGCGAGGGGTATTTTAGCTATTTTTTATAATTCCGAATTTAGCTATTTTATAAATATTTTTGGGGGTTTTGTGACTATTTTTTTATAATGGTAGTGGCGGATAATTTTCTCTTCTTATTTTTTCCGATTAACGTGAGAATTTCCAGCATTTTAGAGTGAACGTGGTGACTCCGTTTTGTGGTAAATTATAATAGATACAGTGCCATCTATGATACTTTTTGCCCATGGTATAGTGGTCTTCCGTTCTTACCCTGCCTCGTTGGACCAAATAATTGCGATAAGATGCTATCACATATCAGAGAGAGAGAGAGAGAGAGAGAGAGAGAGAGAGAGAGAGAGAGAGAGAGAGAGAGAGAGAGAGAGAGAGAGAGAGCATATATTCTGTTAACGCGACCAAGTAAGCCATAACACATATAAAAGTATGTCCATACGACCCCATTTCGATAGGCAAAGAAAGCCACGCGGTACAACTGCTAGCAAGTTGAAACGCCAAGAAATAAAGCATGTCTCTCATAGGCTTTGGAACAGGGTCTTTATCCACCCTGATGCAGGAGCTCGACACCTTGACCATCGACAGCAAGCACATCCGCCGGCAGAAGCTCACCTACCGTAATGAGGTGGTCAAGGCTGACCCTGCACGACGCTCTCGCCATGGCAGCTCTAGCAACACCCGCCATCACCATAGGACTAGGGAGACTCAGCAGGAGGAGGAGGAGGAGGAGGAGGAGGATGGCGAGGAGGTTGTGGACGGGGAGGATGTGGAGGGTGATTGCGAGGAGGTGGTTCCCCGCCGCCGCGGGGGCCATGGGCGCCAGTTGGATGAGAACAAGACATCAGCTGCGGGGAAGCTCGGCGCCGCCCAAAACTACACCGGCATGGTCCAGCACGAGAAGTATAAGCGTGTCAAGGACAAGGACGGGCGCCGCTACGTGAGGTATGAGCGAACCATTAAGGCGGGGTGTGCTAGCGGTGCTTTGAGCGTGTCCGGTGAGCGCAAGTTTCACTACCGGACTGATAAGTCGCGCGCATCTCCGATATCGAAGGCTCACATCACACTACCCCTGAATGCTTAAGATCACGATGTAGCCACATATATGAGTGCACGTACGTCTAGGTAATTATCACCCGGAGTAAGATCATGTCCCGGGATTCTCGGATCTATTTACTGCACGGCACACGACGTATCACGCTAGCTTCATGGGGTCCAACCTCACCGTAGGATCCTGGGATTATATTTCTGCATGTATGTATTTATTTATGCTATATGTATCATATGTGCTACAGCCAGTCAGATATTAACGGGCAGGACTTGTGACCAGGATGCCACTTGTCATGCCACAGAAGGCCGGCCTTGTCGTCTATAGATAGTGTCCTAAGTTGACAGGGTCCCATGTGTATGTATCCAGGACGTGCCTACGCATATATATATATGCATGTACAAGTTTGTGAAAGATCGACTGTATATGCTTGTCAGCATGTGTGTATGTGTGTAATTGGCATGCAGCTTCAGTACGAACTGCTGCGAAAATAAAACATCTTATTGCTGTGACGACTCTTTTTTTTTCGATGATATTGCTGTGACGACTTATAATAATAAACATGTGCCTTTTCTTTGCGAGGAAAATATGTGTATTGGTGAACCAAGAAGTATCTGTGTTACGTAGTACATCACTAAAAATCGCCTCGTACATGTCATACAAAGAATGCGTGGATCGGACGACGCTGATTGACACAGAGCTCATAGCTAACAAGGATCAGCACCACGAGGTCGGCGGCCGGCACAAGTGTCGGGCACTTGGGGGCACACGCCGCCAGAGCACAGATCACAGCGTGTCCAAGCTCCACGCAATTGTCGCCTTGCTGCGAGGGATTATTCCGCCCTTACATGATCTTGTGAATCAAGCGCAGCAGAGCAGATAATATATAAAATAGGGCGAATTTCAGTAGGGATTTTCCGAGATGATTCAGGTCTCAATTGGTCCAGAACAGGTGTGTTGTACTCAACCATAGCTAGAGTTTTGAGAAATACTTTGATTCGATGGCTCATCTTTGCTACCAGCCGATTCACAAAACAGAATGCAAGCAGCATAAGAATAGGACGTGTAAGAAAATAACAGACATCTAAGATCACTACTACAAAATGGATCGAATTTGTTGTAACAGTAGAAAAATCGAGCTATAGCGGTGGGCGAAGTGATCGGAGGAGTATCTGAAATAAGTTCCTATGGAGGCTTATCTGAAATAAGTTGTCCCAAACAGGGCCGTCTTTTAGGATATAGGCTGTACGACCAAGATTGACCTCCACAAAAACTCAAATTACTGTATAATGGTGACCTAATGGTAGGCATACCACAACTCTCTACTTGGGACAACGTGGTCACCTCACAGAGTTGACGCATCACCATCCGCTAGTGGGCACCGTACCTCCAGCGCCCACAATGTCACCTCGCTAGTCACCATTGTGGGTCGCAACACTTCCCCATGCGCAAGATTTGTGTTGACCGCCACAGCCCACAGTCGCTCGAGGCCCACCCCTGGTGGCTAGGAATGATTTACATGCATGCTAGCCTTTGACCGGTGTTGACGCGGCCTCCACAGCCCGCGGGCGCACACCCTCCTACAAAGGGTGGTAGCGACGCCCCTCACATGATCGGAATAGGATGTGAAGCAACATGGGGTTGCACCCGCACAGGAGAGAGAGAGAGGGGGGGGGGGGGGGGGGGAGGAGGGGGTTACAACCGCCAGGAATGGTGCTGCAAACAAGGCCTCTCAGGTGGTGTGGCACGACGGGGCAAGAGCTGGTGAGGTGATCGGGTGGGTGGCGGCGGCGACAAGCAGAGAGAGAGAGAGAGAGAGAGAGAGTGGATTGCCTGACCATAAAGCACCTGTCTGGGTAGAATGGGCCGACTAACTTCTTGAGCCTTAGCCCATTGGAGGCTTCACTTTTATAATTTAGAAACACCTTGATGTTTTTAGTATGTACGTAAAAAAAAGTCATGCTTGTTTTCAGCACTCAAAGATTTCATTTACACCCCTGGATAAATACAAAATTTATTAGGCGTGGTGTAGCGCGCTAGCCCACCTAGTTTGCTTTGAATATAGTTGAGACCACCTACAATGCCAGTGCGCCACGGCTGGCTGGAGCGGCATGCACTAGTATCCGAGGGAATGGTTAGTGGTTGTCCTTTCCTCCGTCAGGTGTTTCTCCATGGGCGTGTTGGTGAGGTGGGTGCCGCCACCGACCATTTTGGCGAGGGATGGAAGCTGTCAGGTTTTGGCTGAAACTGCACAAGAATGCAGGGGAAGTCTCCGTTATTTGTTGAGTTGGTTGTGTGGCTCGGTAAGAGGCCACAACGGTTTTGTTTTCTCGGCTCTGTTAAATTTTAAAAACATACCCCGCAAAGCCAAATCGTGGCCTCAACACATGTTCACACCACCACGTACTAATGAATTCAAAATTCGCGAAATTATCCTTTGTGTGAAAACGTGCGAGGTTGTTTCAATTTTAACAATTCAGAAAGGGTTCTTAAGAGTTGCCAAAGTTAGACTCATTTATTTCTAGCTATACTTGGAAGTAAAACGAAAATCATGTTGCTGTCTCCTTGCAGACACAATACAATGGCGCCAGCCTTTCACACGCACGAGATGAGGCAAATTTCAAAATCACTTGCTACCAAACCTAGTGCTCCCTGGCTATAAATATCCGCCGACGAATGCCACCAAATCCACACAAGCACTAATCCTTCATTCCTGCTATACATCTCCCTCCTGTTCTCTCTCGAACCAAAAAAAAGTCTTTCTCTTCCTGCTGCATCGAGATGGCCAACTGGTCGTCAGTTCCCAGATATCTCGTCTTCTCCATCGGCGACTTGCTGCTCGCCAACGACGACCTCGACTACTACATGAACTTGCGTGCCGTCTGCAGCCATTGGCGCCAGTCCACCCCTCGACCCCAAGGAGCACAGTTCAGATCCAAGGTTCCAGCTCAAGAAGTGGGCGGTGCTCAAGGATTGTGGCTACAACCACGACATCAAGATGGTAAATCTCCGCACCTGCCGTGTTTTCCGTAAGAACATCCCTCAGCTCTACTACTACTACTTCTACGCCGCCGATGGAGGTCAGGTCTCCTTGTTCTCGGGGAGCAGTCGCCACTGCCGGAGAGCCGTGTTTGGGTCCTCAATCCCTTCACGGGTTCCGTGATGATTTTCACGGTGCCCGAACCTGTAGAAGAGGTTAGGGCTGTGGCTGTGACTTCGTCACCGATGAGGCTCTTTGTCTCCAATCTCTGGAACATTGTAGGGTGGGCGGAGCCGAACACTGAAGAAGTTCAGGAGCACAGTGTCCGACTCCCTAACTACATTGTCAGCATGGCGCAGTTCGCCGGCGACGTCTATGTCGCCGACCGGTACGGCTCCATTATCTCCAATGCTGATGAAGGCATCGTGATGACTCAGACTGTGGGTGCTGCAGAGGACTGTCATACCCCATTTTATGAGGTACTTGAATACACCGTATCAGTCCCTGGATCAGTCGCTGATACGGCCATTCTCACAGATTGGCAAATTCAGAGAACATACCTTTTATTTATTACCGAAGATCATTACAAGCCTTTATATTACATAAAGGTCTTTGAAACGGCCAGAGGCCTTACAACTCCACACATTACATCAAGACGGCCGTTGCTGGGAAGCAGCAACGCCACACTTTATTCTACGCAACGGGCGGCGGCAGCGGATCCACTCCACAGGCATCCTTGCGCTGGACGACCCTAATCTTCTTCGCCATCGCCCTGGAAGTCGTATTCTGGTTCTTCCTCTGAAGAGGGGATAGAGATAGGGGGGGGGTGAGTACACAAGGTACTCAGCAAGTCCTACACAAGGGTGACTCCCATGCAAGGGTATTGTCAAGGTGTAGGCTGAAGGTTTTATCAATCGGCCGGAAAGCCAATTTTTTGATGCAGGGGTTTGTTTTGAAAATCAAAACAATTTTGCAAATGCTCTAAGTCAAGGTTATTGAGATTTAGTGGGGTTGTGGCCCTGGGGGAGAATAAATCCTTCCCGCCAGTTCCCAAATTTTAGTCGCTGGCAGGCAACCAGCACACGGCTCCAAACCGGCGTTTTTCCGAAAACACACACGCCAAGGAGAACTCACGCCAAAGTCTAATCATGTGACGGCCATGGCTTTCGCGTCGTCCAATACCGTGGAACACGGCTATCCGGATAGATTCTTATCCTCTGCAGAGGGTGTACACTTTCCCCACGAGGGGTGCCAGACCTTTCCACCGTCGTGGGTTGGTAAGACACGCTAATGGTCCCGTACCTGCCTAGTGTCACCACGGTACCACCTCGGAAATTCCGCGACCAGGGGCTTCATAAATAATAATAATCAGGGCCAAAGCCGAACAACTCCTCCTGCCGGATCCGACGCCAATATCGTCAAGACCTTCTCCTGGCTTCCGATTGCACTCTGCCTCCTGGTGGTACCGGGCGATCACTAGTAGGGTGTGGTTCCAAACTCCCCCCATAAAGGAGCCTCGTGGTTGCACTGTGTGCTAGGCCAGACGGTACACGAACCGGTCCTTATACGACCGAAGCAAGCATCTTCAATAGCTACCCTCCAATGAGGGATAGCGTCCCAGAGATAGCCTCCCCACTGAGGACTACCTCGCTTGCTCCCGTCTAAAAAAAATATAACCCCCACTATGGGTTTTCTTACTAATCCCACCCCTTTTATTTCACACACACATCACCAAGTCACACACACATTTTCACACACAAAAACATGTGAAGCATATTATTAATTAACACGGTGTGATAAACCTAAGCGGCAATATTATCCAACAATTCATTAAAGATTAATGATGTTGGAACCTAGGGCTAACAAGGATTAAGGATAACAATAGTCAAGGCATGGCTTAACCAATATTAGGTTACTCTAGCATTTAAATCATTTCAAATGACAATGCATGTTTAATTTGCAAACAAGCTCTAAATGGGATATCTTGTAAATATAGGATCAATATGATCAAGGTGGTTAGGACTTGCCTTCACCAAAATCTTCTTCCTCTAATCCTTCCTCGTAGTCGGGGTCCTCGTACTCCTCCTCGTCGACTTGGTTATCTAACGAACAAATAAAAGAAAAACTAAATCTACCGCTTCACACAATTAAACAATCATCGAAACAAAATGAAATAAAATACCAAAAATGACACAAGGAGGATGGCTCTGGTGTGGTTGGATAGAGTGTGATTTTAGATGAATTTTGGCGCAAGAATCATTTGATTTGGATTTAAAACGGAAAAGATATTGATATTTGAATGTAAAGGATTATATTGGAATTAGGGGAGATTAACTTAATGCAAGTATAATCTTCACCCAAATTTTCCAGTGGTGCACAAGGGTTGGAAAATGGTTAGAAATGATTTTGGGAATTTTTGGATATTTTTGGGGATTTTTCTGATATTGGAATAGTGCTCGAAATTCATTTCTGTGTACGCTAGTGTGTGGCCTTAGCATTTCTGTGCGCGTGGCTGAGGCTGACATGTGGTCCAGTGCTGTCAGTGGCGCTGTGCGGCACTGTGCTGTGGACTCGGTCCACCGAGGCGTGGACCGGGCTTCGGTGAGTGTGTGGTGCACGTGGACCGCGTGCACCACGTGTGCGTGCTGCGTGGCGGGGTGAGCCGACGTGGCGCCGACGTGGACGCCACGCGGATGCCACGCGGGCTCGACGCGGCTCGGCAGCGCCGACGCGGCGGAGGCGAGGGAAAAGTTCCCCGCCTCGCCGGAAAACTCGCCGGCGCGCTCGGGAGAAGGCGGAGGAGGAGTTTGAGCGGGTGCCGGTGACCTACACGCTATGGCGGAGCTGGCGGAGGGACGTGTGCACGTGGGCGGCGCGCGAAGCGACGGCGCGACGCGGCCGGAGCGCGGCGGCGCATCGGTGCGCGCGGTGAAGTGCGTGCGCGAGCGCGCGGGCACGAGTTTGTGAAGGGGAGAGGGGGCGCGTGAGTGAGGGGGTCGCGCGCGGGTGCTCGGTTGGACCGGGGAGAGTTCCACGGCGGCCGGAGACGAAGGGGAAGAGGGTGGCGCGGGTGGCGCTCGGTGCGGGAGGGCTCAGGTGCGCGCGGAGGGGAAAGAGAGGGCGCTAGAGGTGCGGAGGGAAGTGAGGAAGCTCACCTCGAGCTCGGAGGGGAGAGGGAAGTGGCGGAGGCGGCGGATTGGAGTTCGCCGGAATGCGACCGGAGTTGGGGGAAAATGGGAATTGGGCTCGTGTGCGCGAGGGATGTGGGTGCGAGTGGGTAAACGAGGAGAAGGAGGCCATGGCGCTCCTTTTATAGCAGCGTGAAGGCGGTGGAGCGGCCGGGAAATATCCCGAGCTCGCCGGGATATTTCCCACCGTCGTTCGCGTGCGCGCGACGCGGTGGTAGGGGCCGAAGCTGGAGTGCTGCCACGCGGCGAGGAGGGAGAAAGGGGCCTGGGCGCGCTGCGGTCGCGAGGTCGCGTGGTTTTGACGCCGCGGCGGCGCGGAGCTCGAGCTCGCCGGAGTTATGGCGAGGGCGGCTAGGGTTTGATGTTGCCGGCTTGACCGGGGGAAGGAAGGAAGAGGGGTCCGGGCGGGAGAAACGCGGGAGAGAGCGGGAGAGCGACGCGTGGGCGGCAGTGGAGGAAATGCGGCGGCGGGGAAGCAAATCCCCGGCCGGCACGCCGGTCGGTCGGGCGGCGCGCGCGCGCGGAGGAAGAAGGCGCGGGTCCCACTCGTCAGCGGCACAGCGGCGGGGTGAAACGGGCTGGGCCAGCTGGGCCGTGGCGAGCGCGGGGGAGAGCGTCGGCCCAGGCGCGCGAACGGGAGAAGGAAGGAGCTGGGCCGCGCGCAGAAAAAGGGAAAAGGAGCGGCCCACTAAGCAGAAAAGGCTTAACTATTTTTGGTTTTGGAATTTGAATGAATTTCAAAGGGATTTGAAGTTGAATTTGGAATAGGTTTCAACACACACTCAAACAATTAAAATAAAGGCAAGAGAGAGGCAAATATGCATATGAGTGTTTCATGCATGGTTTTATTTCGAGAAAATTTTAAATTGAACCCTATTTGAGTCTAGTTAGTTATTTTAAGTTTGAAATTTGAAAATCCAAATTTTAGAGTTTATCGTCATGGTCCAAAATTACGGGTACTACAGACCTACCCCCCTTAAACAGAATCTCGTCCTCGAGATTCCGACTCGTTCTCGAATAGGTACGGAAACTCCTTCTTCAGGTCATCTTCTCGCTCCCATGTGGCCTCTGCCTCAGTGTGATTGCTCCATTGCACTCGGCAGAACCTTATGGCTTTCCTTCTCGTTAACCGAGTAGCAACATCCAATATCTTTACAGGCCTTTCCTGATATCGGAGATCGGGCTGGAGGTCCATCACTTCAGTGGGTACCACTTCCTCTGGAACTCTCAGACATTTCTTTAGTTGCGAGACATGGAAGACGTTATGCACGTCGGACATCTCCTCAGGAAGTTCAAGGCGGTACGCCACTTTTCCGATCCGCTTAAGTATCTTGAACGGTCCAATGTACCTCGGGGCTAACTTTCCCCTGATTTGAAATCTTCGTGTACCTCGAATGGGTGACACCTTGAGATACACATAATCCCCTTGTTCAAAACTCAAATCTCTACGCCTTGTGTCCGCGTAGCTCTTCTGCCTGCTCTGGGCTACTTTCAAATTCTCTCTGATCTGTGCCACTTTCTCTTCGGCGTCCTTAATAATGGCAGGTCCAAAGAATGACCTTTCTCCTACCTCTGACCACATTAGTGGTGTTCTGCACTTTCTGCCGTATAATGCCTCGAATGGCGACATTTGCAGGCTTGTTTGGTAGCTATTGTTGTAGGAGAATTCGGCGAATGCTAAACTCTTTTCCCAGTCTTTTCCATAGACTAGGACACATGCTCTCAGCATATCTTCCAGGATTTGGTTTACTCTTTCCGTCTGTCCATCTGTCTGGGGATGGTATGCAGAGCTATAGTCTAACTTGGTTCTTAGCAACCCATGTAGGCTCTTCCAAAATCTGGAAGTGAACTGTGAGCCTCTATCAGACACTATTCTGCTCGGAACTCCATGTAGCTTGAGGATGTGGTCCACATAGAGCTGAGCGTACTTGTCCGCTCTGTAATTTGCCTTGACTGGTATAAAATGGGCAACCTTAGTCAGGCGATCCACTACGACCCATATTGAGTCATTT